>OX401928.1:8836495-9248621 GCA_947859195.1 Drymonia ruficornis | reverse complement strand
CTGCCAACGACGACCTCATCGCCTCGAACTCACGCCTGTGCGCAACTACCTCCGCCTTCAGGGAGTCCACCTCTCGACGCAGGAGAAGATTGTCTCTTCGGAGCTTGCGCGTCTCGTCCGCTTCAGGTCTTGACACGAGAACGTCGACAATCTCCTGCACCCGCGCCGCAGCATCCTTCAGCCGCTTTTGAAACGGCCCCTGGAGATGGCCCGACTTCTTGGCAACCTCCACGATTGCTGTCACACTACGGCCGGCCAGCGTCCGCAACTCCTCTGCAGGGAGCGACTCCACATCTACGTTGTCCTGGTCTGCCTCTTCCATGAGGTCCAGGACCGGTGTAGCCGCATTCTTGCGGAACGCTTTGGCCTTCAACGCCTTGTCTAGCACTTCGTCCAGGGCTGCCCCCCTCGCCTCCCTATCCAACGATTTTAACGCCTTAAGTCCCGCTTGGGCGCGTGTTACTGCCCCCCCTCCGCGTTTGAAGCCCGAAGGTTTACCACGGCGAGCAGTCCCCACCTTTGGCACCTTCGCGGCTGTCTCCCCATCAGAGTCAGCAAACCGCTCCTCCACTCTTCCAGCGGTCGCGTACTCTCCACCGTCCACGCTCTCCCGTCCAATCAACAGGTCCATTCCGCTATGCTGTTGCTCAAGTCCGTTGTTATCGCCAAAGTCCGTCGTTGTTATCGTATCCGTCGTAAAAGATAAGTTTATAGCCATTTTTGTTCCCACGAGTAGGAGGGATATACGTGGTCGATCCGAGTGGTGCCCTCTGCACACGGACAAGCCTATTACATCCTGGGTGTCGGCCGGTTCCCAGGGAACTCTACCTCTTAGAGCTGACCTCCCGCCAGCTATTCATCGTCCTCGACGGGACGGAGGTCATTTTTATAGTGGTTCCGCCCACTAGGCCCCAGCCGGTTAAGGCAAGGGCCCCCGGTCCCAACATCATCGGCCGCGAGACGTGTATTCCACGACACCTCCGATGGGATTACGGGCGCGTCCGGTGGCGGCCGAAGCCGCGTGCACCTGGCACTACACCGCACGCTCACACCGCCTCCTTTCGGTGGCTTCCATTCAAACATCACGCTTCCGCACCATTCATCCATCACCTTTGCCCCAAGAAAAACATTCATCACGCACAACATCCATCACCTTTACCCCCCCTTACCCCCCCGCCACTCATGCCGCCCTGCAGTCCTCTCTGAAAACAGAGAGGTACCGAGAACAACACTCGCAGCCCCCGTCGCCGGACTGCCCCCGACCCCCTCCGAAAGCCGGAAAGAGCCAGAAGCAGTCAAAACGCGACTCCCCATGTCGGACTATCCGCCATCGTCGACCATCTCCCCAGGGAAACTGGAGAGATGGTCGGCGATGCCCAGGGTGCACCACGAGGAGGTTGTCCGACCTAGCACCCCTAAAAAGTGGTCTCAATCTCGAGTACCCTTGCGGGCTCTCTTGACCGTCCTTGTTCACGTCCGATTCGAAGTGGAAGCCGTCTGCTAGCCAAATCTCATCTTTCGATCCCTCCGTAACAACCTCTAGAGCAACTACTAGTTCTAACTTGGGTCCAATTAATAATGTGACGGCTGTACTCGCAACCTCAAATCGACATCATTTAATAGACAAATTTTCCGTCTGAAAAATTGCTATTTTTGATGGGATTCGAACCTGTGCCATCCACCGTCACAACCCAACTAGTGTTACCACTAGACCAACTTGGTCGTCAAACCTAACCTAACCTAACCTAACCTAACCTAACCTAACCTAACCTAACCTAACCTAACCTAACCTAACCTAACCTAACCTAACCTAACCTAACCTAACCTAACCTAACCTAACCTAACCTAACCTAACCTAACCTAACCTAACCTAACCTAACCTAACCTAACCTAACCTAACCTAACCTAACCTAACCTAACCTAACCTAACCTAACCTAACCTAACCTAACCTAACCTAACCTAACCTAACCTAACCTAACCTAACCTAACCTAACCTAACCTAACCTAACCTAACCTAACCTAACCTAACCTAACCTAACCTAACCTAACCTAACCTAACCTAACCTAACCTAACCTAACCTAACCTAACCTAACCTAACCTAACCTAACCTAACCTAACCTAACCTAACCTAACCTAACCTAACCTAACCTAACCTAACCTAACCTAACCTAACCTAACCTAACCTAACCTAACCTAACCTAACCTAACCTAACCTAACCTAACCTAACCTAACCTAACCTAACCTAACCTAACCTAACCTAACCTAACCTAACCTAACCTAACCTAACCTAACCTAACCTAACCTAACCTAACCTAACCTAACCTAACCTAACCTAACCTAACCTAACCTAACCTAACCTAACCTAACCTAACCTAACCTAACCTAACCTAACCTAACCTAACCTAACCTAACCTAACCTAACCTAACCTAACCTAACCTAACCTAACCTAACCTAACCTAACCTAACCTAACCTAACCTAACCTAACCTAACCTAACCTAACCTAACCTAACCTAACCTAACCTAACCTAACCTAACCTAACCTAACCTAACCTAACCTAACCTAACCTAACCTAACCTAACCTAACCTAACCTAACCTAACCTAACCTAACCTAACCTAACCTAACCTAACCTAACCTAACCTAACCTAACCTAACCTAACCTAACCTAACCTAACCTAACCTAACCTAACCTAACCTAACCTAACCTAACCTAACCTAACCTAACCTAACCTAACCTAACCTAACCTAACCTAACCTAACCTAACCTAACCTAACCTAACCTAACCTAACCTAACCTAACCTAACCTAACCTAACCTAACCTAACCTAACCTAACCTTTTTTTTTTTTTTTTTTTTTTTTTTTTTTTTTTTTTTTTTTTTTTTTTTTTTTTTTTTTACGAGGAGAAATGCATTTACGCATTCCCTCCCGCCTCGGGGGAGGCGAGAGGGATATGTGGGGCTCCCAGGCGGCAGAGTGCCGCCCGTCCTACCCACTAAAACTCCTCGATGTGCCATCTCTGCCATTGTGTTGGGGACGCGTCATCGGTTGTTCCCGTCCCGCGAACCCCAACACGGCTTGGCCTTTTCAGGCCCCCGCTCCCGGGTGACTTAGGTCACCCAGTCCGGCCACATGGCGCCACGTCAGCACATATGACGCGGCGCCTCCTCTCGAGCCCTCAGCGGAACGGCAGACGCCCCCGCATCTGCCGCCCGCAGGCTCCTATTAGGGAGGGATGCCACTCGCATACGCCCTCCTCCTGCGCCCTGGTCTTCGGCGGCGGATCGCCAGGGTGGCGTTAGCCTCCCTGTCCCTCTCCGCCGCCTCCTTCCGGGCTAACACCCCCTCGCAGAATGAGGCGACTGCCGCCCACGACCTCTCGCTGTCCACCATGGCGCGAACCACGGCAGGCAGCGAGAGGTCGTGCCCCACAACTGAGCGCAGCGCCCTGCGCTCATCCTCCCAGGCTGGGCACTCCTCCAGCGTGTGCTGGGCCGTCTCTTCGGCACATGCGTCGCAATGGTGACACTCGGCCGTGGGCTCCCTCCCCGCCACGCGCCACAGGTACCTCCCGAAACAACCATGTCCCGAGAGAACCTGCGTCACGCGGAAGGTGAGGGCGCCGTGTCGCCTGTCCAGCCACCGCTGCAGAACTGGACGCATGGCCTCTACGGTTCGTAGGCCGGCGCTGGGGTGCTCCAGCCTCCGCTGCCACGCCTCGACCGCGCGCTGGCGCAGTTCAAGCTGACGCGCTTTCAGCTCCTCTGGAGCCGGTGAATGCCGCCGGGCCCTCGCCTCCTCACGCCACTTGTATAGTGACGCGAGGATCTCCGCGTCTAGGTCCCAGGGCAGGGAACTGGCCAGCACGCACGCCGCCTCGCCGGAGATGGTCCTGTAACCCCGTATGGCCCGGTTAGCCAACACCCTTTGCGGTTTGCGCAATAGCGCGATGCTCCGGCGATTCAGGGTGTCGGCCCAAACGGGAGCTCCATACAGGGCCATGGAGCGTACGATCCCGGCGTACAACCGGCGGCACGGGTCCATAGGTCCTCCAATGTTGGGGAGCAGCCTCCCGAGAGCTGCCGCCGCTCTCGTCACCCTCGGACCGAGGCGCTCAAAGTGCGCGCAGAAGTCCCATCGGCGGTCCAGGACGAGACCGAGGTACCTCATATTCGCCTGGACGTCGACGCGTACACCGCTCACAACAATGTGGGCGTCCGCTGGTGGCCTATTCCGGGGCCCATAGAAGCACAGGGCCTCAGATTTGTTAAGGGCCACCTCAAGCCCCAGCCTCCGAATCCTGCCTACCACTTGGGCCACCCCCGCAGTTGCGAGTATGGCGGCCTGGCGGAAGTTAGGCCCGCGGGCAGTAACAAGGGTGTCGTCAGCGTAGCAAGTTACACCGACGCCACCAACGTTGACCCCGCGTAGGACCCAGTCATATCCAATATTCCACAGGAGTGGTCCTAGGACCGACCCCTGTGGAACTCCACAGGTCATGCTCAGCTCCGCTTGCCCGTTCATACAGGGGTACGTTACCCGCCGTTGGGATAGGTAGTCCCCGATGACGCGGCGCAGGTAAGGGGGCACTCCATGGAACCGGAGCGCCTCCCTTATGCAAGCCCAGGGCAGGGTATTGAAGGCGTTGGCGATGTCAAGAGACACCGCCAAGACGACCTCACCCTGGGAAACCGCCTCCTGCGCGAGGGCCTTCACTCGCAGCACCGCCGCTATGGTCGATCTACCCTTGCGGAAGCCGAACTGGCTGTCCGCCAGATTCGGCCCGACGCTCTCGAGGTGCTCGACGATGCGACCGGCGACCACTCTCTCGAAGAGCTTGCCCACATCGTCGAGCAGCACTATCGGCCGATAAGCGGATGGAGAGTCCGCGGGACGACCTTCCTTCCTGATGAGGACGAGTCTGCCTGTCTTCCACCGCTGTGGGATTATGGCTTGAGCCAGACAGGCAGTAAACATCGCCCTCAGTCTGGGTTCCAGGGCCTCCAGGGCCAGGACCCACGCTCGACCTGGGATGCCGTCGGGACCCGGAGCAGTGTTCCGGGCTCTCATCCGGGCGATAGCCGCTCCGAGCTCTTCCTCGGTCACCTCCGGTACGTCCGAGATTGGGCCGGCATCATCCACTACGCCGGGCGGGACCATCGGAGGCGGCGTATGCTCCTCCCTCTGTGGGAACAATGCCGCGACAATAGCCGTGACCATTTCCGGCTGGAGGCTCTGCGTCAGTGGGGGGGCCCAGGGGCGGAGTTTATTCCTAACCATCTTATACGGCCTCCCCCACGGATCACGGTCTAGCGAGGCCAGAAACTCCTCTCTAGCCTGGGCGATGGACCTGGCGACCGCAACCTGCAGCGCCATGTTGGCCTGCCTGTAGGAGGCGTACAACTCGGCCTCGAGGGGCTCGTCCCTGCGCCGCCTTCTTCGGCATCGGGCGTACTGACGCCTCGCCGCAACACACGCTCTGCGCATTTGCGCGAGCTCTGGAGACCACCAATACACCCGACGCCTGGGAGGAAGAACCCTAGCCCGGGCCATGGACGCGTCGCACGCCTGCGTCATCGCGTCCTGGAACCACTCGGCTTCTTCCTCGACCACTACGTGAGCCGGCGCAGGCAACCAGGACTGCACGATAGCCGCCTCCTTCAGGACTACTTCGTCGAGACTCGAGAGCCGCCATCGCGGGCCTTCACCAGTCATGTTCCGGCTCGGGCCGGTTAAGGTATCTGGGAGGGCGGAGACATCATACCGAATATATCGGTGGTCCGACAAAGTCTCCTCGCCCTCAACCACCTTCCAGCCCCGGACACGGCGCGCCAAGGCAGGGCTTGCAAACGACACGTCCACTATAGACCCGCCCTGCGGCCGCACACACGTGTCGACCGAGCCTCTATTGAGCACGACCAGCCCGACCTCTACCAGCCATTCCTCCAACACCCCACCCCGCACATCTGTCGCAGGGGATCCCCACGCCGAAGATTTGGCGTTGAGATCCCCGGCGACCAGCACAGGACTGGGGCTAAGCTGCCTGACCAACGACCCCAACTGGTCCAAGAAAGCCTCAAACTCGGCGCGCGTTCTGTTGGGGGAGAAGTAGACTGCCACGACCACTATCTCCCCCAACCGAGCGGCCACAAAGCCAAGGCCACTCCTCACATTACTGAGAGGAGGAGAGCCCGCTGCAGTCCGGCAGACCAGTGCCGCCGTGCCCGATCGATCCCCAGCCCAATTATCCCCGGGGGGAACAAAGTAGGGCTCAGATACCACTGCCACGTGTATCCTCCACTGCGCCATGCTCTGGAACAAAAGGTCCTGAGCCCTGGCGCAGTGGTTGACATTCGCCTGGAGCAGTCTTAATGTGGCCATTGATCACTGAGTGGTCATCTGAGTTTCCCCCTCCACGGCCTCGCTGGTCGCAGGGTGAGATGACTGCGGCTGAGCCGTAGCTCCCGCAGCGCCTCTCCGTCTTCTCCTTCCGGCCGGCTTTGCGGCGACGCAGCCCTTGCCCCCAAGCATGTGACCCGAGGGCTTCTTGGCCGCAGCACACACCAAGCAATAGGGCGCGGCGGAGCATCCTCTGGATTGGTGTCCGAGCTGCCCACATCGATAGCAGGCGCTTCCCCGGTCAACATCCGCTGTGCACAGCTCCTTAACGTGCCCCAGCTCAAGGCATCGGAAGCACCGCAGAGGCCGCGGCTGCAGCAGCTTGACCTGCACCGACGACCATCCGATAAGGATGCGGCCGGCCTTCAAGACCCTGTTGGCAGCTGCGACAGGGCAGCTGACAATAACCGTGCCGAGACCGGTTTTGTCTCGGCGAATCTCCCCCGTCTTTACCACAGTCGCAGGGCACTCGCCGAACTTCGCAACTGCCTCATCCACGTCCGCTTTGTCGACGGAGTCGTCCAGGCCTAAGATGCGCAAGTCTGCACGTTTCTCCGGCCTGGAGACTTCAACGTCCTCCTTCTTCAGGACCTGGCGCAGTTTCTCCGCCAGCTGGTCGGCCTTATCACCGCTCGTGGCCCCCGGTACCTCGATTATACGAGCCCCCGTGACCGCCGTCCTGAACCTCAGGGACTGGATGCCGAGGGCCTCGAAGTCCATTGCCCTCTTCGCCTCCTTCAGAATGCCAGAGTAAGTGACCCCCCTAGACTGTGCGTCTTGCTGCAGTTTAACGACTACAGCCGACGTGCGGGGGGGTCGCAGCTTCAGCTTCTTAGGTGGCTGCGTAGGCCCCGCAGTTTGGGCGGCTGCTCTTCCCTTGCGCCGGGTTACTGTCGTCCAGCCATCCGTTGCCGGAGGCGGGACTCCAGAGGCTCCTTGGCCAGGGTCGGCGGGCGTTGCCCGCTTCTTCCTCTTCCCCCTCTTCCTCTTCTTCTTCCCCTCCGACGAGGCAGTGGGAGGAGAACCTAACCTAACCTAACCTAACCTAACCTAACCTTTTTTTTTTTTTTTTTTTTTTTTTTTTACGAGGAGAAATGCATTTACGCATTCCCTCCCGCCTCGGGGGAGGCGAGAGGGATATGTGGGGCTCCCAGGCGGCAGAGTGCCGCCCGTCCTACCCACTAAAACTCCTCGATGTGCCATCTCTGCCATTGTGTTGGGGACGCGTCATCGGTTGTTCCCGTCCCGCGAACCCCAACACGGCTTGGCCTTTTCAGGCCCCCGCTCCCGGGTGACTTAGGTCACCCAGTCCGGCCACATGGCGCCACGTCAGCACATATGACGCGGCGCCTCCTCTCGAGCCCTCAGCGGAACGGCAGACGCCCCCGCATCTGCCGCCCGCAGGCTCCTATTAGGGAGGGATGCCACTCGCATACGCCCTCCTCCTGCGCCCTGGTCTTCGGCGGCGGATCGCCAGGGTGGCGTTAGCCTCCCTGTCCCTCTCCGCCGCCTCCTTCCGGGCTAACACCCCCTCGCAGAATGAGGCGACTGCCGCCCACGACCTCTCGCTGTCCACCATGGCGCGAACCACGGCAGGCAGCGAGAGGTCGTGCCCCACAACTGAGCGCAGCGCCCTGCGCTCATCCTCCCAGGCTGGGCACTCCTCCAGCGTGTGCTGGGCCGTCTCTTCGGCACATGCGTCGCAATGGTGACACTCGGCCGTGGGCTCCCTCCCCGCCACGCGCCACAGGTACCTCCCGAAACAACCATGTCCCGAGAGAACCTGCGTCACGCGGAAGGTGAGGGCGCCGTGTCGCCTGTCCAGCCACCGCTGCAGGACTGGACGCATGGCCTCTACGGTTCGTAGGCCGGCGCTGGGGTGCTCCAGCCTCCGCTGCCACGCCTCGACCGCGCGCTGGCGCAGTTCAAGCTGAACCTAACCTAACCTAACCTAACCTAACCTAACCTAACCTAACCTAACCTAACCTTTTTTTTTTTTTTTTTTTTTTTTTTTTTTTTTTTTTTACAAGAGGAAATCCATCATGGATGCCAGTCAGCCACGGGGAGACAGACTGGCGATGTGAGACTCCTACTCACTAAAACCTCTTGGTGTTCCATCGCTCTGCTATGTTATGGTGGGTCGCAGGCTAGCGCAGACACATTCTTCCACGGCCCCACCACCAGCAGCTATCCGCCATCGCGGACCCTTCTTCGTGCAGGTATCCCCGCCTGCATCCTTCCTGCGTTGGGGTGAGGGCGCTCCTGGAACACACAGGGCGCCCTACCATCTTGAGGGCTGCAAGGTGTGCATGGGTGACAGACAACCCCCGTTCCTGTCACCCGCAAGCCCTTCCTACGGCGGCATAAGGTCAGCAGCTGCTCGCCTTCTCCGCCCGACTCTTCTTCGGCGGTTAGGGTTGGCGAAGGGATCTTCCTCCCTAACCCTTTCCGCTGCCTCCTTTCTCGCCATCACCTCCTCGCAAAACAAGGATGTGGCCGCCCACGACCTCTCGTTCCTAACCATGGCACGGGCCACGGCCGGAAGGGAGAGATCCCTCCCTATAGCGCCTGCCAGGACGGCACGCTGCTCCTCCCATCTTGGACACTGCTCTAGGGTGTGCTGAGCAGTGTCTTCCTCTGCACCACATTCGTGGCAAACTGGTGTCTCCTCTCTACCGGCCACCTTAAACAGGTACCTGCCGAAGCAGCCGTGCCCCGACAGGACCTGTGTGAGCCGGTAGGTGAGCTCCCCATGTCTCCTGTTCACCCACTCCGAGAGGACTGAGTGAATGGCGCTTATGGTCCACTGACCAGCAGTAGGCTCCACCAAACGCTCCCGCCATTTCCTTAGAGCGGCCCCTCGGGCAACCTAACCTAACCTTTTTTTTTTTTTTTTTTTTTGACGGTGAGAAATGCATTTACGCATTCCCTTCCGCCTCGGGGGAGGCGGGAGGGATATGTGGGGCTCCCAGGCGGCAGAGTGCCGCCCGTCCTACCCACTAAAACTCACCGATGTGCCGGACTGCCGCGTAAATGTGAAAGACGCCATGGGCTTTGCTTTTCGCAGTCACCATGACGCCCCCCACGCGGCTCAGCCCTTGCGAGCCCCCGCAAAAGGCCTACGCGGCCATGTGGTGCTGCATTGGCACATTCAATGCAGCACCACCCCTCATAGCCCCTCAACGGACGACAAACACCCCCGTGCCTGCCGCCCTGGGGCTGGGCCACAATCGGTAGCCAATGAGGCAAAACCCCAAAACACAGCAGAGAGCCAAGGGGGGGGACCCCCAGCCCAGCCGCCTCCACCCGCTCCAGCGAACCCCACGAGAGGGCCGCCTTTGCAGGCACGAGTTAAGGGAGAGCTAAGAAGCTCAATCCCAAACAGCCGAACCACCGCGTCTCGGCATCCCGCCCACACTGGCCCAAATTGGCCCACCGCTGGCTGAGTTTCCGCCCCTCTGGCGTCGCTCTGCCTTCGCCGAAACGGCGATCATACACTCATTCAGGCATCACCTGCCATCCCTCATCTTTACCCCCCTCCCCTGGTCGCTGGTCTGCTCCCAACTCTCCGAAGAGCGTCGGAAGCAGACCGTGGGCCGATCAGGCTTTCAGAGGCGCTGGACGGTCCGGGGCGAACGTCAACCCCGACGCGGCCACCCAGCCCACTCCACGAGTCACCCGAAGGGACAAGTTTCGTAGGCCGGTAATGGGCTTCCGCAGCCCGAAGCCGCAACCACTAGCGGACCCCCCTCCCACCCAACACGGCCCAACTGGCGACCCTCAGGCGAGGACTATCGCCCCTCTGGCGTGCGTCCTCACCCGAGCATCCATCACCAAACATCCATCACCTTTACCCACCCCACCCCATCCATCACCAAACATCCGTCACCTTTACCCCCCAGTCGCCGGTCTGCCCAGTCAGCCCGTAGCCCGAGGGCCGGACAGGACTGAGCAGACAAAACGCGACGCCCCGTGCCGGACTATCCGCCATCGCCGACCATCTCCCCAGGGAAACTAGAGAGATGGTCGACGATGCCCAGGGTGCACCACGAGGAGGTTGTCCGACCTAGCACCCCAAAAAGTGGTCTCAATCTCGAGTACCCTTGCGGGCTCTCTTGACCGTCCTTGTTCACGTCCGATTCGAAGTGGAAGCCGTCTGCTAGCCAAATCTCATCTTTCGATCCCTCCGTAACAACCTCTAGAGCAACTTACTAGTTCTAACTTGGGTCCAATTAATAATGTGACGGCTGTACTCGCAACCTCAAATCGACATCATTGAATAGACAAATTTTCCGTCTGAAAAATTGCTATTCTTGATGGGATTCGAACCTGTGCCATCCACCGTCACAACCCAACTAGTGTTGCCACTAGACCAACTTGGTCGTCAAAAAGTGGTCTCAATCTCGAGTACCCTTGCGGGCTCTCTTGACCGTCCTTGTTCACGTCCGATTCGAAGTGGAAGCCGTCTGCTAGCCAAATCTCATCTTTCGATCCCTCCGTAACAACCTCTAGAGCAACTTACTAGTTCTAACTTGGGTCCAATTAATAATGTGACGGCTGTACTCGCAACCTCAAATCGTCATCATTGAATAGACAAATTTTCCGTCTGAAAAATTGCTATTCTTGATGGGATTCGAACCTGTGCCATCCACCGTCACAACCCAACTAGTGTTGCCACTAGACCAACTTGGTCGTCAAAAGTGGTCTCAATCTCGAGTACCCTTGCGGGCTCTCTTGACCGTCCTTGTTCACGTCCGATTCGAAGTGGAAGCCGTCTGCTAGCCAAATCTCATCTTTCGATCCCTCCGTAACAACCTCTAGAGCAACTTACTAGTTCTAACTTGGGTCCAATTAATAATGTGACGGCTGTACTCGCAACCTCAAATCGTCATCATTGAATAGACAAATTTTCCGTCTGAAAAATTGCTATTCCTGATGGGATTCGAACCTGTGCCATCCACCGTCACAACCCAACTAGTGTTGCCACTAGACCAACTTGGTCGTCAAAAAGTGGTCTCAATCTCGAGTACCCTTGCGGGCTCTCTTGACCGTCCTTTGTTCACGTCCGATTCGAAGTGGAAGCCGTCTGCTAGCCAAATCTCATCTTTCGATCCCTCCGCGACAACCTCTAGAGCAACTTACTAGTTCTAACTTGGGTCCAATTAATAATGTGACGGCTGTACTCGCAACCTCAAATCGACATCATTTAATAGACAAATTTTCCGTCTGAAAAATTGCTATTTTTGATGGGATTCGAACCTGTGCCATCCACCGTCACAACCCAACTAGTGTTACCACTAGACCAACTTGGTCGTCAACCTAACCTAACCTAACCTAACCTAACCTAACCTAACCTAAACCTAAACCTAAACCTAAACCTAAACCTAAACCTAAACCTAAACCTAAACCTAAACCTAAACCTAAACCTAAACCTAAACCTAAACCTAAACCTAAACCTAAACCTAAACCTAAACCTAAACCTAAACCTAAACCTAAACCTAAACCTAAACCTAAACCTAAACCTAAACCTAAACCTAAACCTAAACCTAAACCTAAACCTAAACCTAAACCTAAACCTAAACCTAAACCTAAACCTAAACCTAAACCTAAACCTAAACCTAAACCTAAACCTAAACCTAAACCTAAACCTAAACCTAAACCTAAACCTAAACCTAAACCTAAACCTAAACCTAAACCTAAACCTAAACCTAAACCTAAACCTAAACCTAAACCTAAACCTAAACCTAAACCTAAACCTAAACCTAAACCTAAACCTAAACCTAAACCTAAACCTAAACCTAAACCTAAACCTAAACCTAAACCTAAACCTAAACCTAAACCTAAACCTAAACCTAAACCTAAACCTAAACCTAAACCTAAACCTAAACCTAAACCTAAACCTAAACCTAAACCTAAACCTAAACCTAAACCTAAACCTAAACCTAAACCTAAACCTAAACCTAAACCTAAACCTAAACCTAAACCTAAACCTAAACCTAAACCTAAACCTAAACCTAAACCTAAACCTAAACCTAAACCTAAACCTAAACCTAAACCTAAACCTAAACCTAAACCTAAACCTAAACCTAAACCTAAACCTAAACCTAAACCTAAACCTAAACCTAAACCTAAACCTAAACCTAAACCTAAACCTAAACCTAAACCTAAACCTAAACCTAAACCTAAACCTAAACCTAAACCTAAACCTAAACCTAAACCTAAACCTAAACCTAAACCTAAACCTAAACCTAAACCTAAACCTAAACCTAAACCTAAACCTAAACCTAAACCTAAACCTAAACCTAAACCTAAACCTAAACCTAAACCTAAACCTAAACCTAAACCTAAACCTGTGCTGTGCTGTGCTGTGCTGTGCTGTGCTGTGCTGTGCTGTGCTGTGCTGTGCTGTGCTGTGCTGTGCTGTGCTGTGCTGTGCTGTGCTGTGCTGTGCTGTGCTGTGCTGTGCTGTGCTGTGCTGTGCTGTGCTGTGCTGTGCTGTGCTGTGCTGTGCTGTGCTGTGCTGTGCTGTGCTGTGCTGTGCTGTGCTGTGCTGTGCTGTGCTGTGCTGTGCTGTGCTGTGCTGTGCTGTGCTGTGCTGTGCTGTGCTGTGCTGTGCTGTGCTGTGCTGTGCTGTGCTGTGCTGTGCTGTGCTGTGCTGTGCTGTGCTGTGCTGTGCTGTGCTGTTCTGTGCTGTGCTGTGCTGTGCTGTGCTGTGCTGTGCTGTGCTGTGCTGTGCTGTGCTGTGCTGTGCTGTGCTGTGCTGTGCTGTGCTGTGCTGTGCTGTGCTGTGCTGTGCTGTGCTGTGCTGTGCTGTGCTGTGCTGTGCTGTGCTGTGCTGTGCTGTGCTGTGCTGTGCTGTGCTGTGCTGTGCTGTGCTGTGCTGTGCTGTGCTGTGCTGTGCTGTGCTGTGCTGTGCTGTGCTGTGCTGTGCTGTGCTGTGCTGTGCTGTGCTGTGCTGTGCTGTGCTGTGCTGTGCTGTGCTGTGCTGTGCTGTGCTGTGCTGTGCTGTGCTGTGCTGTGCTGTGCTGTGCTGTGCTGTGCTGTGCTGTGCTGTGCTGTGCTGTGCTGTGCTGTGCTGTGCTGTGCTGTGCTGTGCTGTGCTGTGCTGTGCTGTGCTGTGCTGTGCTGTGCTGTGCTGTGCTGTGCTGTGCTGTGCTGTGCTGTGCTGTGCTGTGCTGTGCTGTGCTGTGCTGTGCTGTGCTGTGCTGTGCTGTGCTGTGCTGTGCTGTGCTGTGCTGTGCTGTGCTGTGCTGTGCTGTGCTGTGCTGTGCTGTGCTGTGCTGTGCTGTGCTGTGCTGTGCTGTGCTGTGCTGTGCTGTGCTGTGCTGTGCTGTGCTGTGCTGTGCTGTGCTGTGCTGTGCTGTGCTGTGCTGTGCTGTGCTGTGCTGTGCTGTGCTGTGCTGTGCTGTGCTGTGCTGTGCTGTGCTGTGCTGTGCTGTGCTGTGCTGTGCTGTGCTGTGCGCTGTGCTGTGCTGTGCTGTGCTGTGCTGTGCTGTGCTGTGCTGTGCTGTGCTGTGCTGTGCTGTGCTGTGCTGTGCTGTGCTGTGCTGTGCTGTGCTGTGCTGTGCTGTGCTGTGCTGTGCTGTGCTGTGCTGTGCTGTGCTGTGCTGTGCTGTGCTGTGCTGTGCTGTGCTGTGCTGTGCTGTGCTGTGCTGTGCTGTGCTGTGCTGTGCTGTGCTGTGCTGTGCTGTGCTGTGCTGTGCTGTGCTGTGCTGTGCTGTGCTGTGCTGTGCTGTGCTGTGCTGTGCTGTGCTGTGCTGTGCTGTGCTGTGCTGTGCTGTGCTGTGCTGTGCTGTGCTGTGCTGTGCTGTGCTGTGCATGCATTATGCATTTTTATTTTATTTTTATTTTTATTTTTTTGTCTGTTCCACTTCTGGGAAACAATTACCCAGTATCTTTATTTTATTTTTTCATAAAATAATGTCGTTATGTACTTCAATCAATAGCGCTAAGACAGTAAAAAGTGGCACCGACACTGGACAGTGGACAAGACATATTTAAACCTCCGACGAAAAAAAAAAAATTATATAATTAAAAAAAAAAAAAAAGGGTGTTATAAGTTTGACGTGTGTATCTGTGTATCTGTGTGCCTGTCTGTGTCATCATAGCGTCTGAACGGCCGCACCGATTTGGATTTAGTATTTTTTTTTTTGTTTGAAAGGTGGGTTAATCGAGAGTGTTCTTAGCTATGTTTCAAGAAAATCTGCTCAGCCGTTTGAAGACCATCAGCTTTTTTCTAGTTGATGAAAAGATAAAATCAACTTACACAGGTCTGATCGATACGAAATTTGAAATCCTGTCACTTGTCAATGATATTACAAAGTGTGACAACCTTGACCTGATGCGCAGGCAACTCCTCAACGGTGTACGGCATCTACCTTGTGTTTACCTCATACGATGCGTTTTGACGAGCACATGCTAATATAAGCTGGGCAGTTAGTACACCGCCAATATAAGTTTAAAAAGCATGAAATAAAAATTAAATTAAAAATTTAAAAAACTCCCGACAGAAAAACAATCCTATAAAAGAAAAAAATTATATCTGAATATTTTCACCCAAGCGTCGTTGCGTCGGGGGACCGCTAAGTACGCCGGTCATGGTAATAATCTAACGATTACTCTAAATGTAATGTACTTAGCGGTCCCCCGACGCAACGACGCTTGGGTGAAAATATTCAGATATTATTTTTTGCTTTTTAGAGGATTGTTTTTTTGTCGGGGGTTTTTTAAATTTTTCATTTAATTTTTATAAGTACTCGTCATCAGAAAAATGAAGCTATAAATGTTATAAGTTAAAATCTAAATCTTTTCAGTTATGCTCTTTTCCCAAGCAGGTACCTAATTTTTTATCCATAATTTGAATTAATTTCACTGAAAAGAATGATTCGTAGTATCATCAAAATAAATTTATTTGAAATGAAATGAAATGTAACGTCACGACTTTTATCCCCATTCGGGGGTAGTCAGAGGCTTGAGTGGCCATACACCACCACATTGTGGAGGTATTAACCAACTCAAAGCCCACGTTTCACCAGATAGTCAGAACCCAACGTGACAGGTGGTGATCCTTGTCGCCGTGTATACAGGAACCGACTATTACCTAATCCCGAGGGATAGGTAGGTTTCCTCACGATGTTTAAATTTATTTATTCTTCGATAATTGATACAACATCGAATTCACACATCCCACACAGCCCGAGGCTCGCGTGACGAACCATTCGCGACGCATGCCTCGCACCGTGTCTGTCATGTCTGTCTGTCAGCACCTTAAAATACTGCTCACGGTATCATCACGGAGGGTCGTAAAAATAAATATACGATTTCTTGTTCAAAGTCTTTATTTCGAGGATGCAAAATATGCACGCAGACATGCGTGCCGCGCTGTGCGTGTGCCGTCTACCGAACCGACACGGTTCATTATTTTATATTTATTTTAACAATTTTGAACTACTTTAGTTTATATCGAGAAGATAACTTAGGTTTTTTTTGTTACCCCCTCAAGCATACGAATTTCGTGTGTTTATACCTATCGGTTATCTTAAATCTACTACCGTTTGCCGCAGTTCGAGCGGCAGCTAGTCCCCGCATGACGCTTTACACGAGATGGTCCCAGGCGTATTAAATTCCGGAAATTACCTATTCGTAATGTTCCGTCAGTGACATCGCCCCATGGACCATCGCCCACAGTCCATTGTACGGCTGTACTACAAGTTTTGTGGATAACCTTGGGACCACGCAGTTAGTGTTTGTCGTGCGATATAAGTATTTTCCCTGATAAGTAGTCAAGTAATAAATAGGTGCTGTATTAACATAAATAAATTACTATTAAATGGATTAAATTAAATTTTACGCTGTAATAGGTACGTAAGTAGTACGCAAGTGTTTCAATCTATGAGCGGAAACAGTGCTTGGGAACAATCGTGATTTTGAGCCAATGAAATTCACGTCAGCGGAGTTGGCACGATATAAGGCCGAAGCCGTACCGTTAAGACGATTACGAAGTATTCAACCCATTTTTGTTTGGGTGGGTGTGTTATGCGGCCACTGCCAAGTTATTATTATTTTCATAGGCGTTTGATCGCTCTATCGCATCGCGACAGGTCTACTCGTACACCGATCGATAAGTACATAATATACATACACAAATGATAGATAGCTTTTTATTATTTACCAACATCTAACCTTCAGTTACACTGCGGCTGAGGCGTCTATCTCATCCTTCGTATAGTTACAACGTGTTCGGTTAGATAAGTCTAGAGAGGGATCGTGAATCGTGAGTCGTGCGTGACACTAGCGTTTTTCTAAATCGATGCTTATCACCTAGGTAATATTATTACAGTACAACATATCACTATATACACGAATTCCCTATTATACGAATACTTCGTCGCATCGGAAAGCGGAGCCGGCCCCCCGCCGCCGCCGCCCCGCCCCGCCGCCGCCGCGGCGCGCTCGTGAGCCTGGTCGTGCGTCCAGTCGCGCGTGCGGTTCACTTGTTGTCCTCGAGCAGCACGAGGTCGTCGGCCACCACGTCGGACACGTGCAGGTACACGATCCAGTACATGAGGTTGAAGCACACGAAGCACACCGGGAACACGATGCGAGAATACTTGTCGATGTCCGACGGCGTCATGCCCAGGAACTTGCCCACATCCTGCGAATTCAGACGGATACCATAAAATACAACAGACAGACATAGTACTCGTACAAAGGGTAGGTAGGTGCTCGGGACTAGACCGCTCGAGTCAGCAGCTCTGCAGTAAACTTGCTGCTTTGCCCACTGTAAGCGAGTTTGTCCACTACGAACGCGGCACAGCGAGCGAGCGTGATCGGAAAGTGAAAGTACCTTGGTGGGGTGCAGCGGGTGGTGAAGCGGCGGCGGGTGCTCCTCGATAGTGTTCTCGAGCGTGCCGCCCTTTGAGTGAGCTTTCGGGTCGCGAACTTTGTAGCGCACCTCCTGCGAGACACCAATCTATTAGTACCTGCATTAGTGATAGACGTGATAGCCCCAGAACAACGAGTATGACAAAGTACAACATAGGAAGTGTCGCGTCCGTTGCCACTCTCGTCGACTGGAGTGCCGGTTGAATGTGCGTCGGAGGCTCACCGAGTGCCTGCCGGCGCCGGCGCCGGGCGGGCAGCGGCCGAGGCTGCCGGTCTTGGCGAGCGCGTGCGGCTCCCACGGCGGCGGGCACTCCACCGGCAGCTTCCTCTCCTGCATTAACTTCTGTATAGTCATAAATCTTTGTTTCCGCATCTGTATCCTTTTAGACATGTAGCCCACGGTCGCGTACTCTGAAAGAATAAAGTCGACATGTTATTATTACCGATGCCGATGTCCCCTCAATGTAATCCAAGCGGAGTGGAAATATGAACATCGGCAACGGACGGAACATACCGAGCAAGCTGGTGAAGACCATGACGAAACAGGTGCCGAGGTAGACGTCGATGGATTTCACATAGGAGATCTTGGGCAGCGCGGCGTTGGTGGAGGACATGAGCGTGGTCATGGTGAGCACGGTGGTGACGCCGAGCTGCACGCGCGCCGGCGTCGCGTTGCGGTTCAGCCAGAACGACACCCACGAGATGATCACTATCAACCCGGACGGGATGTAGATCTGGATCAGGTAGTAGCCCATCGAGCGCACGAACTGGATCTCGCACGCCAGCCGCGAGTAGTTCCCTGGGGGCGGGGAGCACAGAACACGGTACGAACACGGTCCGACTGTCTCGAGTCGAGACTACCACGCATACATACTGACAGTGAAAGATAACGTTGCGAACCTGTGGTGAGGGAGATCTCCATGGCGCGCTGCCGATGACCCAAAACCTTGAACTGCGGCAGCGAAACCTCGTTGGAGACTCCCACCGAGTTGGGACCTTCGTTCCATTTGTACCGGATGTCCCGCATCGTGTAGCCGACTGCAGCAATACGGACGGGCGGGTCGGACGTTTAGTCGTGATTCAGAAACGCTCCGGATCCCGGTGTCGTGTCGCGGCGCGGGTCGCGGGTCGCGGGTCGCGAGTGGCGGCGGGTCGCAGCGGGTCGCGGGGGGGCGCGGCGCGGCGGTGCGGCGAGCGGACGCGGGGCGGGAGCGACTACGATTACCTGTGGTGAGCGTGACGACGGTGGAGTGCTGCCGGTGGCCCAGCACGCGGAACTGCGGCAGCTGCACCTCGCCACTCATGCCGATACTCGACGCGCCGTCTTTCCAAACGTACAGTATGTCGGTCATCGTGTATCCAACTCCGGGGACATGCCAAACACAAAACGCTATCACTCGCGCCGCGAAGCGTCGCGTCGAGGCCGCGCGCCCGGCGTCACCCGGGGCGCCCGAGTCGTCCCGACGTGGATGATAGAAAAATATAGGTAATCTATCTACTGGGATCAAGTAGTAAAGCCTGAAGCATTTCAGCGAGCAGGTCGCATGCACGTCTGACCACAGCGTGACGGAGGAGGGCGGGACGCGGGTGCGAGCGATGACGGTGAAAAATGAGCGGGTGCCGTACGTCCGTGAGGCGAGGCAGGTGCGGGTGCGGAAGCGTGGGGTGTGGGCGCCGCGCCCCGCCGCGCGGCTACGTCCCGGCGCGGCCGCCGCGGGCCGGTGGGCCGGTGGGCCGATGGGCCTGTGCCGGTGGGCCGGTGTGGGCCGGTGTGGGCCGGTGCGCGCGGTGGGCCGGTGCTCGCGACACGACAGCGGAAGGCAGTGCGCGGCGCGCGGCCCGCGGCCGGCACGAGGTGGCTCCGTGAACACAATACACACACGCACATCGTGATCGTTTAGTTGATATTATTTTTCTATCATCTGTGCGACAATCGTTTCTCGCGGCCGGCGCGAATTCGTAAAATCCCTACGCAGTCGACTCGGCCCGAGTGATCAGGCTTAACTGAACAGATTAAAAAGTGTTAGTACATACGATGGATAGGATATGACATCTTAAAAAAAAAAAAACCCTCTTTCCGGGGCTAGGATAAAACCAAGTACAATAGTACATTGTTATTCGAGGGAGAAACTAACTTATTTTTGGGCCCGAGACGGGGTTTGGCGCCCTCGCTACGCTCGGGCGCTAATAGTTCGAGGGACCAAAAATAAGTTAGTTTAACCCGAGGTAAACACTGTGCTTTTCATTACGAATACAAGGAAAGTAAAAATAAAATAAAAATTTGCTAAAGAAAAATTTGTGAACATACACACACACACATGTATATTGACGTAAATTGTGTATTTTGCTTTTTGATATTTTAACAATGTCACTTTGTTTTTTAAAGACCAGTACTTTTTCAAACAAAAAAGGTTTTAGCATAGATTTATAAAAGTTTTACGTGGGCGCTTCCCTCGCGGAAACTAAAATTAATCTATGGGTTTTAGTCTGTGATTATAGATTCGGAGGAGGAACGATTTGTGATTGATTTAGGGAAAAATGGTAAATATTTGGCCCAAATCTATGTTATTTTAAAGAAATTGTTGAAAGTAAATTATAATAAGGTCATTTATAAAAATATATTCTTTAATTTAATACTTAACTTTATGTTATTTCAATTTTACATCGCGCTGTAATTGAGTGGCTGTAAGAAGGTTGGAACTATTACATTCTCTTTGGTTGGAACATGGTTCAATAGAAATATGAAAATAGAACTCGTATTTTTTATAATTTGACCGAATCGTTGACAGAACAGGCAAAATCGTATATCTACTATCAGAAATATGATTTTGCCTGACCTGAAAAGTATCACCTTCTGTCAGCTCTTCAGGCACCTTCAGACCTACTTTCCGCGTATGAGTGATGAAAATACAATTTGACACTTCACGGAGGCAAATACATAGTTTCACTTGTTCATAATAATAAGTAAGATAAGGAGATATGTACATAACAATTATTATTCTTGGTTTTTCTGTGTGCATTGCAAAACTAGCATCTTTACAAAACATAAAAGAGCACAAAGAAAACGTATAATGTAGACTCACAGCTCTCGATCTCGATGTGACACAGCTGTCGGTCCATGGGGAAGTACTGCAGGTTCATGGGGCAGGAGGCGGTGATGGTGAGCCTGCAACGACACACACGCAGCGGTGAGCACGGGCGGCGCGGTGCGGGCGCGGCGGGCGCGGCGGGCGGCGCGCGCGGCGCGGACGGAGCAGTCACGCACCTGATGCTGCGCGTGATGGAGCCCGAGTGGTGGATGCGGATGAACTCGTTGCTGGTGGTGGCGCTGTGGAAGTACGACTGCTTCTCGTTGACGAAGAACGTGTCCGGCACCCAGATGTTACGAATGAATTCGGATCCCACCGAGAGGGTCTCGACGCCGGCCCGCTTCTTGTACGCGAGCCGCGGATCCGTCCAAAACTGTCTGAAGTAAAAATCCAACGTGAAGTCCTGAGGAGAACAGACATATTGCACCTTGTAGTGTGGCGCCGCGCGCCCGCACCGCGCTACAGCGAGCCGATGCACGCCGCACGCCGCATTCCGGCTGGACCAGTGGACCAGTGGAAGAGCGGCGTACCGCGTGCAACAATAAGTAGAAACATACGTTACTACTACTAGATCGTTACTAAGTCACTGCACGACATCGATATACAATACAGAGCGGTAAGCTACGATAAAATAAAATAATTACACTAAAGTGTTAAAAGTGCACGCAGTAAGAGTGTACATAAACATACAAGGAGATCCGCGGGCACCTGTTCCGTGGAATGTTTAGACGTGGGGTGGAATGTTTTGATTGGTCTCCGAGCGAGGAGAATATAATTTGCGACATTCCTGGGCCTGGGGTCCTGTCCGCTCGCTACACGCATCTCTTTGCTAAAATGAAACGCTTCGTGTTCGCATTTAGAGCTGATGTTGGTTAACATAATATCTGTCGTAGATAGTTACTAAATAAAATACTAACATGCATGCTGTTATGATACCTATTACTTGCTTGATTTCACGGAACGAAAGGGTCACGCCGGGGTACTTAGGCATTTTTTGTGTTCCTTAGTCCCTACTAATATCATCCAGTCTGTTCGTCCGTCCGTCTCAGTATTTTTCAGTGCCATAACTTTTAAAGTTTTTGACGCAAGTTGATGAAATTTAGTACCTACCTCACATGGAACCTCACACTACCGTATATGGAAAGTGGCTTTTTTTATTTATTTAGTAACCCCATCATGTGGGCAGTCGTTGATAGGGTATTTTTAAATCAAATAGTAATTCCATACAACATTTAATTATCATCAGTCGTACCGATTGCGTCATTTTAACCTCTAAAAGGTTTAAGCAATGTATAGATAAATCCTAGCTAGCCAAAAATACATTTTCGTTATTGAAATGGCTACGGCACCCTATATTGTGCGCGTCCTGGGACGGACTTTACTGGTTTGAAGTTTGAAAAATGGAAATCAATGTTTACTTTAGGTTACTAATAAAAGTCAGTTGTATCAGAGTTTTTAGAAATTCGTCCTCTAAGGTGGTTAAATAGGCGATTAAAACGTCTCAAGTAGGTGTCTGGATGGAAGTTTGTATGGAAAACCCCATTACACACGTCTAGTTGGTTGGTATATGAAGTATTGTTTCCCACGTCAGACGAAGCGGAGGTGCCGGGCGACTGTACCTATCGTCTCGTCATCACCACGTCGTCTTCGCGTCGCCGGCTCATGCACGCCACGGATGCTAGCTATCGGCTAGGAACTAAATATACTGCTACTAACAATAATGGCATTAGTCAGGTAGAGGCAAAGAACTAACTAACACAAGTTAAATAGCCAAGTATAAAGAAGTTGATATCGATGGAATTTTGATTTATAATAGATATGCTAGATAAGTCTCAAAAAGTCCTACCGAAGGCTCAGCTATTTCTCTGTTCGGTCCGGTTGGACACCAGCACCACTAAGTACTTTATGCGAGGCGGCTCGCTGTAAATTCGAACCTCGTTAATAAGGCTGTTGACTTGGATTCCTGTGTTGATGAACAATATTTTGTAGGTATAGTCATCGTCTATCAAGATCATGATATCGTCACGGTCAAATTCTGAAAATAACTTAAGTGCTGAATGCATTTTAAAAAAAATCTTCAGTGAGATTTTAGCCAGCTTCGATTCCAGGATGATAGACAAATAGGATAGATGATAATTATACCTACAATAAGATTTCGGAATGAGCAAGTGGAACAGTGCAAGAGTGTGGAAGTGGCAGCGAGGGCGAGCCTGTCGGTGTCGCCAGTGCGGCTAGCGGCTGACCGACGCGACGCGACGCGACGCTCGACCCCGGTGAGTACACAATCACTAGGAAACATGACGAGGAAGCGAACAGTGATCAGATCCACATATAACGGTCATGCTCGCAGCCTCGAGTCTGGGGCTGCTGGCGCGCGGGTGTGTGCGGTTGAGCGCGCGGTGCGCGCGGTGCGCGGGGGGTGCGAGCTGACTGAGCGGGGCGAGTACCATGAGCACTTCCGACACGGAGCTGATAGACAGCACATACATGGTGACGCCCACCTCCACCGGCGGACCTGCAACCAAGCGCACATGTAGTGCCGCGTGCCGCGTGCCGTGCGACGCGTGCGCGCGCGCGTGCGCGTGCACGTGCGTGTGAGGGCGCGCGCACGGTGGGTGATACAGGTACCTACAGTACAGGTGCATGATTGCGCTAATTAGTACTCGTATACAGTCGTCATAGGTACCATTCTGACTTCAGACAGAGAGCTGATGGACAGCACGTACATGGTAACCCCCACTTCCACTGGTGGCCCTGAAAATGACGTTAGCTACAAAACCCGCAACTAGTGTTTACGCAAACATGCACAGATTACACGTACGCGCTATCAGTGGCGTAGCTTGCCTTACACGGGCCCTGTATCAAACATGCACAGATTACACGTACGCGCTATCAGTGGCGTAGCTTGCCTTACACGGGCCGTCTATCAAACATGCACAGATTACACGTACGCGCTATCAGTGGCGTAGCTTGCCTTACACGGGCCCTGTATCAAACATGCACAGATTACACGTACGCGCTATCAGTGGCGTAGCTAAGCCTTACACGGTCCCTGTATCAAAATTTGTTGGGGGGTCCAAATGGAAGGTTAAATAATTTTCTTAAATGAAGGGTAAATAATTTTCACACACATTTTTCCCCTACAGGGGCCCCGTATCATTGATACGGCGCTAGCTACGCCCCTGCGCGCTATGCATACGTATCCTCGTCATCCTCATGATCGTAGTTTATAATTGCTAATAACTCTGAGGTTTCGACGAGGAATCTAACTATTATTTAACATGATGTGTGTTGGAATTTAGGAATCCTTCCATTGGATCTGCTCTATAAGTTGCTTAATTTTCAGTTCACACGATAATTATCGCTCAATGCAGGGTCGCTCGACCCAATATTAATGAGCTAGAAACACGAAGGTAGGCTAGCGAGGGGAAGCGAGCCGAGTCGCGTATTAGCCGCACGAAGGCCTGTGGCTGCGGATCGACCGGATGGACGCGGTTCGCACTAACCTCCATAGTTCGGTCTCACTCGTTTGTCGTAACTTATGCTGAAGGAGTCCAAAATCGAGGATATGTTGACGTCCCCGAACATGCTCCCGCCGCCGCCGCCGCCGCCGCCGCTGCCACAGGAAAACAGCACCAGTACAATAAAGACAGCGCACGGAGTCTTCATCTCAAACATAAATATTAAATGGATAGGTAGGGCAGATGGATAATTTTATTAGGGTCGTGTGGGGGCGGCGCTACACAAGTCGGGGGTGGTGCACGATGCGACGCGGTACGGTGCAAGCTGCAGCCGCGCGGCGCGGCGCGGCGCGGTACTCACGCGACCCGGTCGGCGTGCGGCAACAGTGCGGCGAGCAGCGCGAGCAGCAGCGGCGCGCGGCGGGCGCGCGGCCGGAGCGCGCTCATAGCGGCGCGCGGGCGGCGTCGAGTGCGGGCGGGGTCGCGCGGCGCACTGACTGCCGCCCCCGGCCCCCGCCGGCGCCCTGACCCGCCCGCGCTTAGCTGTGCGTGTGGGGGACTGGGGGGTGAGGGCTATCGATCGCCAGGGTGTGATGAGCGACGTTGACGACGAACATAGACTTAAGGGCCCCACAGACTAGCAGTCCGCCGCGCGAGCAAATAATATTATTAGCCTGGCAGTTAGGCGAAATAGGCCACACGCTTTCATCTGGTACTACTGGCCTGTCCGTGACCTTAGATATCCTATACGGAACCCTAAAAAGACTTTTCAACGTTTGCTGCTACTATACTCAATATACTAGACAGCGATAGCAATATTGACAACTACCGCCATCTAGTATGGAGTAGCAGCTTAGCGGAAAAAATAATAGATGTCTCTTCTCGTCGGGTCGTGTCGTTCGTGCTGTCAAATTGTTTCCGACAGCTCTGTCAATGTCAATCACACCATGACTGACCTGACACTATCCTATCCGTCTTAGTTGTCTAGGCAGGCGAGCAGTAGAATACAAACAAATAAAAAAGATAATAAAAACAAGGTGCGGGCGGGCGGTGGCATCTCATTGTGTCCTCAATCATCGGTGGTCAGAGCGCGCAGAGGCTGTCGTCACCGGCCGCGTTGCGGAATGTGGATTTAACAAGCGCGGTGCGTTGCGTTGCGTGCGTGTGCAGTGCAAAAGAAAAGTCGGTGCGGTTGCATCGCGACGCATCAGGTGGGTTTGTTTACGTCGCGCGCGCCGCGCCATGTGACTGGCGAGTGCGCCGCGGCCTTCGGTGTCGGTCGGGCGGCGGCCACGTGCTCGGCCCGCCGCCCGCCGCCGCCCGCCGCGATCCGGTTAGCGAGCGAGGCCGCGGGGACTCGGGGAGGGCTGCGGCGCTGACCGGTGTCTGTGTGCAGGTGGCGAGCGTCGCAGCGGCGCACGGTGGCGGTGACATGAAGCCTCAGGACGAGTACAGGAACGGCGACGGTGAGTGCTAGGACAGTGCACGCACTACACTAGCCAGCGCGCTAGGAAACGCGCGGCTCGTATTTCGCTGGCGAGACGCAGGCGCCGCGCCGCCACGCTCGGCCGAGCGCAAAAATATCCAGTTCGACCTTGTAGAGTGTTTTGTTTGTTTGATTTGATCCAATTACAACTAGAATAGAATCTACAGCTATAAGCCAAACATGTCAAAGTGGCTTCATGTAACAGTGTAGTGCAGCCGGCCAGTTCTCTCTAACCAGATTAGCCGAGTGCTCGTGCTCTTGACCTCCGCGGGAAGGTGACGCGGAAGCCCCTCCCGGTGCCCCACATTAGTGTAGTGCCCTCGTACAATTTACATACAAACTGAAATGAGCTACAGAAGTGAGTACAATATTCAATGGAATGCAATTTCAAGTTCAGTGATTTCAGTACTAGTTTGTTGGTAAATTAGTAGATAATTTGCAAACACATTACCAAGAAAGAGGGAGTCTTGTGACTGTCTAAAATAGTATGTCCAACTAAACAGAGTCCACGGGCACAGCACAATTCATTCATTCATTAAATATAATGTTGAAAGCATGTCAGAATAGCCAATACGGCTCATCTTTGGGTGAATAATATGCATCAAAATGCCTTAAGTGTGCCTGTAGTGTAACAGTAACAACACCTGTCTCAGAACACGTCCTCACCAGAATACAGCCACCTCATCCATCCAGAATACAGTTGTCATATAGTTTCCAAATGTGTAAACCACATCTGGCCCTCAAGTCCCCTAACAACTGCCATTTCAATGTCATTTGTTTAAATGAGGAAAAAATATGATTGTCATGGACGGAACCAATTGTAGTAATTGAGTGATAGACAATGAACCACAGCTCTCTCAAACACTTGATGTCTGTGTGTACTGGTCACTGGTCACTGGCCTCATTACTTGAATGAAAATAAAACAATGCTAATTAATGGACAAATTATCTTGTTTGTAAACCAGAATATTAACTTAGAAGAGATAGTACATATTTACAATATTACAAAACTAGAACTAAAAGTAAAATAATATGTAAATAGAAACTAAAAACCGGCCAAGTGCGTGTCGGACTCGCACATAAAGGGTTACGTACCAAAATGTAGGTATTTCATATTTATTTATGTATAATAAGTATGGAACCTTAACACCTACACCTTAAAATATAATCATAATAACATTATGACCACTAAAACTAGGAAAAACAAAACTAAACATATGGATGGGGAAGATGGTAGAATTCGATGGTAGAAGGATTTTCTGGATTTACTTGAGCGCGGCAGATTAAGATAAGGGTGAAAGCTTACATATTGATAAGAACCTCCAACCAGTATAAGTCCTTAATATTGGTGGGTACGCTCAGGGGAACCAAAAAAAAATAGACCATCTTAAAATACTCGAACTTGTCAGATTAAGATAAGGGGGATTCATTACTAGCTAAGAAGTGTCAAAAGTGTCAATTTTGCTAATTTGATCGTCAGTCTAAGAAATGGGAGCATCTGGAAGTTTCACTTTTACACCCCACAGATTTAATTTTTTTATATAGGACTGCGGTGGCAAAAAATCGTACAGCCCGCCTGATTTTCAAGCAGTTACCGTAGCCTATAGATGCTTACAAAATCTGGAACGCTTGAGTTATTTTTTTTTTTTTCAATTTATCTTGTTAGAGCATGAAAATTATCAATATCTGACACATTTGAGTATTTCCATGACATTGCTTTTTATTTTAAAAAAAATGAAATTCTCATGTAGACGCTTCCCCCACCGCTGAAAGTTGAAACATCTAGAACAATGTATTCTTCCTATCATCTCATCTACCGAATCTACTAGGTTTGGACGACGCTCGAGTAAATCCACGAAGTGCACGCTGGGCTCCCCATCCAATAACATAAATCTATAGAATTTGTTTATAAAAATGTTTGCAACCACGCCATCTATTATCGAGTTTAAAAACATTAAGCATAGACAAATCATTAGCTAACCATATGTTTTAAATATAACCTACTAGAGTGCGCTGTATTTAATAATAAAAAATATCAAATTTCTTGTATGGGGACCCCCTTTATTTTTTTGTATCGGCAATAGAAAAACACATTTTGTGAAAATTTCAGCTTTCTTGGTATTACGGTTCATGAGATACAGCCCGCTAACCGATGGACGGCCGGACGGACTGACAGCGAGCGAACACTGTTTAAATCGATGCATAAGTACCTATCTACCGTTAGTTCCGAATTAACCCTAAGGCAGTGTAGGCCACTGCCTAGGGGCCCCGAGCACGTAACATGAAAGAAAAATAACGTTACATCAAACGAAAATTTTATTTGTTTTGTATCCTTCAGTTAATATTTATTCATAATGTAGGTACTTTACAAAACTATTTTCTTTCCTTTAATGTATTTTATTGAATTTAACAAGATTGAATTTTAAAAAAACCGCGACGCGTCTTTTTTCTCTATCCTGCTCCGGTTTTTTTGTCGCAGTTTATAAAAATACGCCTATTTTCCTTTCATTTGATTTTATCCGCAACTAGCTGTGCCCGCGACTTCCAATGCGTAAATTTTAGAAAAAGATTTCACGCGTTTAATCCCGCGTGGAATGTAATGGTTGTTATTTTTTTTACGCCGAACTTAAAATAAAAGTAGCCTAAGTTACTCCTTATAAAATCAGCTATCTGCCAGTTAAAGTCCCGTCAAAATAGGTCCAGGTGTTTCGGAGAAAACCCGGAACAAACATACAGACAGATAGACTTGCAACAGATGGCGTGCGAATCTTAGCGCGGTGTTAAGATTCTCCCCGATTCAGTGACTTCCCTCTGTACATTCTATGCACGGAGTCATACAAATGAAGTCGCGGGCACACATAGTTTTCAATATTATTGCATTGTGATCGTAAAAAGGTGTTTAAAAAAGTAAAGGGGCCCCGAGAATTACATTGCCTAGGGGCCCTGATAGGGTTAATTCGGACCTGCCTACCGTTACATAGCATAGTAGGAATGTATAAATTATTATTTCCTGTTTATAAATCACTTTTATGTCGAGCGGGCGCTAACCTTGTGTGACGATTTTTAAATTGCCTCATTACAATAGGTATAAGTGAAGTAGGCGGCATTCAATTGAATGAAATAATGTATTAGTGTGGAGCGATCCGTGCGGCGCGGCGCTGGCTCTGATTCAATGAACAGCTCGGGTCGGTCCCGAGGCGAGCGAGGCCTTTCCGTTGCTCGCGTCGAATCCTTATAAAACGACGTCGCTCGCGTCGCATCGCGCCGCGTCGCGCCCGCGCCGGCGAATGACATTGACCACTGTTTATCGACGCGCAGTTATCAGCTGATAGTGGGTGCTGCGAAATTAACTCGCGCCGATAATGAGCCGCGTGCTGCGTGCCCGACCAACATACACTGCTGGCGCAGTCCCACTACATCTACACCGACCTGCGAACAAGATATAAATAATAATAATAATAATAATAATATCCTGGGACATTTTTTACACACGGCTACCTGATCCCAAACTAAGCAGAGCTTGTACTATGGAAACCAGATAACTGATATTACTACATATACTACTTTTTTATTTGTAAATACATACTTAATATACATATACACCCAGACTCCGGACATACAGACATGTTCATGCACACAAATACATGTCCCGGGTAGGAATCGAACCTAAGACCTGCAGCGTGAATGTCGCCTCCGCGCCAACCACGCTAACGGGTCCGTCAAAATACACTAACCGCCAAATGTACAGATTTTAGCTATAGTTTACAATGGTTTTACAAAGCATTTCTAGGAACAAAACTTATTTGCAAGTCGATCATAACTTTCTTAACTAGGTATACAGGGTGTCCCAAAACTTTGCCACATGGAGGGGAAGTACCTTAAATATTGTAGATAGAGAATTTTACTGAATGAAGGCTTCATTTTTATTTTAGAAACAATACGAACTGCATTCAAAGATTTTTGAAAACTCGCTTGCCACACTCGGGAATCGAACCGGCTAAAATCCGAAAAAATAACACCCTGTTGTTTTATGGCATCAATCGATAGGATCAATGATAAGAACCAAATCTCTCTAACAAACATGGTAAATTAAATGAAAGGAAAACCATGAAATCTAAACTTATAAATTCATGAATTCAAAGATAAAGTGTATCCACAAAAAATGGAGCTAATTTCGATCAACAAATTAGTTAGTTTACCATTTATTATTCGTTCACTTAAAATAAGTGAAGTTTTTATGGTTTCCTTTCATTTTGAAAACTCGCTTGCCACACTCGGGAATCGAACCGGCTAAAATCCGAATAATAACATCCTGTACTTTTATAGCATCAATCGATAGGGTCAATCATAAGGATAAAATCTCTTTAAGAAACATAGTAAATTAAATAAAAGGAAACCCATAAAATCGTTACTTATTTTAATTTTAACTTATTTTAATTCTTATAAGTTAAGATATCACGGTTTTCCTTTCATTTAATTTCCCATGTTTGTTAGAGTGATTTGATCCTTGTGATTGATCCTATCGATTGATGCCATAAAAGTACAGGGTGTTATTTTTTCGGATTTTAGCCGGTTCGATTCCCGAGTGTGGCAAGCGAGTTTTCAAAAATCCTTGAATGCAGTTCGTATTGTTATTAAAATAAAAATGAAGTCTTCATTCAGTAAAATTATCTATCTACAATATTTAAGGTACTTCCCCTCCATGTGGCAAAGTTTTGGGACACCCTGTATATTTTGGGGGTAAATATCATAACCATATTGTAGTAGGTACCTAAGTTATTATTATTTATTTAATATTAAGGAAAACCAACAGCTTTTCTAAATAATTATACAATGGTAATAGATAACATGAAAGCAATTAATGGTTTCCACGGATAGTAATGGACCAGTTAACATAGATTTTAGGGATCACTAGTTAGCAAACAACAAAGTATATTTTTAATTTAAGAATAAAAAAAAGTTTTTAATATACTTAGTGAGAAAAGGAACTTATTAAAAATATTACTTAAAGAACTTGTTATTTTATCCAAAAACTAAATAAACAAGCGTGACAGTGACGCCGCCCGCGCCGCCCGCGCTGGCCGGCTGTACACGCTCGTCTCGTCGCGTACGGCCTCCACCATCCATGTACACACTTGTATTGCGATGGACCTAGATAGAAGAAACCTTTTCATTCAAGCGAAATACCTAGGGCCGGAGTAACCAGATTAGGCAGAGAAGGGCCAGAAGGGCCTAGGGGCCCCGTGCACGCACCAAGAAAAAAAACTGTATCCTTCCTCAATAACAATATTATTGCTTTTTAACCGACTTCAAAAAAGGAGGAGGTTCTCAATTTGACTGTATTTTTTAATTTTCGGAGCATGTCAGTAGATGAAAGACTTCATTCATTCTAAACCGGGATCGGGGCCTGACGGCAAAAAACCCCGTGCGATTAATATAAAAAAACTCATCTGCTGCTAGTGTGGTGTATAGGTCGTTAGGTTATAGTGACACCTACAGTCAGTCTAGTCTAGATTTGGGGAGAGGGGCCCTAAAGGGTAAAGCAACGGGGCCCCGAGAATCGAACCTGACAGGGTTAATCCGGCCCTGGAAATACCGCCACGCTTCGCGACACGGCGAAGGCTTCATGTACACACTCGGACTCGGCCTGGCTCGTGGTGTCTCGACGAGCGTGTACAGCCGCGGGAGAAGTTATCATGTCGCGATGATAATTTCCACTACAGATGGAAAGACGACTATTCGGGCGCATTACGATACTATAGGATAGGATAGAGCGAGTGTGGTGTGGACGGTGTGTGTGTGTGGCAGGCGCGGGCGGCGCGGCGCCGGCGGACGACAGCGAGGGCTCGGACGCGGCGCCCGAGGACGAGCTGGCGCTGGTGGACGAGGGCTGGCCGGCGCGCGCGCTCGCCGCGCTCAACGCGCTGCGCAAGTCGCGCCAGCACTACGACACCGTGCTGGTGGCCGGCGGCGCCGAGGTGGCCGCGCACCGCGCCGTGCTGGCCGCCGCCTCGCCCTACCTGCTGGACGCGCTGGCCGCGCCCGCCGCGCCCGCCGCGCCCGCCTCGCCCGCCGCGCCCGCCGCGCCCGCGCACCGCGTGGACGAGGTGGACCCGGACGCGCTGCGCGAGCTGGTCGAGTACGCGTACACGGGCCGCGTGGCGGTGCGCTCGGCGGCGGCGGCGCGGCGCCTGTACCGCGCCGCGTGGCGGCTGCGGCTGGAGCCGGTGCGGGCCGCGCTGGCCGAGCGCCTGCTGCGCCGCGCCGCGCCCGCCGACTGCCTCGAGCTGCGCGCGCTGCCCGACCTCGCGCCGCACCAGCTCGAGGCGCTCGACCGCTACATCGCGGACAACTTCGACGCGGTGTGCGAGAGCGGCGCGCTGGCGACGCTGCCGCTGATCCGCATCGAGATGCTGCGCGAGAGCAGCGCCGAGGACGGCGCCGAGACGCCGCTCGCCGTCGCCGACGCGGCGCTGGCCTGGCTGCGCGACGGCACCGCCGCGGACATGGACCTGGACGAGCTGTGCTCGCGCACGCACCTGCTGTACGTGAACGCGGGCGGCGCGCTGCGCGACTGCGGCGAGCTGCCCGAGGCGGTGGACGCGCCCGAGCTGCAGGAGTACCGGCGCGAGGCGGCCGAGCGGGGCCGCGCGGCGGGCGCGGCGGGCGCGGCGGGCGCGCGGCAGCCGGAGCGCGGCGCGTGCGGCGTGCTGGCGGCGCGCGCGGCGGGGCGGGCGCGCTGCACGCGCGCGCTGCTGGCGCTGCGCGGGCGGCTGGCGGCGGCGCGCGTGGCGTGGCGCGACGCGGGCGCGGGCGGGCCCAGCGTGGCGCGCGGCGGGCTGCTGAGCGGCGCGCGCGAGGCGGCGGGCGGCGAGCGGCGCGCGCGGCTGCGCGAGGGCCGCTGCGCGCACGGCGCGGCGGCGCTGGGCGGCGCGCTGGTGGTGTGCGGCGGGTACGACCGCGCGCGCGTGCTGCGCGGCGCCGAGCGCTACGACCCCGCCACCAACGAGTGGGCGGCGCTGCGCGACATGCGCGGGCCGCGCGCGCGCTTCCCGGCCGCGGTGCTGGGCGGCGCGCTGTACGCGCTGGGCGGCAGCGACGGGCACGCCGAACTCGACTCGGTGGACGCGCTGGAGGGCGGCGCGTGGCGCGCGCGCCGCAAGCTGCCGCTGGCGCTGTCGCACGCGGCGGCGGCGGCGGACGAGCCGCGCGGCCACCTGTACGTGATCGGCGGCTGGGCGGGCGGCGTGAGCCTGAAGCGCGTGCTGCGCTACTCGCCCGCCACCGACGCCTGGGACGAGGCGCCGCCGCTCAACACCGGTCGGTACCGCAAGCGCGACACCGTCACTGTCCGTTCCAATAGATCGTATCGCTCCATCGGTTCGATCCCGGCTCGGCTCGATCTACGGCGCTAGCGTCTCGGGAGCGCTCGACCGGAGGTCCACAAAAAATTAATCTCAAATCACTACTCCGGAACTCGCTCTAACCGGCAGACTATTTCCCGAATACAATCGTCGATCTCTATTAAATGTTGTCGTCGGGCGGTGCGTGCGCAGGGCGGTCGCAGTGCGCGGGCGCGTACTGGGAGGGCGCGCTGTGGGCGCTGGGCGGGTGCGACGCGTGGCACTGCCTGGCCAGCACGGAGACGCTGCGGCTGGGCGGCGGCGGCGGCTGGGCGGGCGGGCCGGCGCTGCCCACGGCGCGGCGCTCGGTGGGCGCGGCCGTGTGGCGCGGCCAGCTGGTGGCGGCGGGCGGCTCGGACGGCGCCGCCTCGCTGCGGCGCACCGAGTGGCTGGCGGCGGGGGCGGGGGCGGGGGCGGGGGCGGGCGGGGCGGGGGGCGGCTGGCGCGCCGGGCCCGCGCTGCGCCGCGCGCGCGCCGCGCTGGGCCTGGCCGTGCTGGACGACGCGCTCTACGCCGTCGGCGGCTTCGACGGCAAGGAGTTCCTGCGCTGCGTCGAGTGCCTCTACGAGCCGGACGACGAGTGGACCGCGCTGCGCGCGCCGCCGCCCCCCGCCCCGCCCGCCCCGCGCGCACCGGACGGCGAGCAGCCCGCGCCGGACGGCGAGCCGCGCGAGAACGGGACGGCGGCGGCGGCGGCGCAGTGACGCGGCGGCGCGTACTTCCACGTCCTAACACCACTACCTCAAAATTAGCGCGAGCCGGCGGCGCGGGCGAGCGGCGCGGGCGAGCGGCGCGGGCTCGTGACTGTACGCTTGTCCCAGCGATTTCAACTATAGCCTCGGAATGATTGGGTCATAATTCTTATTTTATCTGTGATTATGGAAATCTTTCGACGGGACGCCGTGCATTTTAAAAGTATGAAATTAGCATTTATTTTTTTATGAATATGAAATTTAAACCCATTGATTCCGAAATCCGGGCCCGCCATCGTCGCCGCGTCGACGGCCGTGCGTATATTATTATGTATAATATGTATATCGGCGCTAGTGAACTGTAATTTAAATTATATCATAATTTCTGCGTATGCGATGTATCGGGACGGGAGTCTCCTGTATTATTGTTACATTCCTATTTTGTAAGATATTTACTTTAGGGGGAGACCCCACCGCGGTGCACGGAGAGGCCACGCACACGCTACGCACGTTGGTCAAGCTTCGCTTTGCACGAAAATTTATGACACCGTGTCCACCGCGGCGCACGCACGAAATGACGTCATCAATACTTTTCTTGCAAAACGTAGCCGTGGCATCTCCGGAGAGGCCGGACATTTTCGTGCAAAGCGAAGCTTGACCCACGTGCGTAGCGTGTGCGTGGCCTCCGTGCGCCGCGGTGGGTTTCCGGCTTTATTTCGTAGCGCGGAGAGGCGCCGCGCGAGGCACTTAGAATGATACAATTCTCACTGAGATCGTAATCGGTCGAGTGGAGGAGGGTGACGGTGGTTAACTAAATGTTAGTTAAGTTACTGGAAGCGCAATAATGTCGGCTTCTCGCTGCACGTGTCGCAATACTATGATAGTGGCGTGTTCGGGGGTCACGGGCGGGGCGGGGCGGGGGGCAGCATGCAGTGTGCCGTCCCGCTCGCACTCGCGATGCAACTACACAGCTACTTAGCTATATTTTTATTATAAGTAGCGATAATTTTAATTAAATTGTTTGAGAAGCTTCGGCAGCGCGAGCGTGCGCGGTGGCTGCATGCCGCAGGTGAACGAGCGAGCGAGCCAGTGGAGCGAGCTGCGCGCGCTCGCGCTTCCGCCGCCGCGCGGCTACAAAAGACACTAGGATTAGTGCGCGGAGAGGGGCGGGCCGCCCTAGAAGAAACACGGCCCGCCCCGCGACGCAGCGATATATTATACGAGTGCTACCTAGATACTTTTATGTTCCGATCAAATAAATCTTATCTATTTAACATGTTTGTTAATTTTTATTATTTAATAAAATACTACTGAAATTTTATGATCGATAGAAGCCTGAAGCTTAGCTAAGAGTCACTTTTCTCCCATTGGTATCTGGAGCCAAGTGATCATCGACAGATAAAATCATGTCCACAATTACAGTCGACGCAGACCTTTGATAGGTAGAAAGAAAAACAAATAGGTATCAAAGACGCGACTCCTATCCATCCAGATCCTAAGGTCGTGACACATTGTGATTGCTAATTTGACTTTTGAATTGCGAGTTGCCGAGAAATTTAATTAATAATCGATTATTAAGGGCCTTGACATTGCTTTACGAAAAAAATTTGATGAATCCGTTGGCACGCATTACAATAATTAATCTTCAAATCGTCAGGAATAAAATTATATTTTTATGTTACCCCATTATAGGGTGATCGCTTCGCCAGCATCTATGGCCAGCAGGTATACCGTAGCTGTCATGACCAGCGATTTCCTTGGATTATTTTTGTGTGGTCAATAAACGTCAATCTTGAAAATAAATAGATTTTCTATCGTGGTTGCTACGGACGCTATAAATAAATCTTGAGAATAGGTTATTCGAAAAAAAATACCTATAATATTTAGGAACACCTTGAGTAATGTTACTCTACAACCAATTACGAAATTACATTGTTGTTTTAATTCGGCAGATTTGCACCTCGGAATGTTAACTACCAATACCAACCCGTTATTTAAATTTATAATGGCAACTGTGCGAGCGTGACACAATCCTCTGGTTGGTGGCTCTCACTCGGCACGTTTTCCCTAGTTGTCAACATCAAAGCAATTTAAGTTAATATAATAAATAACAGGTTTACATATTTAAGATCACAAATTATAAGTAAGGGTTATTGTTTAACGACGAATAAATTTATCGGCGTTTTAAACGCGACAAACATTTTTACTCCTCCTGATTACTTTGTTCGAGTCCTGATGCCTTCGAAGTGCGAGGCCGTGGGCGATCGCCCAATTCGCCCACGCCTTCCGCCGCCTCTGTTTTCGAAGGACCATTTCTCAAGATTGATATAATATAGCGTCCATAGGAAGCAACCACGAAAGAAAATCTATTTATTTTCAAGATTGTCGTTTATTGACCACGTGTTAATGTTTAAATTTTTTGACAATTTCACGATCTTCTTCTTTTCGTGTCAACAGTTCTACTATTGTGAGACTACTTAATTAAGGTCTATTATACCTTGACAATTCTGGAGAAAGGAATCGTCGATAGGATCGTGTCCTTTTCACTCCGAGTTGCCAATCTAGGGTGACCATAAAACCACATGAGTTTGTCGTTCGCTTGGCGTAGTGGTTTGAGCGTAGGCCACTAGGCTCATTGCACTGGTTGGTTGCGGGTTCGATTGCCGTCGGGAAAAAATCCGGAAATGGCCTTTTCGTAATTTTCTCTGGTTTGGGATTGCTTCCAGTCCATTGGATGGTAAATATAGTATATTTAGATGGTATATTTAGTCTGATGATATTTATTTATTTATCCAATTTTTGTATTTAGGTTGATGACATACATTATTCATTGAGAGCCGGCTCTCATCTGTCTGGCGGGTACCCACTACCCAGCAGCAGCTGTTGCACGCCTCGTGAATCTCATGCGATGGATACCCGGTGGGCATACCCGCACTATAATATTGGCTGATATATCCCTAGTTGTATGCCACAAACGCTATCTGGTATCTGGTGAAACGTGGGCTTTGAGTTGACTTAATACCTCCACAATGTGGTGGTGTATGGCCACTCAAGCCTCTGAATACCCCCGAATGGGGATAAAAGTCGTGACGTTATATATATATTTTTTTTTTATGCCACAAACGCCCGCTCGCCCGAAAATTAAATTTAATAATCACCGTTTCACAATGTATGCCATTCTAGAGAAATAAGAGGTAGATTTTAAATAAATTCAACTATTGAACTTGAAGAAAAATTGTGTTTTTGTTTTTGTATCTCTCCTTTAAAATGAGTAAAAACTGTTTTGGGTTATTTTTTAAGTTTCGGGGGGATTTCGAAAAAAGTTGGGTGGAAATTCACATGGTCATCTGGCAGCACCATGAACGTAATACCATTGAACGAGGACTGTGGACTACAAACTTTATTTTCCTTTCATTCATTCAAAAATAAACCTTATCTGACGGACTTAACGCCCACGATGCAGGCTTTATAAAAACCGGTCCCAGCCAGATACCTATAACTCAAAGTCAAAGTCAAAGTCAAAAGGTTTTTATTCATGTAAGCTCATTAGAGCATTTATAAATAGTCAATATAAACAATATTTTAGCGTTACCACCGGTTCGAAATGTTGCTTCCATTGAGAAGAGCCGGCAAGAAACTCAATGGTTACTCTTTTCAAAAGAATAATTGTATACATTTTCAAACAGTAACGCTACGTGAGCAGGCATGCATTAACACAGTGTGAGTAAAAAAAGAAAATAAGGTATTTAAATAAAAAATAATAAAAACTAGCCTAGAAAGCTGTGCATGCCTACTCCCACTTAACTGTCAAACCAAAAGGTGAATATTTAGAACGATTGTTTTGGTGTGATGCCTTCCGTGCTTAGGTCTTGTCTGTAAAAGTTTTGGAACAACGGTGTCAAGTGGAAAATGGGCGGACCAGTCCCCGCAAGCAGCGCCCGGAACCCGAGCATGACTTGAGCAGCGGCATCACCCTCCTCAACCATTTTAGAGGGAAGAGGGTGACCCGCTCCACAGAGCCACCGCAAGCAAGGACATTAGAGTGAGCATGACCGATCCATTACCGCAGCGACATAGTTCAACAAAGCTAAGTAAGCGTACGGCAAGACAACATCCGCTACAATTGACATACAAATGCTTGTCAATGGCTACATGATACATGATTTCCACAACTTAAAAAGGTGGTAATTGTGACTAATATGTCAATAGCGCTAAATTAAGAGAAGGAAGAGGAAAACAATAAATAAATAAGGAATAAATCAAAACAAGAAATTCTGAGGAATTATTCCCGTTCCGGTGGAGCTGGACCAGCACCTAGCCACAAATTTTCATTGATAATAGATCTCTATTTACCTACTTATAGTGCGTTCCTTTCACTGTTAATTTTGTAATTTTCGTTCATAAATGTCGTTCAGTGGTCTGGTATCTACCGATTTTTCGGTATTTCTACCGATTTGGGGGCTGTTCTACCGATATACCGAAACCGAGTGATTTTCTCACGATTTCTGAGGATAGAGCAAAATTCTACCGATTTTTCTACCGATTTTACTTTTTCAAGTGCTGGCAGCCCCTTTAAGAGGTTGTTTGTGTAGTATATTTTATGTGAGAATATCTCAATAACGCTTGTTTAGCGGACTTTATAATTCAGTTTATCTTTTAGAAAATACTATGTCGTACTTCAATCTATAGTTGAAATTCAAATTTCATTTAAATTTTGAGGGTAACATTTTAGTTCAAGTTTATTTCTAAGTTTAGTTAGGTAACTGAAGAATTAAGTCGGTACAAGCGCGGATGCAAAAAGAAGAGAGTAACCCACCTTATACCAATTTGAATGGAATTAATGAGAAGTAGTTGTAAATAAAGGCGGGAACTATGCCTACTGCAAAAGTTTTGATAAAAATAGGTTTTTAATTGTTTCAGAAAAGGACATACACCCACAAAAAAATATTTTTTCACACAGTATCTTAAAAAAATCTAAAAATGTTGTTTTTTTTGTCTACCGATTTGGAGTCCAAATCTACCGATTTTTTTAGGGCAATTCTACCGATTTCCGGTTTTGACTTTCGGACCACTGATGTCGTTCCACTCGCACCAACTTGTACTGAAAGTGATCATTATTATCGTCAAAGAGGATGTAAAGAAAGAGACGGAACCTCCATACAACGCTTTTCGAGCTAACCGATGCATTATTTCGACACACAAAAAAATATCAGCTGTCAAAATGACATATCGAATAGTGCGGAGCCTTATGGTAGAAATATAATATCGATATCGATAAAATAGTGCTGCGCATACTGAAATATTACCGATATCGATGAATAGTAGTGATCCGTATTCAATACATTAATAAAAGACAAGGGTTAAAAATCATTTAATATTTATTAAACGAGTCATTTATTTTAATACAAGAGAATCTATCCGTAAAGGTTCGTTTAAATTGTAGCTTAATGTTAATACATAATATATGTTATGTTAATCCTGACAATGGACAACCGCTGGTGATACCTACAAACATGAAATTTAAACAGTAGGTACCTTTTACAGCGTAGAAGAGAATAGGAAGGATTTTGGAAAATTCCACCCCTAAGGGGGTAAAATAAGGGGTGGAAGTTTGTATGGGTGTCCTAATTTGTACGGTATTTGTATTAAACTAATTTCTTATACACTTTCAGCACCGGTGATTGAATTTTTTCAAAAATGACAGCACTTTTTCTCAAAGAATTGAGTGTGCACTTAGTTCTCGCCAGCCTTTCCACAAATTTTTTCTTTCTTGGCGTTAAAGATTCTGAAACACAACATATTATAAAATATCACACTGTTTCACACTAGGTTTCCAGGTAGGCATTTTTAATATTATTTCGGACTTTTAAAACACCCTCTGTAACTGAAAACTAACCAACGCAACTTTTACAAAGCATTTGAAATGAAATAAAAATTAAATATTCATCACGACTTTTATCCCCATTCGGGGGTAGTCGGAGGCTTGAGTGGCCAACAACATTGTGGAGGTATTAAGCCAACTCAAAGCCCACTTTTAACCAAATAGTCAGAACCCAACGTGACAGGTGGTGAACCTTGTCGCCGTGTATACAGGACCTAATCCCAAGGGATAGCTAGTTTTCCTCACGATGTTTTCCCTCACTGTAAGCAAACTCTAAATTATGCACATAGATGAAAATTCAACCGTTGGTGCATGCCCCAACGGGTATCGAACCTGGGACCTTCTGATTACTAGCCCAACCTGTTCTCCCCTAGGCTACAGCCGCAGTACACAAAGCATTTATAGGAACAAAATGCGATTAGTATTTCATAAATTTCTATAAATTTAAGGGGGATTTTTTTTACCTTCTTCATTTTCTATTATCCTTCTCTTAACACCTTTGGCTCTGACTTGTATCATTTCAGGTAACTCTGAAATAAATAAAAGATATATTAATAGAAGCCAATGTTACTCGGGATAATGTAAGGATTCTAACGATACCCCTTACATCCCCCTGTACATGCATTTATAAGTTATAGTATGTTAGAGGATCTCCCATACATACATACATTCATATTTTGGGCTGTTGTGTAATAATAATTTATATTGTCTGAGTAACAATGCTATACAGTATGAGTCCCATGAGTATTATACCACACCAGGGTTGACAACTAAATAGGTTTTAGTTTTATAGATTTCGAGGTGAATTAATTAATGATGGGTTTGTGGCTGTCTCTCTAAACGTACAAAACGCAGCTGTAATAGCTACTTTACGACGATCTTCTGTGAGAGGGTGGTAATAACCCGGTTGAGCCAGCCCATATATGAGCTGCTATATATATATATATATATATATATATATATATATAACGTCACGACTTGTATCCCCACTCGCTCATATATGAGCTGCAGTCAATTGACTTCATTAACACAAGCATAAGACTCCTATGATTATACAAGGTCTTGAAGAAAAATTTGCCTTCTTTAGTAGTGTCCCTAATTAGCTGAACACAACTGTATATCTATACATTTAAAATAAGTAATCACTCTCTCATACCTGTACAAACAGACGCAACTGCCTCATTTCTGGAGTGACTTGTGGGCTCGTGTCCTTGACCCGCTTTGCTGGTCGATGGAACAATATTGTCAGGTACGGAAACTGAAATCATTATGATAAATTTAATTGGTACAATATTTTATAATAAGTAAATGGGTATAAAAATAAAATCATTATAACAGTGGGTTTGCAATACATTATTTTTTTAGTACATAAGTAGTTAAAATACCTTGAGGATTTTTGAATATATGTAGAGGAAATTGCAACATCTGGGCATCACTCAAAGGAGACTGCATCAGATTTAGGCTGGGCACCGCACACTTCTTCAGCTTATTACCTTTCTTGTTCATGTGTTTATTTTTGAAATGTTTACCACATATATGTTTGATAGTATTCAATTTTTCTATAGGCAAATAAAGATCTTCTTTACCAGTAACTTGAACCCATTTTTTACAACTGAAATAAAGACAAACCAATTTAGTTATGTGTAATATCTTTAAGTACTTACATTTGTAAGGGCCTGTTTCAGAATCGGCGAATAAAATTTATCCAACAAATAAATTATAATGTCTGCCAGTTTTCAAATAGAGTATCGGTCAACATTTCAAATTTGTTTGTAGAATAAAAGTTATCCAACAATTTTGAAACAGGCCCTTAATCAAATATTTTTTTATTCATGTAATCTAGATATAGCATTTATAAATAGTCAAAAACAATATTTTAGCATTACCACCAGTTCGTAATGTTGTTTCTATTGAGAAGAGCCGGCAAGAAACCAATTCTTCAAACAGAAACGCTATGTGTAAGTAATAAAATTAATGGTTTTATGATATGATACTAATAGTAGGTACCTAATTTATGTATTGGCAAATTACCTAAGCCCGTAGCTACACTTAATAATAGATAGTTTATCATGAAGGATAATTGGTCTACCTATTGGAATATTATACTTGTATGTAAGATACACTCACCGGTTTTCATCCAAGGGAAAGTTTGCAAAGAATAAAGGAGACTCCAAATGCGATTCCTTGATGCCACAAATCTCACAATATCTACGAGTTTTTTTGTTTGGCATCTTGCACTTTTGTGGATATGGTATATCTCCTAAGTTCTTAAACAACACACAAAACTAAGGTAACAGAGTCACTTTCTCCTAAATAACGAGTCGTCTCAAAATTATGTACACAGTTACACAGTATATGGGAGTCTCTTTCTCTAGATGGAATAGGAGTCCTGTCTCACAAATACACTCAGCGGAGGAGTAAATACTCAACTTCGACGCCAGTAACAAAGAAATACATAATAAAAAGCACTAATTCACAACACATTGAAATTTTTAAAATCAACCTGCCGAAACCAACAAAACTTCGAAATCCAACATCGCATCAGTATGACCATATATATTATTAAAAACTACTGTAATATTTAGTTACATGACAAAAACTACTGAAAAAGTAATTTTAAACTCATAATTACTCAAAAATAGAGTATTACAGTATAAAACTTTCAAAGAAAAAAATATTCAATACAAAATCACGTGTTTTAAAATTATCTAATTTCTCTTACCTAGCCAATACTAAATATACTGGCAACACTCTGTGTATTGGTAGCGAAATGCATTTCGACGCTTGAAAGGCAATCCTGACTAAGCGACATATAGGCCGATATTGAGTTATATATACCATTCGAACCGCAAAAATTTTCTACGTCGTTTGGTCTGGGTCCCATAGCTCTACGACGAGTTTTACTGTCGCTTAGTTATAGCGTGATTTCAATCAATTTCACATTTTTGTGCTCACTTAGCGACAAAAAAAAATTGATTTTTTGGACTGCCGGCGGTTAGGACATAGACTGTTCTACTGTTTGGCTTTTACTCCTTTTTACTAGTAATGAAAAAACTTTTAAATTCATTTAGTAGTTTTTACTTACTTAAGCAATTATAACTTATGACTCTTATATATTTTAACCAGGGCTGAAGTACCTTTCATTGACGTGGTTGGATAATTTAACCTGATGTAGTATATTTCCGTAAATTTACTTATACAATTTTACTTGAAATAAAATAGAAGAATATCGTCGCTTAGATAGTTTTACCTGTATAATATAAACAATGTTTGGTCAGCCTTAGATAATTTTACTTGATAACTTCAAATATTATTGACGGTGGTTAGATAATCTTAACCGACTTCATGAGATGGTTGTGACTGTCGCTTAGATATTTTTACCTGAACGCAACATATATTTTTGTTAGTCGCTTATAACTTCACTTGTCCGAATGGCGTCGCTTGCGTATGCGCGTGACCTCGCGTAATACGTATCGGCAGGTCGACGTTTGGGCGCGAGGTGTCGTTTACGGTGGACGTGCGACACGGATTTTTATAATTTTGCAGCGCAATTCGCTTAGTAATGGTGAGAATCCAATCAAATTACTTCAAAACGGCATTTTGTTTAACATTATTTTTTACTTACTTATTTTAAAACAACTTCATGTAAGTTTATTTTTAGTTTGTTTAAAAGTTGATTATAGAAAATGAGAAAAATTGAGATAGACTATAATCATTACCAATAAGAGACAAATATTCAATGATTTCTCCGTGATTCATAAGGTGGAAACCGAATGTGATCACCGAATGGTGAGAGGCACTGGATATAAATTCCAAGTTGGAAAGGTCTCGTCTGATGAAGTCTACGCTCCGACCTGATGCTTCTCAAATCCAAAACCCCGAGAGCTTTCAACTCAAACAAAAAAATTTCTTCGAAAGCCTAGAGAGCTGCGCCTCAGTGGACGAAATAAATAATAGGTTGGTGGACACTGTCCAAACAGTAGACGCATATAAGCAGCTCCATAGACAGATATGGAAGTCCTTGCGACGACATGACATGTGTAACTTTAATACAAATTGTATTAAGGATACGATAGAGTAGAACAGAAGCTCCAAAGTTTTCGCAAGAGCTGTATCTATTGGGCAAAGCCGGTTGACGAAGCTGAAAACCGAGAATGGTGGCATAACGTCGACCAAGGCAGAGGTATTGAGAGAGGTTGAGACGTTTTATGGACAGTTGTACACCTCGGTAGCCAAACCTGTTACTGGTGTGACTAAAGACCCTAGAGCCACACTGACCCGACATTACACTGAAGATATCCCGGATATCAGCTTGTATGAGCTAAGAATGGCCCTCAAATAGTTCAAGAACAATAAGGCGCCAGGGGACGACGGAATTACCACAGAACTTTTGAAAGCGGGTGGAACACCGGTACTTCGAGTCCTTCAGAGGCTGTTTAATTCCGTCATCCTCGAAGGTGTTACGCCAGAAGCATGGAATGGAAGCGTGGTGATACTTTTCTCCAGAAAAGGTATGGACCGACTGGCGCGCAGGTTCGATGACTTCCAGCCTCCTGAACAAGTCGGTTTCCGAAAAGCCTTCAACACCATAGACCACATCCATACGCTGTGGTAGGTTATACAGAAAACCGAGGAGTGCCACTTTGCTAAGCATTAGTGGACTATGAAAAAGCCTTCGATTCGATCGAAATATGGGCGGTACTACAATCACTCCAGCAGTGTCCCATTGACTACCGGTACATCGAAGTGTTGTAGTTCTTGTACAGTAACACCACTATGTCGGTCCGAGTATAGAAACAGTACACGGGGGCAATTCCACTGCAGTGAGGAGTCAGACAAGGAGACGTAAATACTACGAAACTGTTAACCGATGCATTGGAAGATGCTTTCAGACTCCTGGAATGGCAGGGATTTGCCGATTCGATTCGATTCGATTTGCCAACGATATTGTGATCATGGCGGAATCGCTAGAGGATCTTGGCAGAATGCTCCATGGCCTCAACACAGTCTCCCAACAATTGGGCCCTAAAATGAATATGGCGAAGACGAAGATCATGTCAAACGTCTTTGTTGTGCCCACTTCAGTTATAGTTGGTAGCTCCACTCTCAAAGTCGTCGATGAATACGTCTGCCTAGGGCAAACAGTCCGTTTAGGTTAATCGAACTTCGAGAGAGAGGTCAGTCGTCGAATCCAACTCGGCTGGGCAGCATTCGGGAACTTACAAAACGTTTTCTCCTCAGAACTACCTCAGTACTTAAAGACAAAAGTCTTTAACCACTGACTAACACTGAAAAGAACTGCAGTGGGCCTCATAAGAAGGCTCAAGGTCACTCAGAGAGCTACGGAGAAGGTTATGCTTGGAGTTTCTTCACGAGATCGAATCAGAAATGATGAGATACTTTGACACACCAAGTTCACCGACATAGCCTTGCGAATCGGTAGGCTGAAGTAGCAGTGGGCGGGGCACATAGTCCGAAGAACCGATCGCCGATGGGGCAGAAAGGTTCTTGAGTGGCGACCATGTACCGGAAGATGCAGCGTGGGTAGACCCGCCCCACAAGGTGGACCGACGACCTGGGAAGGTCGCGGGAAACTACTGGATGCAAGTGGCACATAACCGGTCATTATTGAAAAACTTTGGGGAGGCCTATGTCCAATAATGGACGTCTTTTGGCTGAAATGATGATGATGATATAGAAGATATTAAATATGACTGACTGTGTCATTTTGATGTTACAAATAATAAGATAGTTACAACACCGTGGGATGAGAACTGACAAGAGCTATTAATTAGTGCAGGAATAAGGTCTGAATAGACCATATTCGTGCACTTAAATAACAGCTCTCGTCTCTCGTCACGTAAAATAAACTTGTCTTGAGGTCTTATTTGCCTTTTCTGTATAAGTAACTGTGTTTTTTTGTTCAATAAATGTTGAATTTCTATTCATTTCTAATTTTCAGTCTTTAATTAATTTTATTATAGTATGTTAGTTGAGGACTTTATGGTTGAACGTCGGTTACGAAGGGAGAGTTTGGATGTCAACATCTTCATAAGTTATATATTCCGCGATCATGTAAACTATTCGATAACGCTTAGAGGACTTTACTTGAAATAATTTAAATATTTAGATTTCCTTAGATGATTATTCCCATAACTAAATTTAAAAATGTACGAGTTTACTTATATTTACCTGTTACCGCTTATCTTACAGTGATAGCTTAGATATTTTTACTTGTTTTTAAATAGAGGTAACTTTTATATAAGCGACATAAATGTCTTAAATTAAAAGTGTCTGGTACGTTAATCCAATATCTTCAATTGCTTAAAAAAATAAGATTTTCAAAGCTATTGAAATTATTTTAATACGACTATTTATAAAATTTAAATGATTTTTTTTGTAAAAATAAAAACTTTAAATCACTCTCCTGTAAAGTTCACCTAATGTCGCTTAGTAAGGATTGCCTTTCAAGCGTCGATTTGTCGCAGTACAAAATTGCTGGCCTTCGAACTGTCCCCCCACTGATTATCGTTTTTAACAGTTTTTGTGGACGAAAATAGCAAAATTAACAGTGAATGGAACGCACCATTAGTTTGTGAATGTGAAATAGATTCGGCCAAATTCTGTAAGTTCGTAAGAACTCTTGCTTGATTAAAAGCAATAACAAATCAGAACAAAACAAGTATCTATGAATAGTAGATATACAATCAAGTAATGTAGTTAATTTTGTGTGTTTATAGATACGGGGTTTAGTGTCCTTGAGTGTGAGTGATATAAATCTAGATGATAAACAGAAACATCGAACACGTAGCTAAGTACCGGAAATACTAAATCATCGCGTCTGGCGGACGGACACCTGGCTGGCCGCCGGCCGTTCGGACTGCGTCTGCGAGTCTGTGACCAGTGTGCGGTGCGAGTGGAGTGCGTGTGCGTGCGTGCGCTCGCGGCACAATGTTGTCTCGCTACGTGGTGTCGCAAGTGAAGCACAACTCGTACTTCCTGGTGGGGCTGGCGCTGGGGCTGTGGCTATCGCTGAGCGTGATCCCGCTGGACGAGGAGCCGGCGCGCGCGGCGTGCGCGGCAGGCGCGGCGGGCGCGGCGCCCGCGGCGGGGGCGGGCGCGGCGCCCGACGAGTACGAGCCGCACCGCGAGGAGCGGCCGCTGGGCGCCGCGCCGCGCGCCGCCGGCCGCAGCGTGCAGCGCCCGCGCTACTACAGCACCGAGCTCGGCATGAGAGGTTGGATTCAACACGCAACAACACTACTCATTCATACACACCACACAACCTATACATTCAAAACATGCAAATTAACAACCTACAGGTTCACTGCTCACGGGAGTGCTCAGTTCGGAAGAAGCGCTCAAGAGCCAGATCGCGGCATTGAACCACACGGCGGCTCGACTGCAGCCCGCCCTGAAGTTCTTCATTACTGCGAGTGCTATGAGCTCGGTGCCCGGCCTGGCCAATGTGGTGGGCTTCACAGACACCAGAGAAATGTTAAAACCGTTCCATGCTCTCAAGTACTTGGCGGATAATTACTTGGAAGAGTACGACTTCTTCTTCCTGGTATCGGACACTGCATTTGTGAACGCTCGTCGACTCACCGAGCTCGTGTCGAAGTTGAGCGTCAGCCAAGACGTATACATGGGATCCATCTCTGAGGACGACAGCCACTATTGCTCATTAGGTTTGTTGCTTGTTATTTGGATTCTTAAAAGATAATGATGTGCGTTTAAGTCTACCACACTATGACGACCGGAATCTCCAAACATTATTACTCTTACTAACCTACTTCAGTAATTAATGAGATTTTATTTTTATATGCATTCGGTATAGTCGAAAGCTAATTCATGAAAATCATACCCACTGCTGAGCGGTCTGCCGGTGAAGACTACCGCTGAGGGGTTCACCCGGGGTGCACGTGGCAGTCCGTGTGTCGTTCTGTGAGCGGTGGTGAGATGAGGGTGTGTGTGTGTCAGAGGGCGGCATCCTGTTGTCGAACTCGGTGCTGCGCGCGGTGCACGGCGAGCTGGACTGGTGCGTGCGCAACTCGTACTCGCCGCACCACCACGAGAACATCGGGCGCTGCGTGCTGCACGCGGCGCGGCGCGCGTGCAGCACGCAGCTGCAGGGCGCGCAGTACGGCGCCGCGCGCGCGCCCGCCGCGCCCGCGCCGCCCGCGCTGGCGCCCGCGCTGGCCGACGCCGTCACCGTGCACCCCGTCACCGACCCCGCCGTCTTCTACCAGCTGCACGCGTACGTGTCCCGGGTGAGTGCTCCGCTGGCTCGCGTTCGAGCCTAGCTCTATCTGACTTTCATTATTTCCTTCGCGACAGGCCGCGCGCCACGACCACAGAGTAAAGACTAAAGAAAGAGGTGCCCTTATTAGATATAATAAAATGAAATAAAATAAAAAAGCCTTTATTTCTCTAGAAAAAAGTGTTACATTTATAAAAGTAATAATATAAATTATGTTAAGGTCATCCATTTCTGGACGTAGGCCTCCTCCATCCCATCCCACTTGTCCCTGTCTTGTGCCACTCGGGTCCAAACTCTTCCTGTTACTTGCTCAGTATCATCATTACATGCTTGTTGTGGCCTTCCTCTTTTCCTCTTATCCTCCCTGGGGTACCAGTGTAAAATCCTTATTAGATATATGTATGAAAAAAAAACGTGGTCATTGTTTTTTCATTTTCATTGTTCTATTTTATTTATTTATTTTATTTTATTTTATTCTTTTTGGAAAGCTTACAGCTAGACATATACAATAGAACAAACAGACGAATAAGGAGTAAGGCCAATTATGAGCTTTCACATATAGCAGAAAGATAGGTAGAATGAAGTTAACAGGTTAAGGTAGACAGATTTAACAATTAATTTACAGTAGGAATCGAGAAAATTAGCAAAAGCAAGTGAGAACAAATGAGATAGAAGTTATATAAAATAGATAATAAACGTGATAGACAAGCAAGAATATCGAAACAGTACATCACACTTAAAAGAAATCATTACCAAGGGTCTTTTTAAGATTAGCAATGCTATCGGTAAACAAATCCAAGTCAACTTTTCGGCACAACGTGTTAAATGTACGGCTGACTCTAATCAGGTACGAGTTTTCTCTGTAATTGCTCCTGGTTAGTGGGACATCGAGAAGATTCGATCTACGGAGAAAGGGCGGTGGTACACGCAACCCTATTTTGCTGACAAGTTTCGGGATGTCTACAGATCCATTCATTATGCCGAATAAAAACGTTAAATCAGCAATTTTCCTTCGTTCATGCAGCGGAAGGGTATGAAATTTTCTGCAACGGTTTTCATAATTGGGCAAATAAGTACCCGAGCGAAACTGAATGTACCTAAGGAACTTTTTTTGTATGCCCTCTAAACGATTGATATAAACATTGTAATTTGGATTCCAAACTTGTGAGGCATATTCAAGGTGACTGCGAACAAAAGCACAATAAAGGATTTTCATCGTTTTAATATTTTTAAACTCCGATGAAATACGAAAAATGAAACCAAGTGCTTTGGATGCTTTTTTCACTATATTATTAATATGTGCATCAAAAAGGAGCTTAGAGTCAAATGTGACTCCAAGGTCCTTAATGGTACTGACCCTGGTGATCGTGGTATCTGATAATCTATATATATAACTAATCGGGTTACGTTTACGAGTGAATGAGCAAACGTAGCACTTAGAAACGTTCAAGTCTAGCTTATTATCTACGCAATAGTTTTGGAACCTATTAAGATCGTCCTGCAGGCAAAGAGCGTCCTCTGCAGATGTTATATTTTTGAGGATTTTCATATCGTCAGCATATAATAAAATTATAGAGTTATGGAAACAGGCAGCTATGTCGTTAATGAAGATATTAAATAAGAGTGGCCCCAATAAGGATCCCTGGGGAACTCCCGACGGGATAAACACCAATCTCGACGTGTAACCATTAAGCACGACGGTCTGGCATCTATTCGCAACATACGATGACAGCCATCTGTAAAGATTTCCTCGAATTCCTATCATTAGAAGTTTACGCAAAAGTAGCACATGATCTATTCTGTCGAAACATTTACTATAATCAGTGTATATGACGTCGACTTGTGACCGCAGAGACATGCATTCAGAAAGGTAGTCACTACATAATATAAGATTAGATGTAGTGGAGCGACCTTTTAAAAAACCGTGCTGATGTTCAGACATACTGGATTTTAGGGAAGAAGAAAGTTGTTTATGTATAATCTTTTCAATAATTTTAGCAAAAATACAAAGCTTGGATATCGGCCTATAGTTCTCAACGCAGTTTTTTGGACCTTTTTTGTGAACCGGCGTTATATAGGCCGATTTCCATAGAGAAGGGACCGTTCCCGCAGAAAGAGATCGCTTAAATATAACTGTCAGCGGGATAGTTAGGCTCTTAGCGCAGTTGCAAATAAATAGAGGGGGAATATTATCTGGACCCGCGGTTTTGTTTAGGTCTATGTTTATAAGTAGCTTACGTACTTCGTCTTCGGTGACCTCTATCATAGAAACATCAGAGGTGAGGTTGCCTAATGAATGGGTAAGATTTTCCGTTCCCACAGCTGCCGAAATATCCAAATCAGGTTCCAGAAAGTTAGAGTAGAAATAGTCACTGAACATATTACAAATATCCCCTCCATTATTGGACGAAATATTGCCAAATTTTAGTGTCGACGGGTAGGCATTAGTCAGCTGTTTAGATTTAACGTAGCGCCAGAAAGCTCGTGGGTTTGTGGAAATTGCTAATTCAATTTTAGTAATATAGTCTGTGAACAATTCCTCCTCAAGGTCCTTGGCGCGTTGTCGTAATATAACAAACGACCGTTGATCAGTGAGATTACCATATTTTTTAAACTTTGAGTGAAACTTAGCCTTTTCTTTAATAATTTTGATCAATGGACTTTTGTACCATGGAGGATAACTGTGTGAGGGAACGATAGTTTTAGTAGGTATGTAAGTATTCCTTAACCTGTTAAGCGTATCATAGAAAAAATGTACAGCATCCTCTACGGAACCATGATTTAATTCGTGTACCCAATCGACCTTATTTAACTGGCTGGCGATTGAGTCGTAATCTCCACGAGAATACAAAAACTGGACGCGGGGACGTGTATGCAGAAGGTGGAGTTGCACGAAGTCAGCAGTGAGACAGAGAGCCCTATGATGTGCATCTTCTGGTACTAAAGGATCGGCGCAGAGATTGACAGCTACTTCATTATTAGATAATATATAGTCAAGTATCCTATTGCTGTCATTGACGTGCGGATTGTACTGTGAAAGATTACAAGCGTCTAAATTATCACAAAAAGATGATTGGATTTGGCCTTGAACGTTAGTGGGATAGAGATAATTACCGTCATCAGCAGGGCACCAGTTGATATTAGGCTGGTTAAAGTCGCCTAGTATTATAAATTTGTCGGCGGGCTGTTTTATAATTACATCAGTTAGGCTGTTAGAGAAATTGTTCAGCTGTCCCATTAAAGAGCTTCCCTGATACTGATTACATATATACACGACACAAATATGCATTTTGTAAGATATTCTAGGTTTAGGTTGGTTTAGTGTTAAGGATACCCACAAGTCTTCAGCTGACGAGCACCAGTCACTGCAAGAATAAGCGACAAGTTCACGCCGCACAGCAATTAAGACGCCCCCTCCCATAGCTTGACTAGTCTGACGGTCACGCCTCCATACTAGATATCTATCATCGACCAATTCACTATCCATTATACCCTCTAAAAGCCATGTTTCCGTTAGGCAGATGACATCGAAGGAGTTAAGAGTAACATTTCTATAAAACGCAGATGTTTTAGTTCGCAGTCCCCGAACATTTTGGTAGTAAATACTAATAGACGCCATTGGTAGTCCAAATACATGTCAGTAGAATTTCGTCTAGGATCCTGTAGGGTACAATCAGTTGAGCACGGTACAAAATGTAATATAACAATGAAAACAATATATTTGCTAGCAATAATAAGCAGAATGATAATAATATTATATCACGTAGCAAATACTTTAGGCAAAAGGAAAATAAAAATAAATAGTAATAGCACAATAGTGTAGTGTTGAAAATAAAAATATGTTTATTAAAAGTTAAGTTCCTGAGTAGTAGTAAACAGAAAACATCCCTAATGATGTGTGCATAGCTCATAAAATTGCAGTAACGAGGCCGTAATGAGCGAACAATACCGAGCGATAAGCAAACAAAAGGGTGGCGAGAATGGAATGTGCAGAAAAAACTAGTACCTGTGTTTCTCAAACTTAGTGCATGGATAATATTTAGGTAGATGACGGAAAGTTGACTTACGCCCTTTTTTAAAAAATCTTTTTCAAATCCTGCTCAGTCTTGATAAGATGTATTGGTGATGTTGAATTTTTCCGTATAAAAATTTTACAATTTTTGACCCAGGTATAATCGAAGTTTCTTTCTTTAGCCAGTGCTTTGGTTTTGTTCAACAAAAATTTGTTTTCTAAAGTCAGGTGATCATTGACATAGATCCTGTTTCCACCCTGAAGTCCCAGGTCACCTGCATGCAATTTTTGCTTCTTGGCAGCCGTCACGAAGTCGTTCTTCAGATAACTATTATACACTGAACAGATTATTGTTTTACTCTGACTATCGTTACGCATGGGAACTCTTGCTATATAGTTAATCTGATCCTTCGTTATATGGTAATTCACTATGTCGCCAATCTTAGCCATGATGGTGAAGAGATTTTCCGAGTTGGACATCGGTACCCCTTTGATCTCAATGTTATTCAACCTGGATCGCTGATCATTCTCACGAGCCTGTAGTTCAAGTTTATTGCACCGATCCTGCAGGCTAGATATGTCATCCTTGGTCAGTTTCAGATGTTCAATTTCCTGTTCCACACAAGACACTTTATTTGTTACATCTATCACTGAGCTATGGACAAACTCGATCGAGGATTTAACATCCGACAACTCAGCCCTCATGGTTTTCAACTCAGCTAACTCATTGTGAATTACTTTAATACTATCCATCAGCGCTGGCAGTGTTTCCATTTGAGTAGATAACCTCTTCAGTTCAATCAATATCGCTTCAGTATCCGTAGATGCAGTCTTGGCCGAACCTGTGCGGGGACTTACACCGATAGATTTACAGGCACTGCACTTCCATGTAGATTTTCTATCTCCAAGTTTTTTCCATCCCGATTCCGTTATGCCAGCACACAGAAAGTCATAACGCCCCAAGCAGATAGAGCATGTAGCACCATCGCTGACCTCCGTCTCACAACGTTTGCACAAAAACATAATTTATGGAAGATCCGAAAGTTTGAGAAACGTAGTGGTGGCTAGTACTGCGGCAGCGGAACGTGCGGAACGTGTGGCCGGTGAGCTGTCTACCGCCCGAATGGGCTATTTACCGGTAAATAGCTGAACTACTCGCTTCGTTTTATGTCGATGTTAGTACTAGGCCGACCACTCGGCCGACTTGCTTAGGGCCAGTTCCCTTAGTAACTGGTCCATGGCCTCGACTTAGACTTGTATCTCGGCGTGCATGTATTGACGCCGTGTGTATGTGGGGGCAGGTGCACCTGGAGCGCGACCGCGCGGAGGCGGTGCGGTGGCGCGGCTGGCTGCGGCGCGGCGCGGCGCGGCACCCGCCCGGCTACCGCAACGCCACGTGGCCGGGCGGGCTGCGCGCCGACCCCGGCCTGGCGCCCGCGCTGCCCGACTCCAGGTACCCGCTCCGCACGCTGCACGCTACACGCTACACGATCACGCCGCACAGTGATCACTTCCTGTACTCGACGCACTGTAATGCTACTTAATGTCATCCAGGTTCGACCACCTGCGGTGGATCTCGTTCAACGAGTCGCACGCGTTCTTCCCGGACGACCACCACGAGGTTTCGCTCGTCCAGGGTGCGGTCAGAGAAGCTCTCGACGTAAGCGTTAATCACATTCGCGGCCCCGTTCGGCGGTGCCGCGATCGTGATCGTGAGGGTTGTGTCGTTTCCAGCTGGTGCTGGAGTCGGTGCGCGCGTGGGCGCTGCGGCGCTGGCCGGCGGCGGGCGTGCGGCTGGTGGAGGGCGCGTGGCGCTGGGAGCCCGCTGCGGCGCTGCGGTACCGGCTGCTGCTGCGGCTGGCGGCCGACTCGGGCGCGCACGTGAGTACCAGGCGCGCAGCCGCCGCGGGAGGTGCGCCGCACGATACGATGTGACGTGTGTGTGTGTGTGCAGCGGCTGCGGCTGGTGGAGGTGGCGCGGCCGCTGGGCGCGGCGCGGCTGGTGCCGGCGCGCTACGTGACGGAGAGCGCGCGCGCGTGGCTCGTGCTGGGCGTGCCGGCCGCCGCCCGTGCTGCCGCTGACGCGCTCGCCTTCCTGGAGCGCTACGAGACCGTCTGCCTCGACCAGGACAAGAACACGGCGCTCGTGCTGGTCGGTCACCTTCCTCTCCGTTCTCGTTCCGTTTGCGTCGTTCGCGGTTCCAAATTTTATTTCATATCGTTTATTCAGAAAGCGTACAGTCCCACACTACCACAAATAGGTAACATAAACGAAAAAAACAAATCGATTAAAATTTCGCTCCCGCTCCTATCCGGTTATGATTCGATACAAAATGACTTTAAAGATAATATAATGTAACCGTGGTGGAACGTTCCCGTGTGGCGGTGTGGCAGGTGATAGTGGGCGCCACGAACGAGACGAGCGGCGCGGTGGAGCCGCTGCGCGCGGCGGCCGCGGCGCTGGCCGCGCGGCACCGCGGCGCGCAGCTGCAGCTGCTGGACGCGCCCGGTGCCGGTGCTGCCGGTGCCGGTAGCCTGGAGCTGCCCGAGCAGGCGCTGCTGCTGAGTGCCGGGCGGCAGGCGCTGGCGGCGGCGCTGCCGGAGCTGCCGCGCGACGCGCTGCTGCTGCTGCTGCCGCCGCACGCGCAGTTCAACCAGGACTTCCTCAACAGGGTACATTATGCCACGCCTCCCCCCTCCCACTAGTGACTGTTATGTTTCCAGAGACGGACACGGATTATGAACGAGAATATGCCGTTACGAAATATAAATTATTTATTTATTTCAGACACCATTTACATTATCATTACAGGTATACCCAATGCGATAATATAAGTACACATCATAAATCAGTTACAAAGTTACTGCATGTACGACAAGTAATTAAGTGTCACCTTCTCGAATTCCGTCAATGTACAATTATTAATGTCCAGACTTCTTGAGACGCCATTGTTTTGTTTTTGTATCTTTATTTTCTAGGATTCCGTTGGAAAACGAATGATAAGGAGGAAATTAATGACTGAGTCGCATCCGTCTGTACGTCTGTCTGTATGTTCCAAGGTTACCACGATGCCGCCGCTACCCTGCATGGAAAGCGGGAGTCAAAACTGCAAATGAAACTTTGTTTTTTGTATTGCACGAAAGTGCTAATGTATGTAACTTATCAGAACATTAGTTCCGTGTTGTTGATATTAATGGACAAAGAAAATAATCGATTTTTAACAAGGAAGTACATTAATGCAGTTCTCTTGTACTTGTTATCGGATCGGCCCGTACAATATTACGGCCTATTCTATTGTATCGATAAAAGTTCGAACTTAATTCGTCTGACAACGAACACGATGCGATCTACGATATGAATACGAGTAAGTGTTGGACATCGGCGACCGAACATCACAATAATAACTGCACGTTTGCCGCGATGGACTCGCCATCATGACATGCACATCCTGAGCACTATGTACTATGTAGTGTGTACTATGTACTATGTAGTGTGTACTATGTAGTGTGTGGTGTGTGTCAGGTCCGCATGAACACGATAGCGGGCGAGCAGTGGTTCCTGCCGAGCGGGTTCGCGCGCTACGCGCTGTACTCGCACCCGCGCTTCGCGGCGCCGGGCGGCGGCAAGCCGCAGACCAACACCGGCCGCTTCAACCTGCACGCGCGGCTCGCGCTCGCGGTCTACCGCAGCGACTACGACTCGGGTGCGTGAGTTACCGCCGCCGACTGCGACTGCTCCCGACTGACGAGTGACGAGTGACCGCTCCCCTCCCCTTCCGCAGCGCTGGCGGAGTGGCGCGGCGCGGGCGACGCGGCGCCGGCCGACGTGCTGGCGCGCGCGGCGCTGCGCTGCGTGCGCGCGCCCGAGCCCGCGCTCGTGCTGGAGCCGCGCGCGCGCCCCTGCCCGGCTGCTGGGGCGGCGGCCGAGGGGCGGCCCACGACGTGCGAGCGCGCGCTGCGCGACGAGCAGTTCTCGGGCCTGGACCTGGGCGCGCGGCACTCGCTGGCGCAGCTGCTGCTCGAGACGCAGGCCGACCTGGAGCCCTAGCGCGCCGCCATGCGCCACCGCGGACCGCGATCAAATAAAATATGCTTATTATTCAGTGTATTCCTTTTGTTTTATTGTTGAACCTATGTTAGGTATGACCCACAGACTATCTTTATACGCGACGAGGTACATTTGCAGAATCCGATGCTGATCATTAATTAATTAATATTAAAAATAATATAACTTATTGCGATCTAATCCTGTCGGTGATGGACTAAACTTGGTTCCAATAAGTCCATTACCATGCCGGTCATGATCGTGTTGTATGAACAGGACAGTAATATATGACTAGTTTAGTCGTAATTTACAGACAATCGAATATAATTGATTGTGTCGCTCAGACAGGGTGGTTGAATGTGTACACTCGGTCGCTATAGCGACGCAACGACCAAGTCGATACATGTCCCGAGCGGATACCCACTACAACCACACGGAACGGCGAAGATTAATTCGGCAAACTGGCCCACTACCCTGCCCGAGAACAACATCGATACAACTAACATTTAAAAGCTATCGTTCTACACATCTAAGAAGCTGTGCTAAGATATAATCGGTAATTGATTGTGCGTCAGTTCAAGTGATGTGACAATGTTTCTGTAACATCAAGTGAGAGCTCTGTAAGTATTGTCTTTTAGTTGTGTGCACAGCAGGGATTCCCAAACTGCTTTGGGCAAGAGACCCCTTTTCCAAAATACCTCAGGCCCCCTTAGCCAAATTACTTTAACAATCCTATCTCTAGTTTTTTCGTATTGATACAAAACACTTAAAAATACTTAAGTGCGTAATTATTTTTTGAAAATCGTAAAGTGAAGATAAAACAATCAGTGTTATTCCGACATTCTTATAACAAGTGGTACCTACACGTAACACAACTTATACAGTATGTTGAAAGTTTCAAATAAGAACATGTCGACCCCTGGGAAACCGATATGGACCACAATGGGGATCCCTGCCTTAAAGTGTCCAAAAATCCAATAACAGCATTGGGTTTTTGGACCTACGCACTGTAACATACGATACCTATGATTAGGTATTTCTGAAAGCAAATCAAATTCAAATAAGTTTAGGTACAAAAGTCTGGGTAGCCTGGATTAGATCAATGATTAGCTGATGTTACCCACCCCCAGCAGTGAGCTGCTTGAGACTGAAACTAGAAGAAACTAAAGTCTTTAAAATAGGTTGTTATATTTATTCGTTGCATCATTTCGTCGGTAGTTGTTGTCAGGCCCCGGTCGCCGGTCGCCGGTAGCCGGTCGCCGGTCGCGTGCGATGGGTTTCCTGGGCAAGCTGTCGGTGTGGCTGGGGCGCGGGCGCACCGAGGTGACGGTGCTGGTGCTGGGGCTGGACAACAGCGGCAAGAGTACGCTGCTGGCCGCGCTGCGCGACCGCGACCGCGACCAGGACCGCGACCAGCACGCCGCGCCCACCGTCGCGCTCCAGCAGAACCACTTTCACAGTAAATACGACCACACGACCAATAGGGCCGTAAGATCAATTGTAGCTAGAACCAAGGGAGACAGTTTAAACTGAAGTTAATTTAAACGTGATAGACAAATGGCTCGAATCTCTCTCGTATAGTGTGTCCGGTATAATGACAATGTGCCGGTGTAGTGTAGTGTGGTGTGTGTGTCAGGCGGCGGCGTGTCGTTCAGCGCGTGGGAGGCGGCGGGCGCGGCGCGGCACCGCGCGCTGTGGGAGCGGCACTACCGCCGCGCGCACGCCGTCATCTTCGTCGTCGACGCCGCGGACCACCTGCGGTTGGGTACGTACCCGTGAACCACAGACCAGTCGACCAGTCAACACCGACGTGGAGATACATCCACATGTTGGACTTAGGGCTTCCAGTCATCATGCAGTCTTTAGCGTCAGGCACACTCGTGTTCTATATTTTCTTCTCCTTGGATAACTATGTCTACAACACGCACATGCCTCTCAAGGCTGCTCACCCACATGCCTCGCGACGAACGCGCTTTTGCCTCAGTCGCATACCGCGCGAGGCAAATGGCGAGGCAACACACGCGGCTACACTCTAGACAGAGAAGGATACACCCGGGCAATCAGTTGACATCGTTCTGTCTTATGACTAGGCCCAACTAGGCGAGGCAAATGACAGCGTTCGGGTGAACAGGTCGAGCATATGCCTCGCGTGCGGCATGTCGAACTTCGCGAGGCAAAGCTGCTACGCGCGGTATGCGCGTGTTATGGACACGACTAATGCAACTGTTTATCTATTGAACGGCTAACAGAGTAACATAATACGAGTAGGTACTCACACCCGACCTATTTCAGACGATTAAGCCATTTGGGAGCTTATCGCTCTCAATAGCGAAATGCCAAACATGTCCAGAATGTACGAGTCACTGCGACTAGCGCGCTATGCTGGGATATCTGACCTCGTTACATGTGATACATACTGCTCTGTACACTCCCTCGGTCTTTACACCACATGAATATTTATCACTTAGCCTAGTCATAGAAGAGAGGCAGCTGTATGTTTGCCGAGTAGGCTAGCAAACCAATGGAAAGTACATTTCAAAGTTTTGCGACCGAATCAGAAATACGGATTTGCGCGGGGGGACTGACGTTATCAATATAGAGACGCGGCGGACTCCCAACTCCCTATCTAGGGACGATAATGCAGGGATTCGTCTAACGTTCGAGTAGATTTCCGGAAAATGATGTTGATTGTGAATGATGTAAGATACTGTAAATGTGTCAATGGTGTGTGCGGGAATGTGTGTGTGTGTGCTATGTGCAGTGGTGGCGCGCGAGGAGTTGGAGCTGCTGCTGGCGCACCCGGACATGAGCGCGCGGCGCGTGCCGCTGCTGGTGCTCGCCAACAAGGCGGACGCTCCGCACGCGCTGCCGCCCGCGCAGGTCGCAGCCGGTCAGTACATTACATACACTACTGCAGGCGCACCCGGACATGAGTATATGTATACTATGTGAGAGTGCATAGCACCGACATAGCTCTGCGAATTAGCAGGCTGAAGTGGCAGTGGGCGGGGCACATAGCCCGAAGAACTGATGGTCGATGGGGCAGAAAGGTTCTTGAGTGGCGACCACGTACCGGAAGACGCAGCGTGGGTAGGCCCCCCACAAGGTGGACTGACGACCTAGTGAAGTTCGCGGGAAACCGCTGGATGCAAGTGGCACAGGACCGGTCGTTGTGGAAATCCTTGGGGGAGGCCTTTGTCCAACAGTGGACGTCTTTTGGCTGAAATGATGATGATGATGATGATGTGAGAGTGAGGCATGTGTTCCGTGTGCAGCGCTGGGTCTGGAGCGCATCGCGGACAAGCCGTGGCACATCTGCGCGTCGTGCGCGGTGTCGGGCGCGGGGCTGGCCGCGGGCGTGGCGTGGCTCGCGCGGCAGGTGCGCGACGCGCAGCTGCCCCACACACACACCTAGACCGCGCCGCGCCGTGTGTGCGTGTGTGTACCGTATCCACTAGAGCAGGAGTGGACAATAGTGTTGGACCCTAGCGGGTGGTCGTCCAGCTCAGTGGTAGGCTGTAGTAATAGTACTACTCCACCAAGCCAACTAGAAACTCGGATGGAATGCGGCTTCCCCGCCCGCATGCAGCCCGCACACCCGCCACTGCCTGCGGTTTCCCGCCCGCCACCCCTCCCGCACATCGCCACCGTGTTTTTTGCGGGTTACGTCACATTTGACAGTTCCTAGTTTGCTTGGTGGTTCTACGTACTACTTCATTACTTGGTGGAGTACTAGTAAGTACGCCAATTGTTGTTTTTTTTTAGTCACTCAGAGTATAATACTTAGTATTTTTTAGTCTTTAGCAATTTATGTTTTTATTAATGATAATATGTTAGTGTAGATAATCTGTAGGTAATCGTATCAGTAAACATTGTACTTATCATAAGATATAGAATTTAATCAGAGTTACTCATACGCACAGATTAATTATTGGTTCCCGCGAGGGCGCTCCGGCGAAACTTTCATAAATCTATGCTCATAGATATAAATAACTTTTGTGTTGTAATTTTTACTGCTTAATTATACCTACTTTTAGGCATTCACTAAACAAGCAGCATGTTCGGTTCGGGTTTTCTAAATATTAAGTTAGTAATTAGATTTATACATTATCTAAATTCTAAATATAAATCTGGGGGTACGGTAGTGCCCCCGCCAAGACGAGACAAGCGAAGCGTAAGCGCACTACTACCTTTTCTCGAAGCGTTTCGTAGTTTTTTAGAACCCTCATATCTTGGGTTTGGATTATACCTACCAGATAAACAAAATTCTCGGAATATGATGTCAACATATTAAGTTTCAATTGCATATCTCTTATACATTAGATTTTATTGATATCTAAAATGCCCCGATTTCGTCACTGACTCACTGATGATCATCAAAATTCATAGGGTACTTCCTGAAGTCCTAGAAAGCTAATTAGTATTAGTACATAAAAAAAAAAAAAACCGACTTCAAAAAAACCTGATGCACTAAAAAGCCTGAAATAATATTTCTATTACCACCTCTGCCTACCCCTTCGGGAAAACCAGACGTGATGGTGTGTTATCGAGTATTTGGGGTCGGTGCCAATCTATCTTCTTACTTTTATAGTAGGTAGACTTGGCATACCAAGATTGGCACCGACTTCAAATACTCGATAACACACCATCACGTCTGGTTTTCCCGAAGGGGTAGGCAGAGGTGGTAATAGAAATATTATTTCAGGCTTTTTAGTGCATCAGGTTTTTTTGAAGTCGGTTTTTTTTTTTTTTATAAAAATAATTTTATTTCACGATTTTTAGTGGCGCCATACCAATGAACATTTTGGCATATTGAACCTTATGAAGTAAGCCCAACAAAAGGTAACTGCTGTAAATCGTTGAAGAATTCCCTCGACTGTCTATGGTCTCCATCATCAGACCTGTAATGGCACTTATAAACGATATGGGTGCAAAGTTCTCATCAATAGAAATGAATTAAGTCCAAACACAAGGTAGCTACTGTAAAACGTTGAGGAGTTCCCTTGACTGTCCAACGTCTTCATCATCAGACCCCTAATGACAGTCACAACCCATCTAGGTGTAAAGTTCTCATCAATACAAATTAATCAAGCCCAAACACCAGGTAATTGCTGTAAATCGTTGAGGAGTTCCCTTGACTGTCCTACGTCTTCATCATCAGACCCCTAATGACAGTCACAACCCATCTAGGTGTAAAGTTCTCATCAATACAAATTAATCAAGCCCAACAAAAGGTAACTGCTGTAAATCGTTGAAGAATTCCCTCGACTGTCTATGGTCTCCATCATCAGACCTGTAATGGCACTTATAAACGATATGGGTGCAAAGTTCTCATCAATAGAAATGAATCAAGCCCAAACACAAGGTAGCTACTGTAAAACGTTGAGGAGTTCCCTTGACTGTCCTACGTCTTCATCATCAGACCCCTAATGACAGTCACAACCCATCTAGTTGTAAAGTTCTCATCAATACAAATTAATCAAGCCCAAACACCAGGTAATTGCTGTAAATCGTTGAGGAGTTCCCTTGACTGTCCTACGTCTTCATCATCAGACCCCTAATGACAGTCACAACCCATCTAGGTGTAAAGTTCTCATCAATACAAATTAATCAAGCCCAAACACCAGGTAATTGCTGTAAATCGTTGAGGAGTTCCCTCGACTGTCTTTCGGCTCCATCATCAGATCGACTCCAGACCTTCATAAAATAGTAGTGCTTTAAAATAGTTAATGAAAAAAATTACAAACGCACTAGTCGCCCCTACGATTTTCGAAGGTTCCCTTCGATTTCTCTGGGATGCCATCATCAGATCCTGGTTTCCTTATCATGGTACCACCGCTGGAATATCTCCTTTCCAACAAAAAAAGATTCATCAAAATCGGTTCATAAACGACGAAGTTATCCGCGAACACACATAAAAAAAAAAAAAAAAAAAAAAAAAAAATATATACGGTCGAATTGAGAAACCTCCTCCTTTTTTGAAGTCGGTTTAAAAAGCAACAAAAAAAATCTAAAACTTGGAACTTTCGGAGCTCTTGGAACGGTCTGGTCTCGTTTTGGCAACATTTTATACATGAAAATGTTTTTGGTGGGATAAGTATTGACTATCACTGTTCAAATAAACACTACGACGCGAAGACACAATTATCTTTTTATCAAAAAACCTACGGATTGCGACGAATCACAGGTATTATACCTCCCTACGTACAGAATCGTTAAGATTAATGTATTCGCGCTGAAGGCGAATGGTACAGTACATACATTATCAGGCGTCGATCCATCACCTCGTCGCCTCACCTCGCCTCGCCTCGCGGTGTTCGTGTGCAATGATGTGAGGATACCACATACAGTACTTTGTAGAGGCACCATTACCAGTCGAGAGGAAGCCACTGATAATCTGCTAACGAGCGAGCGTTGCCGACTCTCTTTAAGACAAGTGTGGGATAATGGTGTTATAACTATTATAAAGAAAGGACCACATATATCTTCTGTGTATAGCGTGACTCAGCCTATCTACAATCAACGTCTATTTCATGCAAGGTAACAGATGAGTCAAAGATGAGTTACCAGAGCGGAGAGTCGGTGGCATCACATATTCTGATAGACTTTTTAGTCTTGCTGTTATTAGCTGGCTTCAGATAATAGTAACGGACCAAGTAATTTGTGCTGTAAAATTATTGGTAGGTTGTTTTTATATGTCTAAGTGCGGGGCGGGGGTCACTATAGGATTGTTCTATCGATATTTGAGGCAAGGTCAACATTATTAAGACAATATCGCAAAATTTAGTTAAACGTTCTGAGTTCGAAGTTCCATTTTAAGATTAATAGGTGTTCGCTAGAGAGCAGTAAAACATAGAGCTGGAGGATGTCTAGACCAGAGCACTGTGGAAGGGGCTCTATGAAATAGGTACCATTTAAATTAACATGGAGAAGCAGGTTGACGCACCTACTTCTGTTCTTGTGGGTTTGGACATCGATACTGAGGCAGTCCACTGTTTTTTAGCTGTGGACTATCTCCCATTCTCCTCCGTACCCGTTATAGTTATTTTAAGCCAGGTTATTTACCTCGGCCCAGTCAAATGAAACTCTAGCACTAACCCACACTTATATTAAACTACCTGGCTATTGTGTTGCTGTGACGTGAGCGATGAAATGAAATGCAAATATTTATTCAGCACAGCAGTACACACATTATAAGAAAAGAACAGCACGTATAAAAGAAGTCAAATAGATGGATATAAAGTTTAAAAAGCTACATTCCCTACAGTGTGAGTAGAAGTTTGTAGGTACTTGAACATGCGGATAGTATGTGTGATGCCTTGCAAATATCTGCCAAATTACAGACCAACCAGTAGGCGCCTTCTGTAGGCATCCTTTTCTGAGGGTTTTTCGGCCGTTTTAAAGATTCAACTTGTCAGGATAGAATGTCCATAATATGCTTATGCAATGTTCGACGTCAAGTCACCTACTATTGTATTGTAACGATTTGTTTTAGTAGGAACTTACAGTAAACTATATAAACGTTAACATTACGATCAATTAGGTACCTACACACTTTGTGGATTCTGTCCTTTCAAAAAAATAGATCTCACGATTTTACTTTTTACTGCCTAACCCTACCATCTCGAAACTTCGAAATGTTTTACGTTTTTGGTGTTTTTTATGATAGTTTGTCAATTCAACAAGGTAATATCTACGGCGATTTTCTACTCACCCCGGCCCGGTCAAATACGGACGTCAAGCGTTGCATTTTTCCTTCCAAAATTACTTATCACAGAAAATCATAAAATAAGTAGGTATAAATATTTCCGAGCAACAAGTACAGAAATAAGCAGCGATGCCTTTAATACAATATTTATAAGGTTATTAGCGAACGTTCAGTTAAAAGGCCGTCAGTAACAGTGAGGAAAATCATTAGCGAACTCTCGTCCGCCGGAAACGCCGAGCAAGTAATCCGGCGCCTTGCGAGCGCGTGCGGTGCGCGCCGCGCCGGCTGGGCGGGCGGCCGGCGGGGCGGGCGGGCGCGGGGACTCGTTAATTTCCCGCATGAGGAGTCGCATGAACAATGCGGCCGGAACACCCGCGGGGCACGCGCTGCTTGATGGTAGACCGGCGGCGCGTGCGGTGTGCGTGGTGCGGGCGGCGCGGGCGATGCGGGGGGCGCGGGCGGTGCGTGGGGCGCGGGCGATGCGGGCGGCGCGGGCGGTGCGTGGGGCGCGGGCGATGCGGGCGGCGCGGGCGGTGCGGGCCAAGCGGGCCGCGTGCTGCGGATGTCGCACGGAACTTTTAAAAAAGTCAGTCATCAAGTCAGTCTCCTACTTGGACTTGGACGTGGATTGAACCCACAACCACTCGGTTCAGTGATCCGGCCGGACTACCATTTTCATAGGGATTGCAGGCATCAGAGCCAAAACAGGTGTCATGAATATCTCTCCTTCTATGTATAAAGAGTATAATAATATATTTGTAAACCATAGGTAATTATGATGTAAAACGATATCTATCCAAGTGCCATGCCGGACCGTCGCGTCGTCGCGTCGTCGCCGGCGTTCGAAGAGATGAACAAACTTTGTTTTTTGGTGATGTCGCGAGATACAGCGAGTCATGGCACGTAGCGAGCTCAATGGGGCCCGCGCCATCGTAAACACACATTCTGTGTTGCCAGCTTCGGGATATTCTCCCGCTTTTCAAGAAGGAATATCGTAATGTTGGGTTGTTTGGCAGTCCAAGTACCTAATTAAATTTTCTTTTACTATTTATTATGATCTGGTTACGATGACGGGATCGAAAGTTTACATGCTTTAAATGTAACACCTTATTTTTAAGTAAAAATTACATTTTGTAATTGTCGCCTCCTTAAATTGGTACTGGTATAAGTAATATAAAGTCTCCTGTAACCAGGACTATCCCACATGTTTATAATTAAGGGCTTGTTTCAGAAATGACGGATAACTTTTATGCAACAAATATGGACATTTGACAGATATTCTATGGGAAAATTGCCAAAACATCAAATTTATTTGGTGGATAAAATTTATCTGATGGTTCTCAAACGGGCCCTAAGTATATTTATCAAAAACAAAGTTACGCTAGCTTTTATTGGAGTAATCCGAATGAGGGTTAGGAATGTTTGAATATAAATATCTCGTAGTAGATGTCCGCATTAAGGATGTATGTTCCGTTGTATCGGGTAAAGATACCGCGTAATAACATGTACATAAAGATCCTTTGATCAAGGCTCCGCGGGAAGTTGTCGGTGGAGCGCGCATCCCTCGCGCCAGCCGCCGCGGGCCGCCGCCAGTCCGGTGCCAGCCGCCGGTCGCCGCGCCCGCCCTGCGCCGCCCGCCGCCGCGCCGCCCGCCCACTGACACGTCGCGAACATCTAACAAGTGTTTGTGCAACTAATAAGTATTTACTCAACTATTAATTATTTTGTTTTATGTATTGTAATCTTGATTGTAATATACAGAATTACGTCTTCTAAAATCAATTATGTTTCGACCATAGATCTCTCGTTATGGATTTGTTTTAAAAACACTATTTACTTTGTTATATAAAAATTTCTTTTTTATTTAAGTCTTTAACATTTGATTTACTTGCTCTCAATTTTTGGACGGATATAAATATTCCTGTAGGTATTATAGGTGTAATCGCGTTGAAATCCTTTGTTCCTCATTTTGTTGTGCCATGTCATTGTGACGGGGTAGTCCGCTTTTTTTGTTTATCTATTAAAAATTAATCTTGCAGAGAGAAAAATAATAGTATGTATTATTACATGCTATTATTTTTCTACAGAGTTACTCTACGTAATTATTTACGTAGAGCGACTCTCTACAGATGCCCACGGGCTACAAAAGCTGACATCAGTCACGAATGTCTTATCGGCGAAATCAGACATCTCGGAAAATCAAGGAAAATCACCCAATTCCTGACTCCTTCTTTTGAAATATCGGCACACTTGAGTATGAATAGATGTCATAAAACATGTTTGTGCCGCTGCGAGGAGGAAGGATTGCCGCGTGTGTCGTACAGTCGATCTGACGACGCGATGGCGTCAGAGGGCAGCTTACTGATGTTTTATTCAGTAGATATTGTTTTATTCTTGTTTTCATCCATGGTTCCACAGGCTAAGCAATGAGTAGCGTCGCAGCTAACTAAAGCCGCGAACTTTAAAAGTGTATAGAAGTCATCATAGCAAAAAAATGATTTTAATCACAGACTTAATATTTTTTCGGTATGTGATGCATTGTTGTATGTCAAATACAGCGCATACATTGGGACGACCCCCCCCTCCCCCCTACTACTGCACTGGTGCTGCACAGTAGTAGTGTAGTCTACCCCTTCGGAGAACTATAGAACATGATAAAAAGTTTTACAATTGCTTTTTAGGTCATTTTATATTATTAGTTCATAACTTTTGCACAGATCAATCCCTAGAATAGGTATAACATGTCGGAGACATGAGTACATTTGCATGAGATGGCTTTTTATACTATTAGGATTAAGATGACTCGTAATAAAAATAAGAAATGTCCCGACTTTGGATAGCTTTCTGAAAAGTTTACTACTTGCCTTTGTTGGGTTAGGAACTTTATTCCTAACGCATTCGTTTTAAAGTTGTATACTAAAAATATTTTTTAAACTCATTTCATAAAACTAACTCGTTTTGTTACCACTTTAGAAAAGTATATATGTACTAATATGTTTTTCATAAGAGCTTAGCATTTCCTTAGAAACGTTTTTTTTAAAGTTTAAACTTCTTTATCGGCGTTGTGCACTTTTCTTGGGATGGGTAAACAATTTTAAACTCGTGTCAGGACACGTGACCTGATCGAAAATTCGTAAGACGGATCTTGGGATGGGTAAAAATGAAAAACTCGCGTCAGGACACGTGACCTTATCTATAATTCGTAAGACGGAGGGAGAGTAGACCGTCAACTACTGGATTTAATCCTTATAACTTTAATTCGATACCCATCAATCACAGCTGCGACCCCTGGACGTGTACCGTATGCTCGTATTGGTGGTCAAGTGGATGAGGGGGGGGAGGGGCAGGGGCAGGTGGGCGGCCAGATAACCGGCTCATTGGATCTGCGCGCTCTGATTTATGGGATAGCCCCATTGATGCAACGGTGGAGTTGGCAGTAGGCCACGGGAGCGATAGGGAACGAGACTATTATGGGTCCAAAATATTGAGGAAATCTGTATGTTATGTCATTAGTCTCTTAAAACATGGCCAGTATAGTATACGTTAGTATCTACCATGTAAAGTCAAAGTTTTGTAATTGTACTGAGGGTTCACCTAAACTCAAAATTGCATCCATAATAGTCGGCCATTTCGGTGTCAAATGATAAACACAAAACAATTATCATCTTGTAATTAATAAGGATTATGAGTAAGGAACCAAGGATTTTTATCCGAAAAACGCAATGAAAAATAGATTTGAAATGTACTTATATCAGTCCATAAGTTTAAGAGCAAGATTGCATAATTGTCGAATTTAATAAAATATTTCTTGTTATTTGTCGATGTCTATGTATTATACTTACCTTTAAGTACTATTGAAGCTTTCGACTGTGACAATAATGCAGTGTTAGACAAACTCAGCAATGTAAAGTGAACAATGTAAATATTCGAGAGAGCGTTGAAGCCCGCAGTGATCGGTGAGTTAATCTTTTGTTAATTTAACACTTCGTTAAAGCCGCGTTAATTGAATAGCAGCGAGACGATAAATAAAGGGCGGGAGATAATTCATAATAGAGTTTATAATATTTAAAATTATTTGCGTGTTTGTCCTGTCATTATTTGTGGGCCGGGCCTACTGAGTTTTTTTTCACACTTTAATATATTTGATCTAAAGGATTGTGGAGAGAAATAATTCTGACCTACCTCACTAGGGACCAGGGTAGTACAACTATGTTTTATCAATAGTTGCATTGTCTCGAAATCGCAGCCGCGATCATGACGTGAATATTGCAAATTGCTATTCAAACAGAATTCTTGCTCGTACGAGTGTTTTCTATAACCCTATCGTTTCGTCACCCGATGATCCGAAGGTGTTAGCATAATTTCCCGCGGGAGCGGCCGTCGCGTCGCGCCGCGCCGCGCGCTCGCCCTATCCGGCCCGCTGCGCTGTGCTGCGGCGACGTCGCCACGCGGTGACACAAACAACTTTGGATAAAACAACGATCTCATTCCCACATTACCATACGAATGTGTGAATGACATATAAACACGTTATTTGATGCTTATCCTGCTCAACTATTGCCGGAAGCCTACGTCTACCGTGAGCATAGCTGGAGAGGTAAATGTACCGACACAAGTACTGTCGTGCTTAACCAATATAATGATTGATCTACAATTGCTAGTTATACTTTAAAAATCTGTACAATCGTACTAGAAACAATAACCAGCAACAAAATTTTAGAAACATATATTTTCATGTTTTATTTTACCAAAAAGAATATACCAAACGTTTACGAAAGATGTTTACTTTGAAACAGATTTTTGTCAGCCGCCGACCTATCAGCTGTTTGTGCGCACGACGCGACGCGGCCAGGTCACTGACCGCTAATTATGCGAACTTACAGTGGCTGTTTTGTAAAGATTTAGTTATTTTTCACTGGTGTCTAAATCGCCAGTGGCGTTCTTCACACATGCAGGCAATAACTGAAACATTTGTGTGCGAACACGCTCTCATTTGCAATGACAATATAGCATGATGTCGGTGCGTCTCCGCGCCGAGCGAAGCCATTTGACGGATTTGCATAAAAATAGAGATATGCTATGCAGCGAGGCCCGCCCGCCCGCCAGGCGCGCGCCCGCCCGCACGTCCGCACGCGGATGAGGCGGCGATCAACGTTATCCCTACGAAGCGTACGAAATGAATGTGCTAGGGAAAAGTTACACTATCTAACTGTTCGCTGTGGTGTATGTATACAAAAGTTGTATATTGATTAATTTTCAATTCTTAAACACAAGAGTGTTGAGCTCTTCTCTTGTTGAGTACATAAACCTATACTGTAGGTGTATACTGTTGGACTCGTTGTAATTTACTTAATGTTAATATGCTACTTTGACTAAATTAACGGTACCTCTAAGATTAGATAGGTATATAGATATTTGTTGTATGTCTTCAATCCTTCATGAAACGTTTATAATTTAACTATACATACTTCATTTTCTTATTTTTCCACAATCGGGTAACCGAATAGGCATTACAAACAATATGAATAAATCAGTTTTATATGACGTTATCTGATGAATATTTCGATTCGTTAACGGCTGACGCTACGTCGTAGCCTAGGAGCGTCACGTAGCGCTACGCAGCTACGAGGCTACGCGTGCTACGACGACTACGAATAGTACAGTACAGTACTCTTCTACACTATTGATGTAAATCGTACCTGATTATTTGTATGTAAATTAATTAGAGCCGCAATCAAATAATATATCTTATATCATTATGGTAAGGTCCAAATTTGGAGTGGAGGGGTGTGTAGTTTGTCGCCGGTACGTGATAAAACGGTGTAATAAGAGATAATGGAATTCCCGGGCGCGGCCCGGACCCGCCGCGGAACAAAGAGATGGCGAACAATTTTTAATTTGGCACCGGAAGTAATCTGGGGTATACTAGTGAGGAGTATTTTTCTTTCATTAGTAATAATAAAACGATGTACCTATTTAAAAAAAGTTAAAGTCAAGCGTACATAGTACATAGTTTATCAGAAAAATTTATTCTATTCTATTCTAGATAAAATTCGTTTAAATTATAACGTGCTAGAGTTCAAATTCATAGCATTATTAACGCAGCCTGCGAGCTTATTGTGAAACAAGGTGCCTACAATTACTCGAGAGAGCGGGCCGAGGAGCCACTCGAGAGGCTCGTTGTGTCGGTGTTCGGAGGGGATTTCCCGGAAAAGCTGTGTAGGTAACTATTTATTATGGAGATAGCAAGATTGGACTACTTTAGAAAAAAAGGCCGCTGATTCAATCATTCCTTCTAGTTTTTTTTTAGTCCATCGCTAAGAGCAATTTCCTACTGGTGATTTGCAAGCATTTTCCAGCGGGGCGGCTGATCATCGCACACGCATCCAGCCGGTCCATTATCATACGAGTGTGTTGATCGACCGGCCTGCTAGAAAAACGCCCACAAACCTTTAATATCGGGTTCTCAATTGTGTCCCATCACAATTTTTTACACTCGTAATTTTTTACCCATAAGTATACATCGAATCCTATAATTATCATTTTACATATTTTTTTACATATCTAAGTATCTCACCACGATACGTGGGAACCATTCTCTAAGTAAGATTAAATGTGGGAAAATGTCGTATCTTGTTATCATGAAGATTGATAACTTTTGGGGTGTTTCAAAAAGTTATTATAAGTATCGCGCGGTGTTGTTGCGGTCGACGTATTTTTTTGCATAATTAAAAAGTTGAATAATGATGGACGACACTTGTGGGGAGAGGTCGTCACACTGCGAACACTCTTCTTTATACCTTGGAAAGAAGGTACCATTTTAAGCAATCACATTTTACATAGTTGACCCGTTATGTTTTCATGAGAAGGTCATCACACTGGTTTGACACTGTTCTGTAGAAAACAATTTCTTAGGTCTTGACACTTTATTCATGTAAATAAATTGTGTTATCTTCTGTCCCTGATATAGGTATATTGGTTATTGTTATTGTTACCAAATATAATACCTACAGGTTTCATATAGATAGAGTGAATGATATAGAGTGAATGGCCGTCTTGATAGAGGGTGCGATCGTTGCTGGATGAAGTTCAGTTGTATTAATCCAAGACGACAGTAAACGAGAGTTACTCTATCAGCCGACAACTTTGGGCTATATTTCGTGAACTATGTAACTTGGTACTCCTCTACCACCCCCTTCGCCGGGAATTTAAAGTGATTGTCCTTTTACCTATAAGGTAGGCTATGGAAAGGCTCATTCAAAATTATCATTCCAAATGAATGGAGATCTTTTAAATTCATTCTCCAATAAAAAGGTCATAATACCTATCCGCTCTAGGTACAAAATTATCTTATTCAAATGCAAGTAGAACATGTTTTTGGAAACTACACCTTATGTAATGGCAATAGAAATAATAATTAAACAAAAGGCGGGTTGCATACAAATTTGGTTAGAACATCAACGGCTACGTTATGCAAATTGTAGAAATTGTGAAACTTTCTGAGTTCGCCTCGTTTTTGTCACGAATCAGTAAAAAGTTGTGAATGTGCTTTTTGGACGAGTTGATGCTGCGTCTCGCTCGTTCGCGCTCGAAGAAACGCGACGCAGTATCGATACGTCACAAAATCGCCGGTCGCCGATGCTAAAAGTAGCTAGTCTGCGGAGGCCCTAAATGTTAACTGGCTCACTGCATATGCTACTGTTTACAAATCCACAGAATGCTCTTTAAAAACCATCAATATATTGGTATGTGTTCCAAACATACCAATATTAATGCGACAGTATATTATGTAATACTCATACTCTCTAGATAAAAACATTTACATCTTGTAAATACAGAAAACTTGATCTCTATATTGAGAACTACCAGTTCTAATCTTGTTCCATAGTCCGGGATCGAGCTATATATTTACTGAAGCGATGTGTGGACTCTACCCTCGACTAAACTGTCTCTACTCGCAGTGGCGTCATAATCACAGCTGTGTTTGAAACTAGCAGCTCCAAACACGAGTCAGAAATTCAGGTTACTGACCCTTCTGATAGATTTCGTGACGTCTTTTCTCTGTTACAAGCGACTGAAAACAAACAAGTAGGTTATTAAAAATAAACAATGTTATTTTTTAATCAGGTAGAACAATAAAGTGCTTAAAAATGAAAAGTCAGTAAGTCGATCTATCACTCGTTCAGAGCCGCCGGTACCATTAGGCAAAGTAGCTTGGAAAGCATAGATGCGGAGCTCCACCACTCATGTTTCGATGTCTGAGTCGTATCGTAATGAAAATTAATGAAAACAAAGGGTTCTCGTCTCTTGTTATATTTCACGATCGAGTTACAGCCGCGATGTCCCGGAGACGATGACAAATATTGTTGACTACGACACTTTCATGTAACAACTGCCACAAGCATATACTAAGCATCTAGTTGATTGGCGGCATTATTGAGGCTTTGAAATAATTTAGATTTATCAAAATTTGGCGTCGCGACGTGGCCACTATCATAGTGGTGACGCGACACTATTTATAATCATAGTGTATAATACATAGGTAAGAACATTAGGGACTTGTAGTGTGAGCAGTGCACTCAGAAGACGGCAGCGGTCGCTGCGTGTAATGGATTGGAATGTAAATCAAGGGACAGCGGTAACGGGTCTGCCAACGTTGTGTTTACTGGCAGATAACATTTCTACACGCTTGTCTAGCCAGTATATCCATCTAGTTACAAAGAACTTGCGGTTTGATTTTCTTGGCTAAACAATTTGCCACCATCGTCGATCAAATATCTAAGACGTGTAGCATGCTGATGCATATGAGATGCGTAGATAAGCCGTACCCTGAATGATACATACCAAACTTATTGTTTTTCCATTGAGCTGCACAAATAATAATTCAAGTAGTACCGTTCCCTCAACCCCATGCAAGGGGGAGGCACTTTGCAACTCGTGCACGCGACCTGTAAACGCACTTGGAAAGTACTAAATAAATACGTGAGTGCTCACATTATATTTCTTCGTCCTCGCCGCACCGGAGAATTGAAAATTTCACAGCTGAAAGTTACTCGCCTTTTTATCTTTTGGCTTGAAAGTTATATTAACTAAAGTGTGACTGAACCAGTACTCTTCACCTACAGTCCAGTGGCCTGCCGAGTACGTACTTAGGATCATAATATCCCTATGAATGTTTATTACCATGTATCTCCATAATTACTAAACAGATTTTAATGAAATTTTAAACGTAGATAGTGTAGGCTCTGCAATTAGACACGGCTAATCTTACACATCGATTACCACGCAGGCGAAGCCGTGGGAGCACAGCTAGTAATTAAATAAAATACAATATGAACATCTTGTTTGTTTAAAAACATATCAAACAACATGGGTTTCTTTATGTCGTGAGTGTACGCGGAGTTATAACGGCGTTAAGCAGTAAGGGCCTCCGCAGACTAGCTACTTTTAGCATCGGCGATCAGCTACTTTTAGCATCGGCGATCGGGGATTTTGATGCTGCGTCTCGCTCGTTCGCGCTCGAAGAAACACGACGCAGCCTCGATACGTCACAAAATCGCCGGTCGCCGATGCTAAAAGTAGCTAGTCTGCGGAGGCCCTAAGTAACAATCACAGCGGTTTACGGCGCGCGGCGCGGCGTCAACCGTATATCAACTTAAGTACTTAAAACTCAAGAAATGTGGTCCATACGACCCTCTTGGAGCTTTAAACAGCACTATAGTGCACGTTACTCTAGATTGAAACAATAAAACTAGCAACGAAGCTTTCCTGGAGGGATCGTAAACAGCTATTCCGTATTCTTGTTAAAGTTCCTTATATCATAAATATAACGCAGTCATTTTATAAAAATAGACAGAAAGCGTAAAAAAACTAATATTTTTAATAATATAGAACACAAGGCTTCAGAAACATTTAGTTTTTTCAATTCGTGGCCAAAATAAGGTCAGAGTTAATACACACACTGCCCAACTAATCTCAACATAACTATTCAAACTATATTGACAAACACGGTCACTACACCCAGGTTTAATAGGTAATGCTACTATACAAACTAAAATAACAGTTCGTATTTACAACATTTCCATATATCTTAATAAATGATATTGCCGCCGCGGCTGACACAGCGATAAAACCGACTCGTAACACGCAAACATCTCAATCCTTCACTTCTCAGCGAAGGATGTTCTGACGTCATTGGTATTACGCCGCCGATGTGTGACGTCACTAGTGCTACTCTGCTACGTCGCAAGTATATTGACACGGAATACAATTTCAATAAGCTTGTGCATGTTCAAAACACTGTAAGCCGATTACAAAAAAAACACGACTAGTTTTTATCCGTAATCAGAGTTTTTTTTTGTATTTTTTTTATGACACCGCATTTCGACTCTTAGCATTTCGCCCGGTGGACATATTTCATATCTTGTGATTATGTCAGTTAGTATCGAAGATCATCATTTTCTTTAGCAACAGGCAGCTTCTTGAAAAAACCTACTTTTTGACAGCAAAGAATACATTTGTATTTGTGATAGTATCCGTATCCTAATAGTCCATCACTTTATCTTCTTCTAACGTCTTGACAATATCCTCAGAGTGATGAATATCAGGGAGAGGTGCAATTATGTTTCGTAAGCTCACATAGTACTCACAGACTTTTTCTACGGTTTCTCCGTAGATCGTGTACGGGATACTAATTCACTCAGCGATGTTATAGAACATAAAAGCCTCCGAGGGAAGGCTCGGTGCTACCGGGGACCGGGGTTCAGAGCCGAGCCCTCGGCAGCGGGTCACGCGGCACATCTACCATCGCGCACAGCCGACCATCGGCTAACGACACGCGGTAGGCCTGAAATATTAAAACGGGTACCTAAATTATTAATGCCGATATGTGTTTATTGCTTTGATATACTGAAGGGATTAAGGAATACATACTGGAAGGTAACATTAAAGCCCGCCACATACATACGGAATTTTCCGTACGGAATTGCGTTTCGAAATATCGAATCGGTGATTCCGAACGCAGTAAATCCATCCAAATGTATGGATTTATCGCGTTCGGAAACCCCGATTCGATATTTCGAAACGGAATTCCGTGTGTATGAGGCGTGTCTAAGGCGGAAACCCATCGCGGGGCACGGAAAGGTCATGCACACGGGCCACGCTTCGCTTTGCAAGAAAATTTATGTAAGACGTCATTTCGTGCGTAGTCTCTCCGTGCGCCGCGGTGGGTTTCCGCCTTTAAAGATTTCCATAGCAAGGCAACAGTATTTTAGTTACATATTTGGTTTGATACTGATACCAATTCTGTTGGTGTCAAATGATGAATAAACTAAATTGACACTCCTCAAAATATTTGCTCATATATTACGACCAAGAGAGGGATGGCAATATAGTTAGTTTATTTAGTGTGCCAATAAAATGAGCACCATTAACTGTCAGGTTTGCATGGAACATACCTATACGAGTTTAGTCTTAGGTTATCTGTAATTATTAATTATTCCCACGGGCCGTTGGTATAAAATCTAATTCGTTAATGACGCCGCGGCAACAGGTAGCCGCCTCGCGCCTCGCTCCTCGCGCCTCGCGCCTCCGGCTCGACGCCTCGTTGCCACGGTTCGCGCCCGTATACCCAATAAGTTATAGGGTGTCACAAAGTGTATAGGTAAACCTAATGACCTGATTATGTTTGTATATTTGTTAACGCATCATTCAAATCATTTGGAAATTGACATTCGTTCTTTAAGTCATTGAATAGAGCGCTTCTTATACTATACTTAGACAATAAATGAACGTAGATAATATTCATGTCTGTAATACGAAAATCAGTCGTCGACCGGAATTGGTTGACTCCTAACTCACAAAAGTAATAAATGAGAGAGACCGACCAACTTATTAGCTTGTCAAATAAATCTTAAAATGTTCGCCACAATTTTTGAGAACAGAAATATGAACCTTTTCCGAACAAAACACTCGCAATCGGTATTCATGGGTGCTTCGCTTGCATCGCGCATTTATCGTAGCGTAGTTATTGCGGTGGCGGTGTTGGAACACGCTGTATGTCGGCGCTCGGCCGTTGAATGAATTCCTATGAATGTTATACATACGGAAAACGTGCTTATAGTAGGCAGGTACCTTCATAACATGGTAAGTACCTATACGGAAATATTGCTGGAAATGGAACAGAAATGAAAAGAAATATATTATTCGACGACTGATTTGATATAGAATGATTGTATTGATAGATATAATAATGTAGTGATTAGATGTGTCTACAACATAAACATGCCGCGCGAGGCTGCTCACCCACATGCCTCACGAAGCACGACGTTTGCCTCAGTCGCATGCCGTGCGAGGCAAATGGCGAGGCAACTGACACTCTAGACAGAGAAAGGTATAGCCGAGCAATCAGTTTGACACGTTTGACATCGTTCTGTCTGATGACTATGCCAAACTAGGCGAGGCAAATGACAGCGCTCAGGTGAGGCAGGACGCCAATTTGCCTCGCGCGAGGCAAGTCAAACTTCGTGAGGCAATTTGCCACGCGCGGCATGTGACACATCTGGACGTAGCTATTGGTTCCGAGCGGGAACTTATTGAATGGCTTCTGGTTACATCTGTGCACTACGTCAGCTGTCAGGCTGATCTACTAACTTTGAACGTAGTGTGGGTTTAACTTTAAAAAAATGTAATGTAACGTCACGACTTTTATCCCCGTTCGGGGGTAGTCAGAGGCTTGAGTGGCCATACACCACCAGATTGTGGAGGTATTAACCAACTCAAAGCCCACGTTTCACTAGATAGTCAGAACCCAACGTGACAGGTGGTGAACCGTGTCGCCGTGTATACAGGAACTGACTATTACCTAATCCCGAGGGATAGGTAGGTTTCCTCACGATGTTTTCCCTCACCGTGTTTAACTTTAGTCTAGAAAAATCGTAATGGTTAGAGGGGTCACATTCAAAACGAGAGGTTCCTGGTTCGATACCCACCCTGCCAATTCAAACATGTAAGAGGAGATAACCGCGGGGAGATATGATAAAAATCAGTGATAAAATTTTGCACACCATAGCTTGAAGCACGTAATATTAAAAGAGTAATGTGCGAACGGTGGAAAGTGGGAGTGGGAGTGGGAGCGGGTATGATACGGTGCCTTAAGCCGTGCACACACGAGCGAACTCATTTCCTATCTCGGTCGGAGTCGAGGTCGGGGCACCCGGCCGGCTCAATGGAGTGGCAACTCGCACTTAACCAGCCGACACTTTGATACATTGCTTTACTTTTTTTTTGGGTTCACTATACAACTTTTTGTTCTGCAATTAGGAAAAGAATGATAAAAATATACAGTCTACTCGCCTCATTCTGGCCTACCCATGAACCACAGAGGGCTTCGTTCAGATTTCATGTAATGCAATGTAACGTCACGACTTTTATCCCCGTTCGGGGGTAGTCAGAGGCTTGAGTGGCCATACACCACCACATTGTGGAGGTATTAAACAACTCAAAGCCCACGTTTCACTAGATAGTCAGAACCCAACGTGACAGGTGGTGAACCGTGTCGCCGTGTATACAGGAACTGACTATTACCTAATCCTGAGGGATAGGTAGGTTTCCTCACGATGTTTTTCCCTCACCGTCAGCGAACTGTAAATTATGCACATAGATGAAAATTCATCCATTGGTGCATGCCCCACCGGGGATCGAACCTGGGACCTTCTGATTGTTAACCCAACCTGTTCACCCCTAGGCTACAGTCGCTTTTTTCTACAGTCACTTTTTTGATTTCATAATGTACTGAATTGTACTAGAAATTGATATTTATGGGTCAAATGGCTGTCACAAACACAAACTTGCTTGTATAAACAAAAGCCGTGAAGGGAACTGATGAAATCCCCGGCTGGAGGGGCTGGAAGGAGGTGGGGAGGATATGTCTCCATTACCACAGTGTCAGTACTGTTGTCATCGAGTGAGGAATTACTTATCGTGACATTCGATAGCGGCGGACACGTCCAGTATTGGTCCACGCGCGTGAGTCGTGACGTCACGCACACCGTGGTGACGTCACTGACGACACAGTTTTAGATAACACACTATGTACTCAATATTGAAGATATTAACTATTATGTTTTCAGATAAAACATAATGTAGCGCTCTGATTGGACTTCATAAGAACTATGAATGTATTTTATTCTACCTCAGTAACGTTGTCGTGACGGTCCCTGTCGTCATTCAAACATATACAGGGTGAATTTGAAATCATGGGCATCCTTTTAAACGGTGATTCTACACATGATTCACAATATTTACGGAATATTAATCAACAAATCAATTGATAAAAAATTATTGTTCAGGTAAGGTAGAACAGTTAACTGGTTGCTTAGTTGCTTACTTGAGCAATATTTTTTTATCAATAGATTTTTTATTTATTTTCCCAAAACATTCTGAATCATATGTAGAGTCATACTTTAAAAGGATGCCCATGATTTCAAATTCAACCTGTATATGACACTATATTCATTAACAAACCGACATCGATATTCCCACTAGATGAAGGCAGAGAAGCATCCCTGAATCGACTTTAGTATGCTTAAGAAGATTTCAACAAACTTCACAGCTGTTATTGATTTTGACTACATGAATCGAACATAGTAGTATAAAGCAGGGTTGTTGCGAAAAAATCACTTTGTTTTAAACACAGTGTTTAAAACATGTTTTAAACATTTAAAACACGTTTTAAACACGGTGATTTTATTTTATTCGTGCTGATTTAAATCAGTGTTTTAAACAATGATTTAAACACGTTTTAAACAGTTTTCATTTTAAATTTCCTGTTTTTTTGAAACTCTGTTATAAAGTGGCGCAGTGTCATGAAAACATATAGTAGCAAAATACGCGGGCGAGTTTACCACCCCTCTTTGTCACCTCATCTTTCAAGAAATTTTCGAAATGCTTTGATATTACTATAGCGGCCATATCAGAGCAGATACCTATTTCTTTTCACAGCGAGCTCGTGTAAACCACTTCCCTTGACAAATGTTAATTAAACCAGTGGCTACGGGCGCGGGGTTTACGGCGACGCGGCGCCGCGCCGCGGCCGACACGACTCCGGGATCAAAGGCACCGCTACATATTTGATGTGACATTAAAACTGGAGGCAAAAAGCACAGGCGGCCCTTTGGGACCAAACCGCCGCGGAAATGGGATTTGTCATATTATAGTCTTGACGGCAAATACCCTCGCCTGACTATAATGCAGTAGAGGTTTTCATTCATGGAGCACATCATTATTTTTGTAATTTTAAACAAATGGCGAGTAGGTACTTTAGAAGACATTAAAAGTAAAGCATAAGTATAACGAATAGTTGATAATTTCAATCTAAAGATTTCTGATTAAAGCGAGACGACGAGAACATTTTGTCAACAGTTCCTAGAAAACCTGTTCTTGGAAGCCCCGGTAATGGCGGTAATATTCCCCGGAAATAAAAACACAATAAATTCCAAGTAATTGTCGATGCTATCTGAGGAGGGGAGGCTCCGGGGAGGAGGGAGTACTTCCCTTTATTTGTCCCTCGGCAGTCTATCAGGCGTTATCGGCACTCCTTAATACTTGAAATTTTACAAGTTATTTGTCAATTCAGCGTGGGGTTGCAGATAATATAAAGGGATGAATATCCGGTTACTTTTGGAACTGTTTCTCTGTAGTGTCAAAAGCCTAAAGGCGGCCTTTGTTGCCAAGGCAAAGGAAATAAATTTTCAGAAGCAATCGAAAGAAATTAATAATACAGGCGGATAGGTACCTACACGCTTTTTGAGATTTCTGTATCGACTGTGCGTTTCACTTCATAAATGTTTAAGTAATGTTCCCCGTATACAAAACCACGGTACCTACTAATACCCCACGCCGTGCCGCCGCAGTGAGAATCGGGCTATGTGCTGCTCACGGCTGAGACCGATATTAACGCCATGCCTCGGTTTGTTGCATATTAATGTGTGTAATGCCGACGCGACGCAACGTTGCCAGAGACGAGTGTATGTACGAGGCGGATCGTTCCACACGATACTATCCAAGGTCAGGCGAGGCTCGAACATAATGGAGAATTATGGCCAAAATATCCTCGTATTAAACGTTGGTGTTATGCCTCCTATCTACCGAACCGCCTCCTATTGAGATCAGCTCGAGTTAAGGTGGTCTGTAAGCTAGCCCAGTTGGAGCAAATAGTATGCTGCCCTATAGGCCATAATCGTAAATAATTTCAATACTAGTGGAGATTCCCTGTAACTGTTATCGGGGTGAACTGATGGCCGATTCCAATACCAAGAAATACTTCGAGGTAGATCCCACTATATCATACTCGCACTTATAAATAAGCTCTGTATCCCGTGGAATGTCCCAAAAAAATAATGCAACAGATCTTCTTTTGTTTTAATGTACATGCGTAGGTGCCCGCGACACGCGATCGGCTATTCAAACTAAAACAATTAAACCAGGCCGAAGATAATGGCGTGTGCTCACTGTTTTTCATAACGGCACATACAATGAGGCTCGCGTGCCGCGGGGCGCGCTCTGCGCAGGCTGCTGTGTGCGATATCAATTGCTCCTACTTGTTGCTCCAATGGCCTGTTGTATACTGGAGACCAGACCAAAACAATATTAGGGTAAGTAGTAAGTATGTGCGCTCGTAGGACAAGGAAATCGAATACAGTCTTCGAGCTATCGAAACTCGTAGTTACTGGGTCTCCAGAAACTCTACATATGAATATAATTTCAATACAATCCATTCAGCCGTATCATCCATTCATCACATTACGATTGTTTCGAGTGAGCTCCCCGGGGGAGGGGGGGGGGGTGTGCCCACCGAAGCGCGATGTTATTGTGTGGTAGTATGCAACTCTACATGTAGAGACCTGTTGCATGCTAGCAGATACCGTGGGAACGATTCGTTTGAAGTGTTTTGTATTGATCTATAACGATGATATATCCTTAATAAATATCTGTTTAATTAAGATAATATATTCAGCAAGGATTACACGCAGAACGTGTAAGGCCGGGGCCGTTCGGTGCGAACCCCCTAAGCATATGGCATCACAATTGCCTTACCGGTGTGGCCGCAGCCTTATAGTAAGAGCAAAACCTGCACCAGAATTAAAAAGACGATGCTCACAATATGCGTTCATAGAGCAATATCTAGCATGGTCTGTGTGCGGTGTTTGCTGATGCCGCCCGCCGCCGCGCCCGCGCCGCGCCGCGCCCCGCCGGCCCGCGGCCGAGGCGCGCTGCAGGGGGGCTACTTCGAAATACGAAATGAAACGTTTCGGCTGACGGATGGTACATTTTCCTACTCTGACAGTCTTCGGAAGTGTTCCGTATACTTTCGGAGTAGGGTCCAGGAAAGAAAAAACGACAAATTACGATTATCGAATCCTAACTTTGGATCCGAAACATTTTCAGAGTGTAGAAAAACGTACCATCCGTCAGCCGAAACGTTTCGTTTCGTATTTCGAAGTAGCCCTCCAGGTTATTGCTTCCCCAGACCTGCCCCCCTAGCCAAGTGGCTTCGTCTACTAGCGTTTCTACATAACGCTACGCTTCATGTATGGAAATGGAAATTGGCTTATAATTTGATGTAATTTATTACAGTCATGTAATTTGTGTTAAACCGACAGGCGAGGTGCTCGACTGATCTCGTCGCGAGCAGACAGCCGACAGCTCCGATTAAACTCGAATAAGTTAAACACAATAACGGCCTGTCAGCGCTCGCTTCGACATTACAATTAATAGCGTTATTTGTTATATAACATTAACGCTGGGTTTTGGGAAATTGTCTATTGTTGTCATTGAGACGAAAAATTAAATAAAGTTTATTTTTAATTATTATCTTTATATTAGTAGCTTCGACCGTTGATTTGCGTGTACTTTGATACAGAATATTGGCTATTCCGTGAGAACCTTCATTTTCCTACAAAAAAGTAATTACCCTAGCTATACGGATGATAACATTGAAATTACTCCATTATTCATATTTGTTCTAACTTTTACGTTATTATGATGGAATTAGCTCAGCAAGTATACAGTTAAGTCGGCGAAACTTCCAAGTTCTCTGCTAATTTGAAGCTTATCAAACACGGAACGTCTCACAGAGGCTTTGAAACGCGAGCGTTTGAGTTCCCTCGTAGCAACCACGCCACAGCGGGCGGGGGCGGTCATGTGTTTTGTTTATAAATACTCTTTCTGCAAAACTAACCGTTGTAGCATTTCTATCAAACGCCCGATGAACACTGTGTTCTAGAATACCATCACAAAGTAACTTATCGAATAAGATCACGTCACATCTGTATTCTCCAGAATCATCAGAAGCGTGAGTGATAAGACCCGTGTAGTCAGCGCCGAAACTTTATAAATAAAAAATAATGTAACGTCACGACTTTTATCCCCATTCGGGGGTAGTCAGAGGCTTGAGTGGCCATACACCACCACATCGTGGAGGTATTAACCAACTCAAAGCCCACGTTTCACCAGATAGTCAGAACCCAACGTGACAGGTGGTGAACCTTGACGCCGTGTATACAGGAACTGACTATTACCTAATCCCGAGGGATATGCAGGTTTCCTCACGACGTTTTCCCTCACCGTCAGCGAACTGTAAATTATGCACATAGATGAAAATTCACCCATTGGTGCATGCCCCACCGGGGATCAAACCTGGGACCTTCTGACTGCTAGCCCAACCTGTTCACCCCTAGGCTACAGTCGCTAAAAATAAATTATAAAATAAAAATTATACATAGCTGAAACTGGGATTTGAAACCAAAACCTCCTGACTAGTATTAGGTAAGTGATAGTAACCAAGACCGACTATACCGGCAACGCTTTGTATAAAAATAAAAAGCTTTAAATGAGTGCCCAATCAGAGAAGTCACAAAAATAACTCATGTACTGCTGATTTAAGTATCTGGCGCATGTACACATTACTCTGAGGACCAACTCAGATTCAAAGCTGTACCCAGCACTGGAATGTATAGACTCTACTGCAGGAGTCCACAACCCGTACCCTAGCGGCTCTATAATCGTGTTGGCACAGCGGGATTGCTCCGTCGCCGGCCCTCGGACGCAAAAAATGAGGTTTTGTTGTCATTCCATTTCCTAGCGCATCAGGCAAGTGACTTTAAAACGTTTTATTACTTGACTCTCTTTTACTCATAGCTGCACCTATAATCCCTATATTATATTCCGTATTCCGTTGTATCATGTGTGCGTAAACATTTGTCCGGAACAATCCCTTTTAAGATAGATAGATAACTCTTTATTAATCCACCACTAGAAAAATAAACATTTATAAATAATTACACAATTTACACAGAAAGTGGAAAATGGGCGGCCTTATCACTAATAGTGATCTCTACCAGGCAACCTTTGGATGGAGAGGATCTAAAGAAAAAATAATACGGGGATAAATTAATAATAATAATAATAAGGTTTATAACTTTCCCTTAACTTGAAGTCTTTGTATTGCAAATAAATTGTGCTGAAACAAATGTTTCTATCAAGCGTTAATGTATCCAATGCACGCACAAGTTTAGATCAAACAATAGATCTGTAATTTACATCGACAGCATCCGATCGATGGGCCTGATCAGATCCGAACTCAGCCAGCCTTGAGGAGACGAAACTTATAGCGATACACAATAAACGAGCCGGGAACCAATTAGGTATTATCGGTGCTCAGGGGGATGCGAGGGGGGGGAATCGTTCATTCCCCCTCCTTGGCTGAAGCCAATCTCCTCGTCTAATTGGCGGCTGTCGTATTTGGACGTATCTCCCGGGAGTTTGATTTTATTGTTCCAAAGTTTTTGAAACGCTGCGCGAACAAATTGAGGTTTATTTTGCGAGCTCGTAAATACTTTGAGGTCTCCGCTCCCCGTACAATCAACAGATAAGTATTCAAATGAAATCGATTCCAATCAGCGGCCGTTATATTGCGTTCGGGTGAGAACGAAATGGAAATTGTGTGATTGTGCCTTCGATCAAGGAAGATTGTGCAAACTAGACACGGGTGCGGGGCAGGTGGAATATTTACTTTTCGCGCCCTCATAAGCAAGAACGTTGAAATAAGGGCGGAAACCCACCGCGGCGCAGGCTACGCACGAAATGACGTGGCTTCCACTAACTAGCTGCGTGGGTTCATGACGTCAATTACGTCATTTCGTGCGTAGCGTGCACAGCGTGCGCCGCGGTGGGTTTCCGGCTTCAAGGTGTAAGCATTCTAGATGACCGCGTGCTTTGAGCGTTGGCCGCTTGGCTTGCATCGGGTGGTTGCGGATTTGATTTCCGCCAGAAGCAAATTTCGGAAACGGCTTTTTAGTAATTTGATCTGGATTTCACGGGGATCGCCTCCAGTCAATGTTATATTGCCATAGTACATGTGTTGCTTAGTTTGGGTCCATGCAGTGGGTGTGTAAGTCTGGCGATATAATATTCACTGAGAATCATGTTAAAATGGTTGGAGATACCAAGGAAGATTATATTCTTGAATAACATAAAACTAATTTATATCTCGTATAATTAAAAATAATGCACTTTCACATCAAACTCAAACTTGTTTTATTCATGTAAGCTATATGTAGCGTTTATAAATCGTCTAAAAAACTATTTTAGCGTGACCACACAATACATCAAAATAAATATACTGCGGTTAAAGATGAAATAAATATACTACATACTTAATACTTACTTAGTGTATTGGGGGAGACCTTTGCCCAGCAGTGGGACAGTATAGGTTTAAAAAAAAACTTACTTATTTATCGCGTAGTGTGCATTTAGAGCGCGGCTCCACTAGTGCGCTGCGCTGCGTCGTCACAACGGATCAAAGGGGTCGACGGGCGAGAGACGAAGCGGGGGAAGGTGATGCGCCAGTAAAAAATCTTGCGACGATGCAACGCAACGCGCTAATGGAGCCCGGCCCTTACTACACATTCGTGTCACGTCGCGTCGCGTCGTGCCAGTGGTCCACCGGCCCATTGGCGCTCGCCGCCGCACTGTGGGCGGAAAAACAGGGTTCCCTTTCATAGGATTTTTGAAAAATGAAAAGTGTTTTTTGGTAAATTTGAGTATGCAGTCTCGTTGGTAACATCGTAACATTAAATTATCTAGTAGTCACGGATTTTTTTGTAGCTAATAACACCATGAAATATGAATTTGTAGATTCCAAATGTATGGAAATGGAATTTGTTTTCCTCATAACTTTTTTGTGTTTCGAGTTGTAAAGCTGAAACTTTTACGTATTGTTACTGAGTTAGTAATAAAGCCATATGACCTTTGACCTTGACCCCGAACGATCCCGTTTAAGAGATATGATTTTTAGAAAAATGACCGTGTGGTTGACATTTATAGAGGCGATTTACGTTCAAACAATGAGTGTAATAACCCTTCTGATGTGAATTATTGTTACCAGATCAACTTGACTACAACTAGATTGACATTGACCAGAAAATCCCCGCTAAAAACATACAAATAAAATAAAAAACAGATTTTTATTACTAATATTCAGTATTAATATTGAGTTACACATAACTCGTACAAATCCTATACATTTTGACTGGCTAGTACTACCTATCTAGTCAAAATTACCAACAATAACAACACAATTATTAGTCAATCCTTAATACCTCTAATTAGTGAAACAAACAATAGACAATGGGGGCAGGTAGTGACTTTCCCCCTTTATCTATTTGTTTGTTTCACTAATAAGGGGTATTAAGGATTGTCTAATTATTGTGTTGTTAGTGTAGGTGTGTGTTTGTCATACAAGATTCCTGGAAATCACATAGGGTTTCGAAATGAAAGCAGTATGAATGCAGAGAGTACCTTTATTCGTCTCACTTATAATTACTACTTCGTACCCTCAACGTTCTCCTAAAATAATTTTAACTTGTTGTTGGTGTTGTGTTTGCTGTTGTGTTTTTTGTGGTTTTGTTGTTTGTTGTTGTTGTTGTTGACGTGTTTCAGTATGGAAAGTCTGGTTTCAAATCTTGCTGTTTTTGTGTTCATGAAGCAAATTTCTTTTGAAACGAACACATTGATTCAAAAAGTGTTAACTTCTATAAATCCTGCATTGTTGCCTGAAGAAGAAAATACCAAACTTAACTTGTTTTGCGCAACATATTATTATATGAGTACCTACTCTGCTAATAGCACTAGATACAATTTTTCAAAGAAGTTTGCTGACTGGTTGAATTCGGAAATCAAATGGCCCGAATTTATCCAAATACACATTGTTTTATCTACAATAATTAGACAATCCTTAATACTTAATAGGTACCCCTAATTAGTGAAACTACCTGCCTGGTGGTGATGGTGATTTTGACTAGGTAGGTAGTCCTAGCTAGTCAAAATGTATAGGATTTGTACGAGTTATGTGTAACTCAATATAATATCTTTTTTTTATTTTATTTGTATGTTTTTACCGGGGATTTTCTTGGTCAAGGTCAATCTAGTTGTAGTCAAGTTGATCTGGTAACAATAATTCACATCAGAAGGGTTATTACACTCATTGTTTGAACGTAAATCGCCTCTATAAATGTCAACCACACGGTCATTTTTCAAAAAATCATATCTCTTAATCGGGATCGTTCGGGGTCAAGGTCAAAGGTCATATGGCTTTATTACTAACTCAGTAACAATACGTAAAAGTTTCAGCTTTACAACTCGAAACACAAAAAAGTTATGAGGAAAACAAATTCCATTTCCATACATTTGGAATCTACAAATTCATATTTCATGGTGTTATTAGCTACAAAAAAATCCGTGACTACTAGATAATTTAATGTTACCATGTTACCAATGAGACTGCATACTGAAATTTACCAAAAAACACATTTCATTTTTCAAAAATCCTATGAAAGGGAACCCCGTTTTTCCGCCCACAGTGCGCCGCCGCCCGCCGCCATCGCCGTCCGACTCATCGCTCTAATTCGATTGAAGTCTTTTACTAGGCTGCTGACACAACTGGGAATTGGGGAATTAAATGATCGCCACAATACGCCATATGACCGTCTGCCTTATGCAGGGGCCATCTATTAATTTCGTCACACGAATTTCATAACTTTTAGACCCCTCCCCCCCTTGTCACAGCTGGTCACATTTGCGAGCCTCCCCCCCTCCCTGTGTGACGTCAGATATTTTTTATAATTTCCAGAAATTTTCAATTGTTTTTGTTAAAAATTCAAATTTCGGTTTTAATACTTAGACATATTAGATTTTTAAAATAATGTAAAAAAAAACAAAACTTAGGACCCCTCCCACCCCCTTGTCACACAATGTCACATTTCGTCGACCTCCTCCCCCCGCCATTTACGTGTGACGTAATTAACGGATGGCCCCTTATTAGGATGAATGTAAATGCTTGAAGATGAAACCTTTTGAGGATAAATAAAGCACAATTACTTGAGACTGAGGAGACCCCTCAGCTTACTGCACCTGATGAAAGTGTGAAAAACGGAAAAAGCTTTTTTTTTGATTTACACCGGTTTGGGATACATTAGGATTGCCTCCAGTCTAATACATGGTACCCATAAGTAAAAAAAATCTGTTGTCAGGGATGCCCATAGTACACTTGTGTTGTTGCTTATTTTGGCTCAAGTCAGACAAAAACATCTCCGAGTAAGCCTTCTAAGATTATTATGGTAATGATGATGTAATGTACGTTATCTCTGCCTTAAACACTTCCTTTTGTTTGCACATCTCGCTCTCAAGTGTACACATCGAGATTACATAGGATTGTAACGATTACGTCTTGTAATTATATGCCGGAATACAAAGTAGACATGAAACGAGGCTCTACCACGCTCTACCATGAGTTTTATGCTCGCTAGGGACTAGCGTCTAAGTGTACAAGAAAATACCTGTATTACATTACGTTAGCGAGCAGCGACTCCTAGTGAACATTGCAATAGTTTATACCAACGCGTCGGTATAAACTGATGGTAGAGCTTCAGTGGGTATGCAAAACCATTATGCTCAAGTAAATGCCCATTCTGTGGTTGGTAACGCCGCAGGATAAATATTTGTGGCTGCGTAACGACTTCCTTATGGCTGCCTGTTTGGGTGAAATTGGGTGTTCATTAGCATCTCTCGTTGCGGTAGGGTCATTTTGTGGCCAATTATATTTTTTTAACGTTGGAACTTTGATCCCGACGTCGCTCAAAACTACGTTGTTTTGTTTTGCCCAAATTAATGATTTTGTAGAAAATGTCGAAATCGGGAGGACATAGCACTGGTCTTATTCCTCCGTTAATTTACATATTTGATAGCTTAATTACAAAATCACAGTTCCCTTACCATATTTACTGCAAATTACGCGCAAGCAGAGTTAAATTAATGTTAATTAAACCGCGACGCGTTTCAATATGGTTTAAGCTTTGCTACACTTAACATAAAGTCCAATATCAAACGGAAACTGCATAAGTTTAGCATATTATTGCATAACGCAAGATAATTCGCAGCGATAGCGCAAGATTAAGCTTAACATTATTAACGTAGGGTCGTTAATCGCGTGGCTGTGTGCGGTATTGTGTGGGTTCTAATCTGCGGTTTAAAGGACAGAGGTGTCACTGAACTAATTGCATTTCACTAGACTAGTGGTCGCATCGGATATTGCTTAGACAAACATTATCTATTGCGATGCAAAACAACTTAAAACTTAAGCGAGATTTTCAAAGAAAGTTGACACACCCATAGATGATTGTAACGCATGCGCGATTTGTTCTCGTGGAGACCAATTTACTAATCTCAGGCCATACGATTACCGGAATCGGCATATGAAAGGAATAAAACTGTTGCCAACATACAATGGCCATCGATGTTGTGAACGATTGCTATGACGCAGCTAGAACATCAGAGAGACAGATAATAAGATGTTTAAAGTGTTGTTTAGAATCTGAACACTAGAGCGACTGTAGCCTAGGGGTGAACAGGTTGGGCTAGCAATCAGAAGGTCCCAGGTTCGATCCCCGGTGGGGCATGCACCAATGGATGAATTTTCATCTATGTGCATAATTTACATTTCGCTGACGGTGAGGGAAAACATCGTGAGGAAACCTACCTATCCCTCGGGATTAGGTAATAGTCAGTTCCTGTATACACGGCGACAAGGTTCACCACCTGTCACGTTGGGTTCTGACTATCTGGTGAAACGTGGGCTTTGAGTTGGTTAATTACCTCCACAATGTGGTGGTGTATGGCCACTCAAGCCTTTGACTACCCCCAAATGGGGATAAAAGTCGTGACGTTACATTTACATTTAGAATCTGAACAAAAGATTTTTTTTGACAAAAGTGTCAATTCTTTAGTAATAGAGTGACACAAGAAGAATATATCCATGGCATGGTGAGCTATTATGATTAAAACGTCATATTTCAGAGCATGAGCGGTGGGTTAGCATGGCAGTGCGCTCGCGTTGACAATAGATTGCTGAACAATCAATTCACTTTCAAAATTCCTTTCCACGCATTTACCGAGCCAATTAGCGATGCTGGCTTTTAAACGCAACTACTACGAATTATTGAGCAACATAGACGTGGCTTCAAACTTAAAACATTCCTATTTAATTTAGATCTGTTAATTAGCTGTATTTTCAATTGTGTGCAAGTCCATTCGCAGTGTACAAGCTGTACACTGAGTCAATAACGACGGATTGCGGAGTAAGACTAATCGTCTTCACCACTGTCTGGGTTCTTAATTAACCACATTCTGAAAATAACAACGGCAGGAGGGGGATTGCCTTAGTTCTCCATAGAGGGGCGAAATAATACACCATCACGGCTTTATTCGCCTGTGGGTAAGCAGAGATACATATCCACTGCATAATGGTACACTGCAGCATGGTACACTGCAGCATAGTACACTGAAGCATGGTACACAGCGGCATGGTACACTGCGACATGGTACACTGCAGCATGGTACACTGCATCGTGGTACACTGCGGCATGGTACACTACAGCATGGTACACTGCGGCATAGTACACTGAAGCATGTTAGCGGGCGAGCACGTTACCGATACGATTTAGGCTATTGGTTTATCATGATAATAGACGCTACGAGGCCACACTTCCGTCTCTATCTGTTCGGTTGTTGATCTAATCGTGGCTCACAAGGAAACATCGAACTGTACAGTTTACGAGTCACGTCTTCTTGTGAAGTGTAAACTAAGTTTCTTGTGCCGACAGCCGAAGCGCGGTTGGAAAACCCTGTGTTGTCAGATTATGAGGAAGTCGTTATTATGATGGGCATGTAGCGCGTGCAGAACAGGGGCCCCACCACCACCTCTTATAGCAGTATTATTTTAACCTTACAGCGACTTTTTGTGCAATGACGTACCTTATTGTCATGACAATAAGAAACGTCATTCGCTGTAAGGTTAAAATAATACTGCTATAAGAGGTGGTGGTATAGGCCCAGAACTGTTCTTATCATACCAAGTATCGGGTTCCAAACAAATCCTTATAGTTTACTAGTTACTATCATCTGTGGTATATGTTTAGTTTTCTCAAATACGTACTTAAATGTAATAGTCAAGCTATCCAATAAAGAAAGGTAGGAGGCCACATACTGATAAAGGCGTCGAACCACATAAACTTAATCCTATTTGCGTTACGTCACGTGTTAGGGACACCGCAGACTTGCTACTTTTTGCATCGGCGATCGGCGATCGTCGCTTTTAGCATCGGAGCAGTCGCTGCGGCCGACCGCAGAGAGTCACCAAAACGCGATGCAGTCGCAAAATTTCCGATCGCCGATGCAAAAAGTAGCAAGTCTGCGGTGGCCCTTAAAATGTGTTGATTTTGTAGTTTGTTTGTACGATACTGTTCTTGATGTGTATGCGCTGATAGTAAACGCGAGTTGTATTGAAAACAATAAAGGGGTATATGTATAGAGAGCAATCCAATTTGCAGTATACACACTCCCGACTCTACTGTGTAACCATACATACGATGACACACTATACAGCTTTCTTTGCATTACGTGCGCTGTAAAATAATAGAATTTGTGAGTTAAATAAACAAAGTATAAGTACCTTTTTTGACCCTGTCCTCTTATCACAGAATATGACATCTTAAACAAGGAAGAATATCCACAAATCTGCAAATAATCTATTAGTTACCGCATGTTGTTACGGGCGTCATGAGTCATGACCTTGGGGCTTACCACCACCTCTTATAGCAGTTTTGTTTTAACGTTTCAGCGGCCATTTGTGCAATGACGTTTCTTATTGTCATGACAATAAGGTACGTCATTGCACAAAAAGACGCTGAATCGTTAAAACGTTCCTGTAATTGAATCGCAATAAGAGTTCGTGGTAAGCCCCCTGATCTGTGGAGTGGTGAGTTAGAAAAATAGGTAGTACCTACTATTCCTGATTTTTCGATGGGTCACGTAGAGGATGTCGGAATTCATGGAACATCTAATAGGGAACGAAGGCGGACTTTTGCGTCAATTGGTTTACCAACTGTTCTAGGTAAAATCTTGATGTGTTTAGATATAGGTCTTCAGTTCTTGATACTAGTAAGATGACGTCACAACACAGTGTAGACCAACAAATAAGTAATCAGCAAATAAATCCACCGGCTCCCAGACACTGCGCGTGGAATAGCAATAGCCCCGTGACGTCACGCGGCACGACGACGGGCGCGGCGCAGGGCGACAAATCCCTGTTGGCCCGGGCTTATGAACTCAGAGTCTAAACTCTAACCCACTGCCGAAGCCTCGACCTCGATAAATATGTGCGAATAAAATCCCTGTAGGAATTGTTAAGCAGGCAACATACTCCTTCCCGTTTCCCTCCTCAAGTTTTCCTAAAAGGGACATTATGCGATTTGTATACAGTGTTTGGTTATAGCTATACGAAAAATAATATGATGTAGATTCTTTTTTAATTCGTGCAGCCCTATCCCCCTATCGGTTCCCCTCCCGTTGATCGGCTGCCGCGACGCGTGTGATGTGATGAGATGACCCGTGTCATGTTTGTTTCCTGTTTCCTTGATGCTGTCGTGTACTTCCTTTTACGCCTTAAGGCCGCCATTCTAAAACTGAGTAGTATTTATCCTTTGACTTAAATACGATGTTTTTGTCCCAAAAATTAAGAGGTACACCAAAAAAAGAGAGCAAAGCCTCGTTAGAACGCAAAATATTTGGTATTCCGTAAATTCTAAGCTTATTTCAGCTTAGCAACAGGCGTAGTCGGGGAGGCGTGAGGGCCGTTGAATTGCTGACAAATTGCCGGTTGCCGGCACCGCGCCGCCGCCCCGCGCCGCACCGGACACTCGACACCGCTGTCACAGTAGCTTTGTAGAGCTCGGGCTTCAGGATTTTACACAAAGTGTCATCGTGGTTCTTACAATAATGACAACACACAGCAACTAGCTCTTTGTTGTTGTACTTCCCGGCTGAGATCATAATTATAGCCCTGGGGCTAGGGTTGCCATCCGTCCAGGTTTCCCCGGATTTATCCTAGTTTAGGGGGCGACCGGGGAGCGTCCGGGCGGGGCTTCATTTGTAGTCCGGGTTTAAAAAATTAAAGTCTTGGGCCGCCTGCGACACACGCACTGTGCCCGCACGCCAGGATCAACCGACGAACCGATTCGCTTTTATGTTTTAAAAAAATAATAATGTAACTTACATTACAGTAAGTCTAAACTTTAAAAAGGTTCAGTTTTGTTGCTTAAGATTTAAGAAGACTGAATTTAGTACATTGAAAATGATGACTAAATTTAATTTTAAGGTCAGAAAATAAATAAAAAGGCGATTTATGATTTTTTTTTACACTATTTAAAAAAAAAACTTGTGGACATGTCCGGGTTCTGGGTTCTAAAATCCGGGGTTTTCACGCGTCTTGTCCTGGTTGGCAAATTTTAGAGATAGCAACCCTACCTGGGGCCGATGTAGCACAGTGTTATTTAAATTTGTATAAATAGCCAACACTTCGGTCATTATTGTTAAAAATAGGCTCTCCCCGTACTTTTCCGGGGAATAGACATCATCATCATCATCTAAGCCGAAAGACGTCCACTGCTGAACATAGGCCTCCCCCAAGGTTCGCCAAAATGCCCAGTCTTACGCTGCCCGCATCCAGCAGATTCCCACGACCTTCACCAGGTCGTCGGTCCACCTTGTGGGTTACCTACCCACGCTACGATTTCCGATGCGTGGCCGCCACTCGAGAACTCTTCGGCCCGGGGAATACAGTACCAATATTATTCCAAAAACAACACAACAAAATATGAGTTAAGTTCTATTTCTTATCTCCAAAAATGTGTGCTAGCAGGGTTGTCACTGCGCAGTCTCGGAAGTGAAAAAAATCTCGGCGCGGCGTGTCGCTGACACAAAGAAACAAAAAACAATACGTCGAGTGTTCCGTTAGGGTTGTCGCAATTACAGCAGTCATTAGGTAAGATTAGTTCGCTTCGTTTAATGTTGCAGCAATTTGTTTTACTCACTCACGGGTCGAGTATGAGTGGGTAAGTGTAAATTGTCCATGCGTTTTGTTTGTAATAAATATACAAATATATTCAACAAGAGCATCAAAATCTTATGTAAGTAAGTTTATATCGATTCTGTAGCCTAGCAAAGCATAGTTGAATAGTTCAAATCTTTAAAGTGTATTTATGAAAGATGCTTGTGTCGATATTGGATGACAAATTGACCAAATTTTGCCTAATACATTAAGCTAGTGGTCGCCGAGTGGTCTAAATTCGACCATAATTCATTTAAATTTTAAGTTTGAACATTACTAAGTTTCTATTGTCAAACACAATTTTTCTATTTAAAACCTCTTCCCTACACCTATATCAATCACAAATCGTTCCTCCTCCGAATATCTGTCCTCTCTCTCCCTCATTCGTTCATCGCTATACCTCTATAATCACAGATTTCGATAATGTGATAGGTAATGTTGTAATTTTTCCATGGTTATATTTTTTCTAATGGCCTCTTTTCATTAAAAAGGGTAGGTAGCAAACTTTTTGCTTCATGTATTAATAAATAAAACAATGTGACAGTGTCAAAATATCAAAAAGTCTACGTCAGTATATATGTGTGTTTATCTGAATAGGTGAAACATCAAACTAACGAATTTCCTTGACCGAAGGGTGAAATTGTATGTAGTGTGAGTAACGTTTTCTTTTAATAATTTAGTGCACTTATAGTGCACCATTTATTAAAATATAACGTCTTCGCACTCAACGGCATGTAAACTTTTACTATGCCAAATTTCATACTCCTCCGTCCACGCATTTTCGCAAAATTGGTACCGAACGGATTTGCTTCACGTATTAATACTATGATGATGATGATGATGATACTAAAAATAATATTTTACGTGACAGCCCTAGAGCGGCTAACCACAAGCATCCAACAAGAATGAAGAGATCGTTACGGACGTCCGTGCTCCTTTGTACTCACTTGTGCTGTTAAAATATCACACCACCCTGTATAGACATGCTACGCAGCAAAATTATGTAATTCTTTTATCAAAGTAATGGGAAAATAAATCTGGTGACATGTATGCAGGCCAAAGTAAAATTATGATGTACTTATTACTCGAAATGATGAATGATTAGCGGTTGTTACCGTTGGTAGGTAACTCACGGTTTAGACAAAGTAGTTAATTATAGTTCATGCGTTTGTTCGTTTCGGTTTGAGGTTTGTTTTTAGAGCTTTGCGGGTTGTTTTTGAATATCCTCTCACTCCTCGCAAAATTCATTAAGCTCGGATTCCGTGTACCCAAATTTAATTATCGCCAGTTTAATCAGTTTGTGCCGCAATACTGCAGCTGTTTACACGCGCCCGGGGACGGATGAAGCGAATTTGATTGATTAGATACAACATGGATACAAGTCACTAAATCACATTGGCAAGGGACACGAGCCTCCTATTCAATATTTAAACAGATAATAACGAAATAAAAAATTGCAAAACATGCCCAATCATAACAATATAGGAAAGAAGGATGGAATATGGTAGGGTCCCAAGCGAATGTACCAATTATACAAAGAGAATACCTATAACTACTAAGTTGGAGTACTTATGGGAACCATACACTATGAAAAGGCCATTCCCAAAATTTGATCCGACGGGAATCAGACCATAGCCAACCTCATATTATTTTATTTATTTATTAACTTCGAGCGCCTCCTGGGTGCAACCCAATCCGTGTATGTTGGCACTAGAGTTGTTCAATTAAACGGGGATTGAGCGCGTAAAGTACTTGTGATTGATTGCGTTTTCAGATCGCTACAACATGCGACTGAAGCCTCTAACTGATTGAAGGCTTTCAGCGTGATGCCATGCCAAGTATAAAATAATTAATACATATGACGACTGTTTTATGCGTAAATAAGTCCCGTTTTCATTTTATATTCAGATAGGTACTTACACCAAGCATTAGCGCATGAAATCTTGTCTTATGTTTTTTTTAATTTTGCTCTATGAAATATCACATCAAAAAGATTTTGACTTCGTATCAATCCAGATAATAATATCTTCAAGCTTGACGAAATCACCACGTCAATGAAAAATAGATAGGTAGGCACTAACCTTACCTTTTATCTTATCTCAAGTACTAGGGCTACATCATTATCAAGAGCTGGAGGGAGGGAGGGGGCTCTCGAGGACACGAGCCGAGGGACAGGGTGCTCCGGCACGGACCAGGGGGGTTACTCCAAAATACGTCGCTGACGGATCGTCCGAAGTACGGATTCGATTTACGATCAAAACAATGTCAAATCGTAGAGAAAAACGAAAGAAGAAATGTCAAATCACGACAATCCGTCAGCCGAAACGTTAGGTTCGTATTTCGGAGTAGGCCAGCAGACCCGCGCTAACATAACGATACACAATAGCTATGATAAAAATACTTTTACTCAGGCTTAAGTTTTTTTTTTTCAAGGATCAAAATTATATTTTTCACTTGCAAAGTGACATAGCGCGATGATATTTCCAGATATTTTATTTAAACTTTCTGTTATTCGGCAACAGGTTGCCCATAAATATCGCGCAAATTATGGCAGCATATAGCCCTCTGCAATTGATAGCATTGTGCATTCCTAGTAGTGCCTGTGTAATTAACAATATCTCGGATCCTACTAATATCATTTATTTCAGAAGAATCCATGAAAAGGTTTCTTTGGGCGATTCATCTGGAGATTTTATTTAAAAGCTGGAGAACTGTACTGGACTAGTTCAATTCGGTTTTATTTTGTTTTACCCCGAACACTTTCTATAAAACTAGTTTATTGGAGAAGTGAAGTTATTGTTTTTAATATTATAAAGGTATATTACACATAATTTATTGGTACTGGGCCACGCAGTGCGATCACGCGATTACGCTACGGTGACCATACGATACATACAAATTTAGAATAATAAGTTCTAAATACTTATACAAAACTAATGTAAGCGATGACTTTACTTGGAGGAATACTGTACTAAAACACGCATATGCAGCTTCAAATAGTTATAATGTGATAATAATCAATTACAAATTACAAAGCCCAACTAGTACATTTGTCAACGTCTGAATCGCGACTCCTTAGCCTAAGTTTTTAAACGCGCCGGCGGACGTCATTGTTTGTCCTATGATAATTCGCCTCGTCAGGTGGTGGTCGGGGACAAAGCTCTATTCACGTAGCCGCGGTGATGTCATCGTTACTGAGATCGCCAACACTAAAATACCTATGTGTTGTAACACGTGTAAAAGTCGTCTAGAAGCGCTACCCGTCACGTCACCGTATAAAGTGGCTCCCCAGAGCAACGAGTGTGATCACGTACGCAGTTATTTAATTCACTCGAAATCCACTTATTATTGTTACCTAATTTGTTGAGGAAATGGTTGCTAAGGAAATATGTGAGCAATCTCTCATAATAGCGATTTTCCTTAATCTTAGGTTGTAAAGGTAAAATAAATTCTAAAGGTATTTTAACATTTCTTAAAAATTTTACTTACTGCAAAGAAATAAAAATAGCCGCAATAACCCTTGCACCGCGGGCGGGGCACGCGGAATCGTATCGCCGGCATCGGCGCGGGCGCACATTCGGCCCGGGTCTTTTGTACCTCGTTTACGTGATCGGGTTAGTAGTGTAATAAACAAGTCCGAAATATTATAATTGGCAGGAACTCTATGTGGTTGGGGACCGCATATAGCGGCGTTGGACTCATCACCATAGCTTTCCTGTATATGTAAATTTTGTGATAAGTTAACGTGCTGATACGTAAATACACGTCTTTACATTTCTATACTGCGGGGAATAAATGCGTAAAGTATGTTTTTATCAATATTACAAACCTGTTAAATTTTTTGAAATGACTTGGAGCAACTCTTTGAGCGGTGTCCCCTAGATGCTACAAGTATAGTCCTCGCTTCGACCAGTATGGTCACATATTTGCTTCCTTCAAAGACCTCTCCACAAGCAGCCGGCGGCGTGGCGCGTCGGCGTGGCGCGGGCGGCGCGTGGCGCGGCGAGCCCGTCTAAGTATATCAAGTGGGACCGGCCGAGTCTCCAATGCCCAAATGGACTTGTTGAGCGGCAATAACTTGACATTACTGCCCGTTTGTTGCCCCATACAGGTTTTTTATTGGGCTTTTTAAGTTATTTGATGTGGTAATATGGAAATGGAATTGAAACTCGAGGGCGGAGGCCGACTGCCCCGTGTGAAGTTATTACCAACTCTCTTATATCAATAGGTATCCCAAGTGCAAGTTTTTTCAGGCATAAGTTTGTATGGTTTGTATAGAAGCGGCTATAGTCTAGGGGCAAACATGTTGGGCTAACAATCAGAAGGTCCCAGGTTCGAGCCTAGGTGGGGCAAGCACCAATGGATGAATTTTCATGTGCATGATTTACAGTTCACGGTGAGGGACGGTAATAGTCAGTTCCTGAATACACGGCGATAAGGTCACCACCTGTCACGTTCAGTCCTGACTATCTGGTGAAACGTGGGCTTTGGGTTGGTTTGACGGGTCTTTTAGCGTGGTTGGCACGGAGGCGCTTTTCATGCTGCGGGTCGTAGGATCGATTCCTACGACCTGCGAAATTTGTGTGCATGAACATGTCTGTATGTCCGGAGTCTGGGTGTATATGTATATTAAGTATGTATTTACAAATAAAAAAGTAGTATATGTAGTAATATCAGTTATCTGATTTCCATAGTACAAGCTCTGCTTAGTTTGGGATCAGGTAGCCGTGTGTAAAAAATGTCTCAGGATATTATTATTATTAATACCTCCACAATGTGGTGGTGTATGGGCACTCAAGCCTCTGACTACCCCCGAGTGGGGATAAAAGTCGTGACGTATATGTTATATGTTATGTTGTAAGTTTGTATGGAATGGGAATAGGAAGTTTTCGATATAGTTCAATTTGCTTTAGAAAATAGCAAATACCATGGACCAATTACTAAGGGGACTGGCCCTAAGCAACTCGGCCGAGTGGTCGGCCTAGTACTAACATCGACATAAAACGAAGCGAATAGTTCAACTATTTACCGGTAGATAGAACAATGAAAATGAAAAAACAATGACCACGTTTTTTTATACATATATCTAATAAGGGCACCTCTTTCTTTAGTCTTTACTCTGTGGCAAATACACACACTGAAGTATATGCGTTTCGCTAACAAACAAAAACTCGCACGGTGTACCAACTGTAATCAGTCAAATCAAAGTACTGTCCTGTCCTCGACACAACATTGGGAATAGCTTGAAGCAGACTGGACATAAAACGAACAACAGATACCTGGGGTCCGCCCGCGCCCGCGCCGGTCCCGGTCCGGCGTCCGGCGTCCGGCGTCCGGCGTCCGGCGTCCGGCGTCCACCGTTCACCGTCTACTTCCCACTGTCTGCGTTAACGCGCCGTTTGCGCGAGTAATGTGGATTTTATGAAGTAAACAACGTCGTAAATACGCTCGTGACTCGACACCGACTTTAGGACACGTTCTCATTGGCTGGAGGATGAGCTGCGACGGCGACGCCCGACATAGATATCATAAAAAGTTTTGGTTACTGAATCTTAATAGCACTACTGTACTCTTATAAGTTTTAGGTGTATTTTACAATCAATAGTCACTGGCGCGGGCACGTTTTTAAAATGTTTTTTTTTTACCTAAATACTGTGAAATGAACACCTCGGTATTTATGTTTTTACTATTTACTCGACGCCTCGGACTATTCTTTTTTTTTATAGTACTGCGGTGGCAAAAAGCGTACGGCCCGCCTGATGTTAAGCAGTTACCGTAGCCTATAGATGCTTACAATACCAAAGGCATTGCTCGCACATTGCCGACCTGAAGGGGAGTGGGATGGAGGGAGGGGGAGGGGAGGTGGGCTTACGGCTCTCTCACTCATCGAACGAAACGCAGCTGTAATAGCTGCTTTACGCCGATCTTCTGTGAGAGGGTGGTAGTACCCCGGTCGAGCCAGCCCGTTTTTGAGCTGCAGTCAATTGGCTACAGCTTGGCTCTACCACCTTGAACCACCTATTCCACGCCGCATCACGTGAAAATCACGCTACGAACTTATGTCGTCGTCCCGGTGCCGGCGATACCCAGTGTACAAGGCACTCGAGCCGACAGTATTTATTTATGCCTTCAGTTGGGATAGTAGCCATGCAGTTGGGGTCGCGGCTGCACCGAGTCAGACCCATTCAGCCCAGGTCGGGTCCGCACATTCACAACACGACTGTAGATATTTCAATTACCGATTTACATATCTCCGGCTCCGTGGAAATGCCGGGAAGATGACACTATAAAATAGTCACTACGTATTTTTGTTTTCTCCTCGTTAGTCATTACATTTTGCAAACTATTAATAGTGCGCCTCCGCCGACCCCTTTTAGAACGGATCGGGCGTGATGGTTCACACACACGTGATGGTTCACACACACGTGATGGTTCATTCACACGATTCAAACCTATTACGATTCTCATCCAGCCGTGTCAGGGTGGTGCCCGCACGTACCTATGTAATACGCATAAAATAGTTTCTAGAACTTATCTATTCTACAAGCGAATGAGGAGTGGGGGAGTGACGTGACACGACGCGACGTCGAGACTGCGTGGGAGCGAGGGTAGTGGGGGCGCGGGGGAGAGGGTGTACAGTAAATATTTTGAAGTTCTAGGCATTCGCTATTAGCTTATCAAAGGAAATGTAAATGACCTTACTCTGTTTTCCCTTAATCCTCCGTTTATACTTTTCATTAATTCGTATTTTATTGGCTAATGGCGAAAATTGTAAGAAATATTATTTTTGATAGTATTTTAGTAGTATTTTTTAGTCAGTTCCTGTATACACGGCGACAAGGTTCACCACCTGTCACGTTGGGTTCCGACTATCTGGTGAAACGTGGGCTTTGAGTTGGTTAATACCTCCACATTGTGGTGGTGTATGACCACTCAAGCCTCTGATTACCCCCGAATGGGGATAAAAGTCGTGACGTTACACACACATTATTTTTGATAAAGTTGGAATCAGTATTGAATACTGAATATGTTTCAATACGTCCCTCGTCTTACTTAACATACTGTATATTTTAATATAGTACCCTAATAACAAACGTATTTTTGCAATGGCAACATTACCCCTAGTCACACCCTGTACAACCCATACACAGCACATATCTCCCTAATGGCGCACATTCTCTTTTCAATTTAAAAACAGAGCGACTTGCCAGAACCCGAGATCTTAGGCAGTATTCACGTTTCCGTGAGCAATAAGCTGACGGAAAACGGTCGTCACGGATTCTAGGTCCTCCTAGGTTTAAAATGCCATTTGTACTAGAATGACTTTAGACCATAACTTTAGACGGACAGATGTGATTCATTTATCAATGTCGGCCAAAGATTTTACCTTCTTCTTGCTGGTTTTACTACTCAGAGTAAAAATATATGCAAACAGGCCTCCATGTCAGTGTGTACCTACATTTAAACTCATCATCTCATCTGAGCGCCCTCCGCGCCGAGTCGTCGTAGCCCTTTACCTAACACACGAGATACTCTGAAAGTAGTAGTGAATACTACACAGTAGAAACAATTATATGACCCTTCTAACACATTGTTTGAATAGGGGCTAATCGGCAGACAATGGCACCAATGGCAACCAGCCCGCTGAGTTCCTTGTTAGATCTTCTCAGTCGAAGTAGCGATTCCGATCCGGCGATAGAATTACGTAAAAAAAATAAAATGATAATTTGTAAGTTCCTTGGCCTAAAAAAATATACGCTTTGTTTTGACTATGAATCGTATGGTGGGTCCATACGATTCGAAATACGAATAGAAACTTTGATTTTTCCTGGTCCGAAACTAAGCTATTTTTAAAACAAGTAATACCTACATCATACGAGTATATTATACGAGGCATTCCATCCGGTCGGTCGTGTAGAACGTCTTTTAGTAGGAACTCTCTCTCGTAGTTAACATACGGAGTCCACGTGCGCTACATCCTCGTCGCTAATTAGCGGACTAGTTTACATAGCCGCGAGCATGTGGGAGCGCGGCTCCCGCTCGTAATGCCGCGCCGGTGAGGGACACACACCCTCTCGTTATCCCTCGCGACCACCGCACGACCACCGCAGCCGCCTCCTGTTTGATAGCCCAACACCTTCATTCATTAAACCCATCTATTCTCAAGTTAATTGACTCCATTCATACCGAGATAATTATCGTTTGCGTTGGAAATTAGAAATTGATTGTCTAATTTATGCTATGTCTTCACAGTGCGCTTTCACGTTCATCTTGCGCTTTCGTTTGACGCATGCGTGAAGCGCCATAGCGCATGCAATAACGCGTGCGCTATTCTAGCTCAAAAACAGCGCACGCCCGTAGCGCACGCTGATCCGCCACCGGTGGGTTTTCGTGCAACATTCCGTGCGCTTTACGTACAAAATGGCGGCAGATAAAATTAAAACATTGAAATTATGAATGTTTTCTTTCGTAATTTTTGTTTCGTGTCTTCTAAACATCGTTTATCCAGATACTCTTTTATTTTAAGTTTTTTTCCCTGTAGTTGTAAAATGTAACGTCACGACTTTTATCCCCGTTCGGGGGTAGTCAGAGGCTTGAGTGGCCATACACCACCACATTGTGGAGGGATTAACCAACTCAAAGCCCACGTTTCACCAGATAGTCAGAACCCAACGTGACAGGTGGTGAACCTTGTCGCCGTGTATACAGGAACTGACTATTACCTAATCCCGAGGGATAGGTAGGTTTCCTCACGATGTTTTCCCTCACCGTCAGCGAACTGTAAATTAGTTAATACCAAATATTCTGCACAAATAGCTATACTTGTTCATCTTGACGACCGAGGTGTAGACACTAAGTTGCATGCGTCTTAAGGCAGTCAATATTGCACGCGCTTGACACGAGATGAATTTTAAAGTTGAAGACGCAAGATGAACATGAAAGCGCACTGGTGAAGACATAGCTTTACGAGACTAATTTCATAAAATGACTATTCCATAACAATTTCAATACAGCATCTTATTTCTCTTCCTTGTCATCGTTTATTATTAGTTATCAAAGAACACGACACCACATTTTGACATCTACAATATTGAAACGCAAAGTGAAAGTCAGCGTCCCTTTCATCTCGTCTGAATTTCAGGCACAATTCCAATGGCTCGGACCGCGAAGTATGTCCCCTCCACCCCCCACCCCCCGCAACCATTAACCACCAACCGACTGGAATGAAAATGATGAGTTATGGTGATAATTTTTACTGTTGAACCGGGAAGAAAGAAAGATCGTTGAAATCTTTCAAAGTGAGAAATTGGGTGATGATAATCACACAAAAGTTTTATAAAATCTTTTATTGAATTTAGTTTATAATTTAGGAGTTAACAAGCCGAGAACGAGTTGAGTGGCGGGCCATCCTCCCAAATCATTTTCCTTGTTTAACTTTTGTAATTTTTAATTTACAAACAAAATGCTTATCTTTATATTTTTTTTGTTTCAGATAAATCACTACGTGGACTGCATTATTAAAATAAAATGTAAAATTATTTAAATATGACACACAAAAAACACTTCGCGTTGCTTTAAAATGTAATAAAACGTGTTACATCGCGTTGTTTATGTGGAAATAAAAACTGTAATGTGCGGCCAGAAGCACATGTCAACTCGACAATGATGCTTGGATATTAATCATTCACAGAATAATGTAGGTATTTACTAGGAAATATGTCCTTTACTCTATCTAAAACCTGAAAAAACATGAATAAAAATATGATTTTAACGTACATCATGGTACATAGATAAAATGGATTCGGAATTGACAAACACTTCGGTTGTAGTTAGAATTGTAGAGTGAGTGTGAGTGTGTGAAGTGGAGTGAACTGAAGTGAAGTGAAGTGAAGATGCAGACCAACGTGCAGATCGACACGAAGGCGCTGCGCCACTCGCCGGAGCACGGGAAGGCGAAGGGCGCCTACAGAGTCACCGCCGAGGTAAGAGAATACCTACCACCTATCTAGATGGCAGATTGAATCAACTATACTCTGATTTTTAATTTCGTGGACTAAAATCACAGCTTTTTATGTCAAACGTAAAATTCTGGTTCAAATTAATTCATTTTTATTTAGAAAAAAAATGTAACGTCACGACTTTTATCCCCATTCGGGGGTAGTCAGAGGCTTGAGTGGCCATACACCACCACATTGTGGAGGTATTAACCAACTCAAAGCCCACGTTTCACCAGATAGTCAGAACCCAACGTGACAGGTGGTGCATTTGTCGCCGTGTATACAGGAACTGACTATTACCTAATCCCGAGGGATAGGTAGGTTTCCTCACGATGTTTTCCCTCACCGTCAGCGAACTGTAAATTTAACTGTAATTTTTATTTAGGTACTAAAGAATAAAATAAACACGATCACTCATAAAAATAGATTTAATTAAAATATAAATTGACATTTATAGTTGTCATTTTAGTCCACGAAATTAAAAATCAGAGTATAGAGACATTTATATTTACATAACAATTAATAAGGCCTATAGCATCATTCTGTGGAATCTACGTAGGTAAGTGAAAGAGGGTATACTATGTCTATCGACTTGTTTGTTAACGGATTATTCGAAGCGTCTCGGCGGCGAGTGTATTGCGGGGGCAGAAATTAATTAATACACGCCGATATAATTACCGATCAATTTCAGCATTCCTTACAACGTGCTCGGAATGCCACAGGTCAAGTCTAACCGACCAAGGACAGTACTGTACTAATCGACATATGTACTTACTTTAATATACTTATGTAGAGCAGGCCCCCTAGCCAAGTGGCTTCGTCTACGAGCGTTTCTACAATGCGCTACGCTTAAACGTATGGAAATGACATTACACCTCGATAAGTAGATCACGTGACTTATGTCATTTCCTTACATGAAGCGTAGCGATTTATAGAAACGCTTGTAAACAAAGACACTTGGCTAGGGAGGCAGAAGATCCTAACCCTTTCTGGACCTCTGCTACTTTACAAGAAACAAAAATCCCAATGCCTACTTAGTATAAAAATACGTACGTTCGATTGTTTACGGGGAGGACATTTTTGATAGATGCCTAGACCTCTTGTGGGAGAGGCCTGAGGTATGTGGGATCCAAAAGATCTTGGGATTAAATTTTTATTTCACACTGTTTGTTTCTCGGATGGCCTACAACTTGCTTTGAGGGTAGAGCGTGAAATGCACGGTAGAGCAGCAGATGTAGATCTCTACACCAATCATAACGCGGCTGGAACCGCGCCGCCCCTAATCCAGGAAAACACGGGCAATAACTTTATTGGGGCATTATTTCGGTCCGGATATATAACCTATCAAATATCTCCGGCACGGCGAAAGAAACGGCCGTAAAGTTTTATTTTATGTTGTAAAGCGATGAAATCGACGCGACGACTTAGCGAGGCACGTGCAATAGAAATAATGTGGTTTATCTAACTAGATAATATCTACGTAACTCTAGTATATCTACTGGGATAGATAACTTTTTAGCTAAAATTACGGGCAAGATTTCTATACAAGTTCTTAGAAACTTTTACTTCGAATAGCGATTTTTTGCAAAGTATTTGTCAGAATAAAATTACTTGGTAATTCCATTGTACATTGATTTTAACTTTCTAAATATAAAACTAAAGGCCGCTGTAGACTTAACTGAATGAGTTACCAACTCGAATTATTGTATGTAACAATCTCCTATGTAAGTAGTGTAACAAGCAAGCATTATAAAAAAATATTGCCAGACAAACACACCAACTTTATGATCCCAAGCTAAGCAAAGCGTGTACTGGTATCGTACAATGGACTGGGGACGATCCCAGTGACGCCCAGACCCGGGAAAATTACGAAAAGGCCGATTACGAAGTTTGCCTCTAGCGGGAATCGAACCCGCAACCACCCGATGCAGTGAGCCGCGCGGCCTACGCTGGAACCACTGCACCGAGCGGTCTGTGGTTGTATGGCGTAGGCGGAAACCCACCGCGGCGCACGGAGAGGCCTCGCACACGCTACGCACGTGTGTCAACCTTCGCTTTACACGAAAATGTATGTAACCGTGTCCACCGCGGCGCACGAAATGACGTCATCCATACATTTTCTTGCAAAACGTAGCCGTGGCCGTAGCCTCTCTGTGCACCGCGGTGGGTTTCCGCCTTTTTACGTAGCAACATTTAAACCTCTTGCCGACTCCGTAGTTCGGCTACTCGCCGCTGAGATACGCGGCGGGCTTGGCTTTTCATTCGAGGCCCCGTCGTGGTGGGATCTTTCTTGCATGATGTGATTCATCCATTGCCTACTAGATGGCGTTAAAACCATCTGTTGATTGTAGGTATACAAAAGATGGTCTATTTTATTTTGGTTCCCCTGAGCGTACCCACCAATATTAAGGGCTCATACTGGTTGGAGGTTCTTATCAATATGTAAGCTATGTCCCTTATCTTAATCTGACGCGCTCGAGTAAATCCAGAAAATCCTTCTACGGCTCCCCATCTATATGGAAAATAAACTACCAAACTTTACGAAAATGCTTTTTACAATTTTTTTATTTATAATGGAATGGAATCGTTTTAGCAAACTATGACACTAGCGGCCGAATACTCATAAGCTTTGCAAATGTTTGACCCACTAGCAATTTCCGACGTCGGCATCATTGACTGTATTTTTTGTATGGCTTGTCAAATTAAGCGGCTCTCAAATTTGAGTAGTCTTTGAGTATCTGATCTTAGCGTAGCATTCTAGCCATATCCACAGGAGTAGACCTGTAATTCACGGCATTTATTGAACCTCCTAAATTCTGAATGGAGATGTAAACCAGCCGAATTCTCATCCGCGAGGAATGTGTGATCCACGGCGATCAGGTATTTTTCATTACCACCCTATATCCAACATTCCTTCCCACCCATAATCTACCTACAAGGCGGAACCAAAACGGTAGCAAACGATACCGGTAGGTTGAGCTTAGTGTTTCCAGCGGAAAATTCTTCGGGAAAATACTTCGTCGTTACGCACCGCAGCCGGTTCGTCCCACTGTGAGAACCGACAGTGTTCATTTTGAATGGGCTTTTTCGGATCGTCATACAAATCAGCCAATAATAATAAATAATAATATCCTGGTACATTTTTACACACGGCTACCTGATCCCAAACTAAGCGGAGCTTGTACTATGGAAACCAGATAACTGATATTACTACATATACTACTTTGTTATTTGTAAATACATACTTAATATACATATACACCCAGACTCGGGACATACAGACATGTTTATGCACACAAATACATGTCCCGGGTAGGAATCGAACCTACGACCTGCAGCGTGAAAGGCGCCATCACGCCAACCACGCCAACGGGCCCGTCAGTGTACCTACCATGTCTTATAGTTATCCAGGCAGTCTTGATAACGTAACCACTAATTAGTAAAAGTGTACAACAAAACGTGCATTTCCAAGGACGCCCAGCATCCGCTGCTAGATTAAATACGTACACATGATAGCCTCGCCGGCTTCCCCCCTCCCCCTGCAGCCTCGACCCGCCGCCCGCCGCCCACTGCCCACCGGGCAAGCCAGGAGGCAGATGCACTGAAAAAACTGAAAATTTTAAATATTTCCCAACTCGAAAATTGCAGAATCAAAGATATAATCAAACATTAATAATTGGTAAGTAGATAAACGCGAGAATGATTATTCTTGCGACGAAAATGGTGATCAAGTTTTGGTCAAGAACTCTTGCTTAGATTTGATTTTCAGATTCTTAGCAATGTTGGGTTATTAATCACAAGCAGTCCTTTTGTCTCCGTTAGCCCTTCCAATTATACCAGATAGAGGAGTGGGATTAATTCTGGGTTATGTTTATTGATCGGTTCGTCGGTTCATCCATTCTGGAGCAACAATTCACACATACAGACAGAGCTAATAAAAAGTAAGTTTAAGTTTTATTTAATTATTTTGGAGTTATAGGTAACAATATAAGTATATATTTTTGAAATGTGCTCATCAAGCTCTTTCATTTGATACCCCACACGGTTTCATTAAACAATGTTTTTTTTAGTTCATAACATTATGTCCTCTAGAGGGCGCCATACGCAATTTTATGTGACGTCACATAGCCTATAACTAGCGGGCCATTAAGCCGCTTCTAACGATACCTCATTTGTCAAATTACGACAAGTAGTTTGGAAGTTAAGCGGGAACAGATGAACATACATACATGCATACCGGTCAAAATCATAACCCTCCGCCGTAGTCGGGTACAAAACATATAACACCCCGCGGTATGTCGCGTTGAAGGTTAAAATCTGTTTTCGACAATGAAATATTCTGTCCTCCGTCCGTTGAACTATGTATTTTGTCGAAGGACGAACCTAGTTCGCAACTCGCTATAGTAAGTACTACACTGTGGTACTACTACGGATTGTAGTCTGAGAGTACACGCTGAGTGTGCCGGATTAAATTATACCGAGGGCAGCAGCCCTTAGGGACCCTAACGGGAACACTGAACGGATTTTTTTTTGTTATTTTTTTGCGCGTTTGATTCCCTTGAGAGGCGAATTTCGAAAAAGCCTTTTTCGTAATTGGCCTTTTGGGATCGCCCCCAGTCTGTATGGTAGCCATATTACAAGCGTTCCTTAATTTGGGACCATAATTACAGGCGGTGTGTTAGTCTGGCGATATTTAAAAAAAATTAACGAGTGATTATTTTAATTGAAAAGCAGATTGAAATTTTGCAGATAAAATAAGTAAGAATCCACTTACTTACAAGTTTGGTTAAATGAAATGAAAAAATAAATGTAACGTCACGACTTTTATCCCCATTCGGGGGTAGTCAGAGGCTTGAGTGGCCATACACCACCACATTGTGGAGGTATTAAGCCAACTCAAGCCCACGTTTCACCAGATAGTGTGCACTTGTCTCCGTGTATACAGGAACTGACTATTACCTAATCCCGAGGTATAGGTAGGTTTCCTCACGATGTTTTCCCTCACCGTAAGCGAACTGTAAATTAAGAAAGTTTTGTAAGTTTGGTTATTCAAAATAAATGAAAAAACTCAATACTAGCTGTGATATGAAGTGGTTTCTTTGTTATTTTGAAATACCTTTCGTAAGGCGTCTTGTAAGACTTGAGTGCTTTCCTCATGTTATGTTTATTTACCTCTTATTGATCAATCAATATGATGTCAAATTACAGAGAAGTCTACGAGCCTTTTTGAATTTTCATAAAAAACCTTACACAATTTCTTTCCTTTAATGTGTCAAAAAAGTTTTTTTAATTGTATACTCAAGGGGAGTAAGTTAACTGTAGGCCTATTGGTATGCACCATGGACCAGTTACTAAGGGGACTGGCCCTAAGCAAGTCGGCCGAGTGGTCGGCCTAGTACTAACATCGACATAAAACGAAGCGAGTAGTTCAACTATTTACCGGTAAATAGTAAAATGAAAATGAAAAAACAATGACCACCTTCTTTTTCATACAAATATCTAATAAGGGCACCTCTTTCTTTAGTCTTTACTCTATGTGGTATGCACGCACGGCGAGCGAACGATGTCTCGTCACATTTTGTGGGTAGCCCAAGCTACGCACGGATGCGTGAATTCCAAATAATGCGGCTGTCAGCTAGCCACGTCATTATCTAAAAATGTTATACATAACTAAGTAATTTGTAAGTTACATAATTATTATAATCAGTCTTGTAAATAAATTTCAGTACCTAAATTGATCTCGGTTTTGCGAAGTTCCCTTCAGGCCCTTAGATGTCAGTAATCCGACGCCCTCCCGGGATTGTTTGCTGCTAAGGGATAGTCTTGAGGGCGAGGTGGCATCGACTGCGAGCCCTTGAGGGTCGGTGTCGAATTTTGACCTTTATCACTATCGATAGAGGTAGATGTCTAAGTGGTTGCTTACTGTGTTTACTGATATAATAACATATGTATATTTGCGTAGATTAAAAATATCTATGTATTTGGTACCTATAAGTGAATCATCTTGGTATAATTTTGACAGAATTGAATTTGATTAATTAGGTGATCATTTTGGGTCAAATCCAAAACTGTGTTTTACTTCGTCAATATCTGGGTAGTTATCGTTAGTCCCCAAATACCACAGAACCAGTATCCAAGGTACCAGGCGTGCATAATATCGCAAGCGTGTGTATCGCGCGCCGCGCCGCGCCGCGCGGCAGTCGCCTACGGACGCGCCGCGCGACGCGACGGCCGCGCGCCCCCGAGCCCCCTATCGCCCGATTTCTGACCAAAAAGTTTCGATATAGGATATTTTGATATATTATTTTACATATACAACACCCTGTAGGCTAGTTAGTGGTAGTCAAGTGTCTTATAGTGGTACTGTTTGGTTTTGTAAGTATGGGTTGTGTAAATTGTTGGAATGAAATTGAAAACGGTGGCGTTATTATAAAAATGATTAGGCACTGACCTACAACTTATTCGTGTCTTCACATCATACTGATATGTATGCTCAATGATGCTATGTGTATTCATGTGTGTGTACATCTGGCTATAACAATGGATAAGGAAATGCTAAAGTATTACAGTTTATTCACTGGCAATAGTTTTAGAACGTTCTATAGAGAATACTATCCTTATCGTTATGAACCTATCATTTGTAATGACAATAATATTGGAGTTTATAGTTCAAAATCGTTATTCAATCATGATTAATCATACATTACTTATCATTAGTTAAATAAACATACATAAATCGAGGGCAAATATATTAACATCTTTACATGGTGTTAGGTAGAGACGTATTGAAGGAGAGTATATAGTATTCGATTCGCATTCTAAATATGTAACAAAATATTACTTACCTTAATTTTTGACCCAATTATCCAAAAAATACGAATTTAATTAAATAAAATGAACAACAAAAGGAAAACGGATTAAGGTCATTTACATGAGTAAATTCCCTTTAATAAGACAGCTCATAGTCGCTCGCTAGGAGGGCGGCACATGTTGCGATACTTCTTGCAATATTTTTGATAAATTTTCTGTGTTATTTATTAGTGTTATCGTTTATTTATATTGTTTTAGTTAAGTGTAAGCGTGAATTATCATGGGCTCGAATAAATCCCTCATCTAACCTAACACCCTGTATACAGGGTTATTGGTAAAACACTAACAACCTTGTAGGGGCGTATTACTAACATCAAAAACAACAACTTTAGGTCTACGACTTTTTACAACAAAAAAAAAAATTAACAAAAAATTACTTTCTAAAATGTATGACACTTTTTTTTTTCATTTTTCAAATTCCCGCGAGCTAGCACAATAAGAAAAGGCACTAATGATACGGAGAATGTACAGTATAAAAGTGGGCGGGAAATAGTATCAGCTGGCGCTTCATAAAATAAAATAAAATGAAGTTCACACCATCACGCCTATATGCCCCGTAGAGGCATGCAGAGGTACAATACACACCTACATTAGCAGAGTGGTCCCAATGGTAGGCGGTGAGGTCTTTGGGTTCGGTTATAGATCCCAACACCCCCCCTTCCCTTCCCTACGTCCCACTCTCCTTCAAGGTCGGCACAGTGCGAGCAATGTCTTTGGTATTGCAAGCATCTATAGGCTACGGTAAATGCTTAACATCAGGCGGGCCGTACTTGTTTACCACCTCAGTCCTATATAAAAAACCGGACAAGTGCGAGTAGGACTCGCGCCCTGAGGGTTCCGTATAAATTGGGACCCCCATACAACCTTCCACCCCTTATATTACCCCCTTAGGGGTGGAATTTTCCAAAATCCTTTCCATGCTCTTCTTCTAAACTGTAAAAAGTAAAATAAATATAAATGTATATGTTGTGTATGTATATGTTCAAATTTCATGTTTGTAACTCAAGCGGTTTGGGCTGTGCACGTCTTGACAGACGGACAGACGGACAACAAAGTGATCCTATAGGAGTTCCGTTTCTTCCTTTTGAGGTACGGAACCCTAAAAATGATAATAGGGTTACGGTATCTAGGTAGTACCTAAATAATGAAATTAGTACATGGTGAGGAAATAGGTATAATGTTAGTAGTGACGAAACAAGCATCGCCCAACCTAGATAAAGTTAGTGCTGGGAACTCAATCCCGGGAATTTTACTTGAACCTGATACCAAAACAATATACTTATTTCGTGCCCCTTATCATCATTACCACTGTCCAATAAAGCCCTATTTCACTGCCAGAACAAGCGCTTAACCATAGATAACCTGAGTTTTTCAGCATAAAGGAGATAGAGGAAAACATGAGCACGATAACTGCTTTTTTCTTTCTTAAAGATCATCTCTCTCTGTTAAACGGTCGATCCTATCGTATAGGGCCTTTTAGGGCCTCCGCAGACTAGCTACTTTTAGCATCGGCGAACGGCGATTTTGATGCTGCGTCTCGCTCGTTCGCGCTCGAAGAAACGCGACGCAGCATCGATACGTCACAAAATCGCCGGTCGCCGATGCTAAAAGTAGCTAGTCTGCGGAGGCCCTTAGGGATAACCTCAGAGCATGGTGCAGTGAAATTATGAACTTTTGAGAGACATACCTAAGAAAGTTTTGAGAAAGAAAGTTCCTTAAATATTGAGCTTTAGGCCATTGTTGTAAAATAAAAAGCAGAAATAACAATGAAAAATACCTACACCCAGCAGTAAACAGTTTTAAATCCGATTAGTAGATAAGATATGAAAATGTCGTCTATTTTTGTGTTGTATATTTAGGGAAAAAGAAAAGGTGCGACGACATTGTTATCTCCCATAGTGTAGCCGTCCATGGCATTTGTCCACCTTATCTTCATACAAACGTTGTCCGGAGGCAGCTACTAACATATACGTTCTTGAAAATGTTTATAAACTTTAAGACCAAAATAATGGCGATGATAAAACGCAAACTAAATAATAAATGAAATTACTCATGTTTCAACCTTGTTTCCATTACACGGTAGACTTAACACATTTAATTGTTAGTCTTGCTTGAGGCAAAACACGTGTCCAATTACAGCCGAACATTATTATAAATGGTGTTGTGAAATTCCGGGAAATTCCCTAAGTCTCGTTAAATATATTTTCGCGGGATTCGCCTCGTTTGTCATCACTACGCGCTACACGGTCTGAGTCTAGGCCATTTATGCCCCAATAAAGGCATTTAATGTCCGTTTGACCGCCGCCATGAGCGCATAGCGCATATACTATACAACGAACTGACCATTACTTTTCCTGCTATCGTTATAAACTTTATTTCCCTAGTGATGGGAAACAAAAGCATCATTACAGGGTAAACTAAGTTGTACATGTTCATTATCTATCGGCATAGTAAAGCAACACGCTAAATATCACCGGCAAACAAACATTCATCCATATTAATAAGCTTTTCTAAAAGCGTTTTTAATACAAGATACGCCTGTAATGAACACACAGCAAAATGTATTAATGTACGGTCACGGAGTGAGATGCTCGTCACCTTAAAGTAGACTTTTGCTTCCACGAATGCAAGAACAGTACTGCTGACATTTTAATAAATGTTATGTTTTGTTATGTTGTTAAATAAATAAAAATAAATAAATAAATATAACGTCACGACTTTTATCCCCACGACTAGCGACTGTAGCCAAGGGGTGAACGGGTTGGGCTCGCAATCAGAAGGTCCCAGGTTCGATCCCCGGTGGGGCATGCACCAATGGATGAATTTTCATCTATGAGCATAATTTACAGTTCGCTGACGGTGAGGGAAAACATCGTGAGGAAACCTACCTATCCCTCGGGATTAGGTAATAGTCAGTTCCTGTATACACGGCGACAAGGTTCACCACCTGTCACGTTGGGTTCTGACTATCTGGTGAAACATGGGCTTTGAGTTGGTTAATACCTCCACAATGTGGTGGTGTATGGCCACTCAAGCCTCTGACTACCCCCGAATGGGGATAAAAGTCGTGACGTTATTTGTTAAATTGCAATGAATAACGATGAAATTGACAGAAACTTGTTAGTGATTTAAGTTGAGTGCTGGGAACACGCCGAGAATACTAATAGTTTAACAAATATAAATACCAGATCGAACCAATAAAAAAGGTTTTAAATCTTCTTAGACAAGATAAAAATCAAACAACTTTGATCTATGCAAATTTGAAATTTAGTGTGGAGAAGATAAACATAACATTCTATACAACAGTCTGTCCTGTGTCATAGTTTGATAAGGTAACATGTGCTCGCGAAGCGTTAAATGAACCAATTTGAAAACTGACGAATCTTTACATACTGCTACTGAACGCGAAATAGCGTCTCCTTACATCAATTATAATGACGTGCTTCTAATAACTTGTTAGATCACAAATTTTCCTCTTTATATCTATGGAACCATCGCCACGATACCACTCATTGTTAGATGGTTATCTTGTGAGTGACACAAGCGGGTCGCGGCGCCGGCAGATGACAACCAGCTGCTATTTGTACTCTGTAATATAATACAGAAGTCCGAAATGCTTGGTGTTGTTTAAATGTGCTGAGATAATTATTCTTACGGCTATAAAATGCAATTTAATTTGGACTGAGATCAGTAGATTGTTGGAAAGAATATCCTATCTCGAAATATTAATGGTAGTTTTGTCAGTGTTACGAATTAAAAACCACAATTAATAAAACCCACGTGGAAAACAAAAGAATATCGATACCGAAAATCGTTACCGGCCTGGAGCCGTTCGGCCTATATAAATAAATTTAAAGTAATATTTTGTTTCCCGGGAGTTATCGCACATCACTATGAGGTATATGGGTCTATTCTAGACCATTTACGAACCAATAAAAGAATTAATGTGTTTCACTGATAAACGAATGTATTTGCATTTATCGTATATTTTGTATGGGTCGTATTGTATGTTTGTACCCTTTTTCCTTTTTTTAATATCTGTAATTACAAACCAAATAGTACCACTATCGATCTATCTTATTGTATAGATATCTTATACCAATAACTGCGGTCCAAGAACGAATTTTCTTTCGCCCTGAGCCCTACACCTATAATAGTAAATCAGGAAAGATAATAGTGAAGACTGAGAACACTTGGGGATCAAAAGGACGAGATTTAATGCGTCGAGACACGACAGAGGGTAACAATCTGAACTGCTAATACAAGTGAAATAATAATAATATGAAAAATTTTCATTGAAATTTCCAATAAAATGAATCAATATTATACAATAACACTGAAAATAGACAATAAACATTCATATCATTCAAACATATTAATTAATAAAAATAAATTGTCAATTTTCGTTTCAATTTTCGAATAGAGTGTTTATTTATTAAATTACATTGCACGAACATTATATTTTATTATACAGACTAATCCAATTTAGTTTACAATTTATATTGAAAATAAAACGTAATAATTCGAATTGAAACAAGACGTGGACATTATTCTAAATGAGTGGTGCGAACATTGTGATAAGTGAAAAGTGTACTCTCGCATGTTGTGATAAGGTTTTATTTACCCTCTGAAATTCTCATTTCGTATTACAAACGACCTAAGAAAGTGTACGTTGGCTATGATTAAATAGAGTACATTTTTGAGAGATTGAGGACCTGTGAGATTGAGGACCTGTGAGTTAAAGGATTTGGTGAGTCGGTGGTGTTGGTACCGGGTGTGACAATGAATGTGCCGATGAAGGGGGGCCCGGCGCCGACTGTGGCGGTGGTGCCGGTGCCGGAGAGCGAGATGGACGCGCTGCTGCTCGGCAGGACCGCGGTGAGGACCTTTGATCAGTACGTGAAACATGTATGTATTCGTTATATATATTTTGCTATCCTCACGACCTAAATTATGGACTGTCAATAGTGCATAGTAGAACGTAGCTGGGATAGAGATATTTATTGTATTAATTTATTTGGCGGGCCCGTTGGATTCCGCCTATCACGCTGCAGGTCGTAGGTTAGATTCCTACCCGGTACATGCATTTGTGTACATGAACATGTCTGCATGTCCCGAATTTACAGGTTCTTGTAGACTACATTTTTGGTAAAGTCTGTAAGCAGCGATGAAATACTGAATAGCCAGTAAGCGACTTACGCGCTCTATCTTCAGAACATAATTTCAAGGATTCCCTCCAGTCAAGCGAGATATCGGTAGCCATCACTATGAGATACGAAAATGTTAGAGCCGATATGTAGAGCCTGTTATAATAATAATAATTTAGATCCTTACCGCGGCTCCACACTCTCCAGGAGGCATGAGGAGGTGACGTGAGCACGAGAGTGTGGATGGCGCCCTGGCCTCCTCTTGTCATGTCTCGCCTCGCCTCAAGCGTGCTCCGCTACGTGTCGGTTTTTTTGATCGGAGTCAAAGGACGCGTGGCGGGAGGCGGGCGAATCAAGTGTTAGGCAAAATTAAATTTCAGAACAATGAAAAATTTACAATTAATCATTGTAAATTTTTGGAAGTCACAATTAGTTAATTAATTAACAATTAATTAATTGTAACTTTCACATTTAACAATTAATTAATTTTGACTTTCACTATTAACAATTAATTAATTGTAATTTTTACAGTTAACAATTTATTCATTGTAATTTAACAATCAACAGTTAATTAATTGTAATTTCACAATTAACAATTCATTAATTGTGACTTTCACAATTACACAATTTTTATTTAGGGGGAGGGGGAGGGGAGGAAGGGGTTGAGACAGGGTGAGAGTAGGGGGATTTGGGATTCTGGCTCTATATACCTAATTCTATATGTCTATTTATCTATACATGTATCCACCTAAGTAGGTATCTGTGTCCATGTACCTATTATACGAGGCTAATAATTGTTAGTTGTAATTGTTTTTTTCACAGTAAAAAAATAATTGCAATTGATTTTAATTGAAACCCACAATTAATGTACTTTAATCTAATTTAATTAATTGTAGAGTGCAATTAAAAGTTTAATTGATGAAAATTTAATCAATAATTACTGCCCAACTCTGTCACTGAATAAAACGAGAGTGTGGATGGGTAGCACTTGTGTAGCCTCCGATTGGCGCAGCTCGCGCGAGGGCCTCCACGAGGCGTACTCGCGAGAGTCTAGAGGCACCATTAGGTATTAGATTCCACTTATACATTTTTAACACACACGTTTAAAATTGAAATAACTACGAGACTACGGCGTAGCTCCGTAGCAATTTCGTAGCAACGTAGTCGTTAAAATATTTCTTTTATTCTTTTCCATGAAATATTTTTGTGAGGAAATTTTACTTTGAATGATACTAACTACTGAATACCTGATGTGCTGCTTAGAACTTATTGTGTTATTAAAAATAATTATTAATATTCTGAAAGCGCTTAAGTTCATGTTTACCTTGGTTTATGCGATGACGTATTGAATAGAATCTTACATTTCATAAAGAGCTAAGCGACTTCTAAAAGCGCATGGATTTAGCGTACTCAGCCAACTGATAGATTTATCGGCACGAGATTCGCGAGCCGAACATCGGTAAGCCTTCGTATTTCACGAATGAAGCTGCGATCGTTCAGCCGAGATAATCTGTACTTACATACCTATAAATAAAATTTATGACTGATTTTGAGATACACATCTGTTTTACATCGTCATTTATGTGTTCCGAAGGGATATGAGACATTCACTGCAGTGCATTCATATTATGCATTTTTACGTTATATTGAGGTTACGAGATTTGGAGAATAAATTCAGGTGGAGAAAAAATGTTCTAAGAGCAATCAATGGAGCCATCTAATTCTAATGGATCCTAGTGGTCGGAGGGGAATACGCATTATTTCTTTAAAATGTCTTAGTATGATCGCATATTATGTAATAACCCTGCCCAAAAACCGTAGCAGTAACCCCAGTTTGTTGTTTTAGGATACGATGTAGGTAATAAGTTTAGTTTGTTTTTGTAACGTTTTCATAACTTTCTGAACTCTGAAACAATGTTGTTGTTTTCGGTTTCTCATCGATGGTTTGTTGAACAAATATTGTTGGGCAGCTTACCTGATCCTCAACAGTTGTTATGCTCAGTAATTGCGTACTTGTCGACTGCTGCTGAGCAATTATTATTGATATATTATAACACTATTGTTTTATCGGATACAAAAAACCGCAGCAGAACGAATGTACCCCTCATTAGGAACACAGGACGGGGTCTTCCATAAACAGCTACATCTGATCCAATAACATAATAATAACACGGCTTGTGTCGGCGATTAGATCTCTTGCGGAGTCATGGGCGCCTGGTACCGTGTGCATCGTTCATCGTAGTACGTAACCCGAAGTAAAATAGTACATTCTATAATAAGGGACCAAACCTCTGAATTCAATATAGCGCCCTCGCCATAAAAATATGATTTTGCTCCCTTGTGGCACAGTCTGCTATTTGATATGCATGGATGCCATCGGCTGAATATACACACCTAAATGCAATATGGAGTGTTGGGCGATGAAACACGCGATGCGGCGGAATATGGTGTAGTACAGACGGCTATTTCAATATTCAAAAATAATTATGTGGTCGACATTGTGCGACTCGTTACAATGGCGTTGTCTGTTTATAAACACTTGCTGGTTTACAAAATGTCGAAGAAAAGTTGTGAAGTGGCTCGTCATTTTGTAAACGTCCATGAAACGTGGATGGTTACTAATCTACGAAGGTAATACATGTCTGGCGTAACTGACTCTGTATTTACTTAAATTACCCCCATGCTGTGGTAATAATTCTCACATAGTAATACAGTCGCAGGATTATCTTGTAAAATATACCTAATTTAAATTTAATAACAGCAAGGTCTAATTTATTTCTTCTTTGATCTACGAGTCTGGAGTTTCTCAGTATCTTTTACGCTTGATTTATTTTGATAATTTACTTTCTTCAGACGTGAATTTCAAGTGTAGGCCATCTTTAGAAAAATCTTTGTAAATTTAGTAATAAATATAATGAGTAAACTTTTCCATGATGTTTGCTGTACTTTTTGAGAACAACAAAACTGGTGCACAACCAGTACAGGCATATTTAATCCAGAGCTTACTCATCCTTTTTACAGTTTCATTTTGGATTTCATTAAAACCTTGTAGCAAGTAGCAAAGAGGTGAAGTTAACTTGCTGTCGTTTTCTTGTCTTGTCTTGTCGTTTTCGTAAAATCAACATTAAAATGAGAGCTTTTAATCACTCGCGAATTTTTGTGTTTGGTAGTAATAAGCAATGATTAAAATAAAAAAGGAATGTTATAAATATTAATTTTGGAAGAATCCTTTGTGAACACGTATTGAATAAGAAGCTGATAATTTAATTAATACGAGCATTAGATCATAGATAAATAGATGTACATGTATAATGCAAAGGGTGTGAAAGTCTCGCGATAGATGTAAAGTATGAATAGCTGATATTTTGTTTGAAAAGTTTCAAAGTTTATGCATTATTCAAAATTGAACGAGTTTTGAAAATTGCATTATCTACACGCGAAGAAACTGATACTTTATTACTACAAACTGAAAGTTATTTCATCGCCTTGTGAAAAGTATCTAAGTATCTCTACAGTCTAGTATCCAGTATATACACTATGAATCTATCTTGCCCATTCTTCTCCACTGTTGTCCCAAGTTTAGTAATACCAACAGAAACAGTGGAGCCAAACATGTTTCAAATCGTGAAAGTAAGTTTTAAAATCCTTCATGACATTTTAAAAGAACGTTAGGTTAATTCCTATTCTGTGCCTGTAATTTGAAGCTGAAGATATCAACTGGTATCTTCTTTGAAGGAACTCGTCTTAATTTATGATAATTATCTCTGTAGTAACTTCTTAAATGTGAATAGAATGGTAGTAATGCAAACTATGCAGCGCATGTATTCGCCACCGAGGAACTAACAATTGCCATACAAATATTTACGAGACGCTAACGACTAGCGACTCGTAGCGCACGTATGAACTCATGGTAGAGCCTATAGTAGATAAAAGAAACATAGGTACCATATATAAATTAATAACGTAAACATTATTTCCAATGGGCTATGTTTGTCGTTGCTAAATACAATAACAGCGGATCGCGGCTGTCTCCCGATAACAAACATGTTATATTGCTTCCTCGTAGTGACACGTGAGCCCTGCATCATGTTTGTTACAACAACAATATGAATTCCTTGAGACCTTTACATCTTTAGGGTGCAAAATGAGAAAACCTTGCAGAAGCCAGCACTTGACTAATGGCCATGATCCAGTGGCCGGTTATCGACAGATCTGTGTTTGTTCTGCTACTGAGTGTACTCAGTAGCAGATGAACAAACACATCAAACTGTACTTGATGTGTATATCAAACTGTACCAAATTGGCTTCGAGTAGGAGCTTGATGTCATTGACATAGGATTGGTCGAGCGCAGCGCAACCAAATTATATCAATGCTTGATATTGAATTTGGTATTTAGAGGTTGAAACTATCGATTGGAAGCTGCATCGCTTTACGTATTGCTATAAAATATGATCTGAATTGGTTCTTAGATAAGATTTACGAAACATTCCCGCATAGTTGTTGGTTTTAGTCACCAATAAAATGTATTATTATCAACTTTATGCACCGAACGCTTGTAAGTATTACATGCGACAGGTAAAAGGTAATTCCAGTAACAATCACACCAGAAATAAAATTAAATAGCATTTCCTAATGTTGCTAGTATGGGACTAAGCCATACATGTACCGATATCGCAGACCACTGTCGCTGCTCGTCATCAATCAATTACTTGTAATTGGCGGCTGCCGCGGCCGCGCCCGCCCAGCCCTAGCCACCCAGCCGCCCAATCCCATTATACACGTGCCAGTGTCCGAAGCAGCGCTGCGGTGTCAGCTTAATGTATTATTAAAGTGCCTTTATGGAATTCATTTGGAATTATACTGCCTAAAGGAGACCTGTGGGTCGCTTCTCTTCTCTCTAGGTTTCAGTTCAATTAATTCAACGTCATCTAGCTAGAGACCATTGCTTAAGTGAACATGTGCTATGGTACATCCCTATATACCCAAGCACATATAGTCCATTTAGGCACGTAGGCACGTAGGCACTTAGGCCTTAGTCTATAAAGGAAATCTATAAAGTTAGCTCTACATTTGCTAAAATAAAAAGAATTCTTATAATACATCTGTTTGGCTTGGAGCCGTGAACTGAGCGCGTCGTGGGCGTCGAGCGGACCGTTCACAATTGCCAAGCCACGCGGAAAATAACGGGCCGCGGTGAGGGCTATTCCAACCGCTGGATCCTGTGTTGATTTTTACCATAATTTGTGTCAGTTTTATGGGCCGTGAGCAAAAGACCTTTGTGGGATAAGTGTGGGTTGTTCTAGTCTAGTTACTCTCGCATAGTATGTTCTCGATGAATGATCTTGAAAATCACATATTATTACTATCAGTCTGAATTGCGTACCTATTGATGCCCATAGTACAGTATGAGACAGTACAGACTTTTACCTGCCTTCTTGAGTATGAAACCTAATGCAATATAGCATTCAGTCGGATACACTTTAATCTTTATTCTTATTCATACTATTGTCTGCCTAAAAATATAATTTTGAGTCATCAATAGAACTTTGTAAAAATAAAGACGAAATTCCTCGGTTCAATAAACAGTAAAATAGATAACTTTGGTAGTTGAAAAGTAAAAAAATAAACCAATCACGAGTCTCTAGTGGAAGAAAGATTTAAAAAAGATAATTCAAACTCAATAGAGCCCGCCGGTTCTGAATGAATGAACGAACGAACGAATAATGGATTTCATTCGGCGAGTTGATTGACTTCCCTCCTTGAGCAATGAAGTTTTAGAATAAAAAGCCTTTGTGAGTCACAAATTCATTCGATCGAACGATTTCTAGGAAAAGTTTGAACTATGATTTTTAGACGTCAGATCTAAAATTGCTTATTGATTTGGCATAAGAAGCAATTGATCTACTTTTATTTCTTTATAATAATGATTTTCTGGTAGGAAATTAATAATTAGAAGACCAGGCTCATTACTGAAGTAGCCTAGCAGTTTGCCTTCAAAAAAGCAATTGACAAAATAAAACGTCTCGGAAAAAATAAAGCTCCAAAGTGTTTCCTTTATAATGAAGGGCCGAAGGGCGCGAGTTAACAGGCTATCTTGATGCTAGATGATTCCAGATGAAGCACCCTGTACAAATGGAAATATGTACGAGATAATCTTACGAGCTATGCGATGAGTTTTCTTTTTGAGCCGTATTTTTATAGTTTTTTAAATCAGTAGATTGTTCTGGCTTAAGGCGAAAGACTCGACTCTACTGTGTATGTTTTGGCTTGGTAGGTATATTGTACTTAAAATTATATCATACCAGAAGAATTCCACTACAATAATTATAATGTTGACCAAGTTATTGCGGCAAGTAGCTCACCGTCTATCATGTAAAGGTACTGACTATTATTTAGTCGACTATTATAAAATCGTTTGCGTCACCAAAACATTTCCCTGTTATGTACTACCTACATTATATAAACCAACATTACAATGCATTAGTACATAGCCCGTGTAGCCAAATGATTAACCCAGTCAATAACAATAGTCCCATCTGTCCCCCCTACCACGATCAACGTAAAGTGCCGTGAAATTACCGCCTAAACGATTCTCATTGACGACGGAATATAATATTACTTTCATGATACACTAAATGCAATGGCGATGGAATTACAATTGGATTTGGGAACAATATAAGTACTGGAACGGTTTAGTGATAAAAGGTCGGTGGGGAATCTACATTGAACAATTTTCTCTGGTGTGAAATGAAACTTGTAATTCTTTCTTTAGGCAGTCGTGTTTTTAAAAATACTCTTAAGTTGCTTATTACGATATAACTAATAGAGTTAAGGGTAGAGGCATTCGTTAGTAGGTATCACTCTCGCATACTGTTTTAAGAAACAATGTTTTTCATTAAACTATTACAGCAGCCTCTGGGCGCTGTTTGCATCTCATCCTCCCCGCTATCACATAAATATATAGTTTAAATAAAATAGACAATTGGCGCGCGGAGCCGGGTGTACAAGCTATCTTACAAAAATCCGTTCAAGCGAAACGCCAATTTATTTCCATTTGCCGGTCGTTACGGTAACTACGTCACCCGGTGGTAATTTAAAAAGCGAACCGGTCCGCCTCGCCGCCGGGCGGTCTTATCCGGATTTAGCCGGTTATAATCGGTGTGATTTATGGATAAACAGAATTGTTGTTAGAGGCTTTGTCTCGTTTAGCTTTTAGCCTTTACTGCGCACTTTTTCGTAGGATCGGCTTATTAATAGGTGACATCGACCAAAGCAATTTAATATTATAATTTTGGAAAGGTACCAAAGGACATGTAGCAAGCAATTAACATATTCCACACATCTATTGCCACATAGGTATAACATTATTATAAGAGCCAAGGGTCTAACCATGTATTCTAATTAGGATGAAATATTTTTTGTAGAGTAGTGATAAAATCGTATTTTGACATACCTTAGTAGCTCATGTTTATCTTTACTCAATCGTCCCGCCATTTTGAGTCAATCTACAAAATCCGTGAAACTCGCACGTGGAGTGTGGCTCAGCGCGGATGCCGCCGGATCTCAGCGCTCGTATATCCGGTGCGCGCCAGCCTCATATCCGGTTCCTGCGCACCCCGCGGAGTTATCGCGAGATTACCCTTTGATTGGTTAGCGAGGAAGTTGTCGTTTTTGTACTGATAAGTGTGTATGGGGATGGCGTTCGTCTTATAATTTTATATAATTCGTATTTTTATATTGTATATTAATATGCTTGGCGTCATCGGTGGACACCATTGTTGATCGTGGTTTACAGGTGTAATAGTGGTGAGAGTGTGTGGCGGGCCTAGTCCCAAAATAAGAATATGGATGTATGTATGATTATATGCAAACTATTCCTTAATCGGTGCTAGGTGTTGTTAATTTCATATTACCTTTATCAATAAACTGCATGCCGGCTGTGAGTAGCGAGCTTTTGCTGTTTCTATCAAGTTTATGTCACAGGTAGGTACTTAATAGATGTGCCCATATGGCGCGCATGCCTCATCCGAGCACTCATATTATGACATTACGTCTATGCGTTCCGACGTCAAAAGTGAGTGCTCGCGCGAGGCATGCGCCTGATGAAGACGCCGCCATTGGATTATATTTTTAACACGTTTCTAATTTTTTCAGGTAAGTAAAATGATAGTATGGAGTTTGGTGAGTGGTTTGTTTTACATAATTATAGCCTATCGACTTGTGCTGTTAGCTAGTTTTCTGCAAAAAGGTACCGCATGATTTTAAAACGATTGAACTGTCCTAAAGCTAAGAGCTTCGAGCTTCAAGATTTTCAAAGGTGTTGAAACGCCAAAGCCGACGCAAACTGGTTTAACTACGTAGTTCACAGTTCGGAGTGGAGCTCGGTCACTAGCAGTGCGGGAGCAATACCGAGCGCGGCCCTCGGACAACGGTCGGGGGACAAGCGAGTGGGAATTCAATGCGAGCTCTATTTGCAGACAATCCATTTTAATAACTCCTTTTAGCCGTTCGCACGGCATTTTTTAAATACAGGTTTATTGATAAAACACTAACCGTAGAACTGTATTACTACATCATAAACAACAACTTTTGTTCTAAGACTTTTTACAAAACATTTAACAAAAAATCACGCTCTATAATGTATGAAACATGGAAATATTCTCTTGTTCCCGGGGTTACCCGTGGTCCGTTTAGGTCCTTTAGGGTAAAGTGGCATACGACCACGAACAGAGCAGCATCGTCACAGACTCAACCTTTGAAGACAATCATTAGTATTGGGCCACGGCACGGGTAAAACGTGGCCATAATTACCAATTTTAGAGGAAAAAGGGGTGACTATGATGATGTTGGGGGATTTAGGTCATCAGATCTAAATCTCTTATGCCCCCCAACATCATCATAATCACCCCTTTTTGTGGATTAACAAGAATGGCTATCTTCTTTAATTTTATGTTCGTGAAGAGTTTCAGAAACCAAGTTTCTGTAAGGGCCACCGCAGACAAGCTACTTTTTGCATCGGCGATCGGCGGTTTTGCGACTGCATCGCGTTTTGGCGACTCTCTGCGGTCGGACGCAGCGACTGCTCCGATGCTAAAAGCGACTAAATCGCCGATCGCCGATGCAAAAAGTAGCACGTCTGCGGTGTCCCTAAATGTTGACACAATTCTTGTTATTAATAAGTTTGAAAGGATGTTGTTGTGCCATAGAATGTGCATAATAATGTTTATAATTAAATGTCACCTACCTATCCCTCGGGATTAGGTAATAGTCAGTTCCTGTATACACGGCGACACGGTTCACCACCTGTCACGTTGGGTTCTGACTATCTGGTGAAACGTGGGCTTTGAGTTGGTTAATGCCTCCACAATGTGGTGGTGTATGGTCACCCAAGCCTCTGATTACCCCCGAATGGGGATAAAAGTCGTGACGTTACATTTTTTTTTTTAAATGTCAACTATGCCCACTTTTGGTATTGGTCATCCCTACTAGTGAAATACTGGTCACCGCCAGTCGTTATCGCAGTGACCGGGGCGGGCGGCGCGGGCGCCCGGCGCGCTCACTAAACCCATTGTCATCGTTTTAGCTGACAATAAGCTGAATGGATAATAGACTGCGATGGGATAGAAAACACATTCTGCGTTAATGATAAGAGGCTGCAATCTAAAAATAGCCGTTTACATAATGTAAGTGTTTATTTGTATTCATAAAATATACACATGATATTTTTTTATGCGACTAAGGTGGCAACAAGCATACAACCGCCTCATATAAGTAGTTACCGTAGCCTATAGATGCTTGCAATACCAAAAGTATCGTCGCACGTTGGCGACCTTAAAGGGGAGTGGGACAGAGGAAGGAGAACAGGAGGTTGGACTTCCGGCTCTCTTACACATCATACGAAACGCAGCTGTTATAGCAACTTTACGCCGATGTTCTGTTAGAGGGTGTTACTACCCCGGTCGAGCTAGCCCGTATATGAGCTGCCGTCAATTGGCTACAGCTTGGCTCCACCACGAATAAAACATGAAGAAACTTAACTATGATTACGTTAGAACAGTATCCTAAAGAGATCTTTTAATCTCTGCTTATACGCAACCCACAATAAATGACCCTTTTGCTATTAGCCCAATCACAGACTAAATGAGGTTAACCTCTACTTAATTGTTGTGGAGTGATTATGACCCTAATTCCAATGCCATTACAGCGTAATGTGCTGCGAAGGAAGCAACGAAATGAGGGGCTCAAGTAAGTTCTCAACGGACGACTCGCCAGAAACACGATGAAGTGGGTTGAAGATATTATCCCATGGGTGGTGGTGGGTGGTTATTAGCGTTTTAAAATCCTACTAATATTATAAATGCGAAAGTAACTGTGTGTGTGTGTGAATGTTTGTTCCCACGTATCTCCATAACTACTGCACCGATTTTAATGAAATTTGAAACGTAGATAGTGTAAACTTTGGAAGGAGACATAGGCTAATCATACTTATAAATGTCAACCCCTAAGATGGTTAAATAGGGGATGAAAGTTTGTATGTAGGTTCGTCATTTTTGAAGTTAGAATTATGAAAATTTGAAATTAGGTGTCTTTTAAAAAATAAAAATTAGTAATTTCAGCGTTTTTGAAAATTCAACCCCTAAGGGGGTAAAATAGGGGATGAAAGTTTTGAATGTTATTTTGCATGGATGTTTGTCAGTTTTGAAGTTAGAATTGTGAAAATTGGTGTTTAGGTTTCTTTTTATACATGTAAAAAATTAATTTCAGGGTTTTTGAAAATTCATCCCCTAAGGGGATTAAATAAAGGATGAAAGTTTGTATGCAAGTTCGTCATTCTTCAAGTTAGAATTATGAAAATTTGTAATTAGGTGTCTTTAAAAAAATTAAAAATAGTAATTTCAGTGTTTTTTAAAATTCAACCTCTATGGGGGTAAAATACGGGATGAAAGTTTTTATGTTATTTTGCATGGATGTTTGTCAGTTTTGAAGTTAGAATTGTGAAAATTGGTGTTTAGGTTTCTTTTTATATATGTAAAAAAAATAATTTCAGCGTTTTTGAAAATTCAACCCCTAAGGGGGTAAAATAGGGGATGAAAGTTTGTATGTTATTTTGCATAGATGTTTATCAGTTTAGAAGTTAGAATTGTGAAAATTGGTGTTTAGGTTTCTTTTTATATATGTAAAAAAATAATTTCAGGGTTTTTGAAAATTAATCCCCTATGGGGAAAAAGGGATGAAAGTTTGTATGCAAGTTCGTCATTTTTCAAGTTAGAAGTATAAAAATTGGTGATTATATGTCTTTTATAAAATGAAAAATGTTAAAATCAGGGTTTTTGAAAATTCAACCCCTAAGGGGTTTAAATGGGGGATGAAAGTAAGTCATTTAAGATAGTTAATAGTTGTTTTGGTTTCTTTAAATAAAAATAATAATAATTACAAGGTGTATGAAAATTCAACCCCTAAGGTGGTAGAATAGGGGATGAAAGTTTGTATGGGAGTTTGTCATTTTTTAAGTTAGAATTAAGTATGAAAAATGGTGTTTAGATGTCTTCTTAAAAATACAAGTCGGTTTTGGGATACGTGATATACACCGTGTTTATGTTCATTTACTTTTACTTCGACATAGTGCTTGGAACATTACCATAAATGGGATGAGGGATACGGGATCCGGCAAACGCGATCAGGGATCCGGGAAACGAGATCCCAGATACGATATCCGGGATCCGGGATCAGAGATACGGGATCCGGGAAACGAGATCCAGGAAACGGAATCCAGGAAACGAGATCCAGGATACGGGATCTGGGATATGGGATCCGGCAAACCGGATCTGGGATCCAGCAAACCGGATCCGGGACCCGGGAAACGGGATCGAGTCCGTGTTTTTTTTAATTTAAATTTTGCGGCGACAAATTCGCGGGCAAAAGCTAAATAAGTGTATGTGTCTGTATGTGTGAATGTTTGTTGCCACGTCGGTATCTCCATAACTACTAAACAGATTTTAATGTGAAACGCAGATAGTGTAGGCTCTGGAATAAGACAGACTAATCATAAACATCAATTTCCACGCGGGCGAAGCCGCGGGCACAGCTAGTTGATAATAATTAATAAATAAACTACCAGTTCATGTCTTGTTTCTAAGCAATCAGTTCTCAAACCTGCCCAGTTATTAAAAAGCAATAATATCGCCAGACAAAACACCAACTCTATGGTCTCAGACAAAGCAAAGCTTGTACTATGGGTACCGTACAACGAACAGTAGGCGATCTCGAATAGTTCCTTTCCGAAATTTGCCTCTGGCGGGAATCGAACCCGCATCCAACCGTTGCAGTGTGCGGAGCGGCCTACGCCTATTCTGTACCTACGCCTTGATCCCACTGAACAGCGAAAATCCATAAACGGTTCCTGTAATTATACACTTCAGATTACGTTAGTGCGTTCACCTCGACGAGAATGGGAGTCAGTCAGAACGGAAACTGCAAACTAATAAGTGCAGGCTGATACGAGATGGTTCTAGGATATTATTAATATTACACGCTCCAAGGATTGCAAAGTGCCGCACAATAATACCGCCTTAACAGCCTTAACATAGGTAAAGGCGGGACTAAAATGCAATATGCAACTTTTTTAATAATGGAAGGAATACAGCCAGACACAATACTTTTATAGCATAACTTCCCCCCGGTGTACTTCAAGAGATCGTGCACAGTACCTATCTCCTCCTTACAAGGAATCCTTAGTACCGGGCACGTTATCATGACAAGCCCCCCGCCCCTACCCTCCTGATCCCCGCGTCGGTTGCACAACCCTATCGCCACGTGTCGTATCTACGCGAGCTTCTGGCTTATCAATACCGATTGTCAACGTTGATAGAACACTTGCGGATGAGATCTTGCTTGACAAACACCGCCGTTGACATTCCAACTTGCTTGTCAAGCACGCCATCAATCCAGATTTCCATCAAGCGCGTCAAGCACGTAGATTGCTTGACAAACGCGTCAAGCTAAGCTGCATACGATCAAATTGCTTGTCAAACATGTGAAGTTTGCCAAGCAGCTTGATCGTCTACAGGGCACTTTAGTTATGTATATTTGCAGTAGTAAAGCAGGTAGGTACTAGACATATTAGATTTCCGTGTCCTTTATGTTGATTATGGGCGTTTTTTCAAAAGCAATCAGATTATGCAGTCCTAGAAACTGCAGTGGCTGCCACGGACCTATACAGGCAGTAGACAAGGTACCTACTTACGATGGATGGAAGACATAAAAAGTGGACAACTAAGAATAGTGGACGAAGTCGAAAGTACTAAAGGGAAAATAAAAATAGAACGCATTATCGGTAGGTATATTATTTTAAATACAGTCGTTCTAAAATATAACGTCAAGACTTTTATCCCCATTCGGGGGTAGTCAGAGGCTTGGTGGCCATACACCACCACATTGTGGAGGTATTAAGTCAACTCAAAGCCCACGTTTCACCAGATAGTCAGAACCCAACGTGACAGATGGCGAACCTTGTCGCCGTGTATACAGGATCTGACTATTACCTAATCCCGAGGGATAGGTAGGTTTCCTCACGATGTTTTCCCTCACCGTAAGCGAACTGTAAATTATGCACATAGATGAAAATTCATCTATTGGTGCATGCCCAACCGGAGATCGACCCTGGGACCTTCTGATTGCTAGCCCAACGTGTTCGCCCCTAGGCTACAGACGCTTCTAAAATATCAGATTCAATTTTGATAATATTGACAAACCATCCCATACACAAATTGGTGACGTGCGCGATATTCCTTGAGCCATGTATAATAGATGGGGAGCCGTAGCAGGAGTTTCTGGAATTACACGAGCGCGTCAGATTAAGATAAGGAAGATAGCTTACATATTGATAAGAACCTCAAAAAATTATGAGCCCTTAATATTGGTGGGTTCGCTCAGGGGTACCAAAAAAATAAAATAGACCATCTTAAAATACTCGAACTCATCAGATTAAGATAAGGGGGATTCATTACTAGCTAAGAAGTGTCAAAAGTGTCAATTTTGCTAATTTGATCGTCAGTCTAAGAAATGGGAGCATCTGGAAGTTTCAGACTTTTTTACCCCCTCAGATATTTTTTTTTAATATAGGACTGCGGTGGAAAAAAAGCGTACGGCCCGCCTGATTTTAAGCAGTTACCGTAGCCTATAGATGCTTTCAAAATCTGGCGCGCTCGAGTATTTTTATGTCATTGCTTTTTATATTAAAAAAATTAAAATTGTCATGTATTCGCTTCCCCCAGTGGAATCATCTAGAACAATGTATTCTTCCTATCATGTCATCTACCGAATCTACTAGGTTTGGACGACGCTCGTGCAAATCCACGAATTGCACGCTGGCCTCCCCATCTATAAACAGCCCTTCAGAACTCGCATCTTTATCGCAAATATTTCTTTAATAAAAACGTTGTCACCGCTAAAATATTGTCGGTAAACAAAGCCGCCGCGAATTCTTAGCGCTCAAACAATGAGTTACGTTAACTCGCGATGAAATCTAATAAAATTACTGCGCTCCTCGTATTTGTGTTTAGTGTTGTGGAGAAACTGACTAATTCGTTTTTGTCGAGTTGCGTGTAGTCGGTGTCTTTTGTACGTGTTCTCATTTAGATAAGCTTAAAAATGTGAATTATCAATGGAATAAATAAGTATTTAAGCTGTTACTTCTTGGAAGCTAATTTCACGACAGGTTTACCGAAAAAGAAATGTCTACTGGATTAATAATCGACATATTAAGAAAAGTATGTCAAATTTAAATAAAATCATAGCTTCGCGTCGCTCTCATAAACCACGTCCAATTACGGTTGTGGTTTTCCAAAATATTGAAATAACTTTTTCAGTTATTCGGCCCCGAATAGAAATTATTGACTTCCAAAAAAGTACTTTTTTAAACCGACTTCAAAAAAGGAGGAGGTTTCTCAATTCGACCGTATATTTTTTTTTTTTTTTTTTTTTTTTATGTGTGTTCGCGGATAACTTCGTCGTTTATGAACCGATTTTGATGATTCTTTTTTTGTTGGAAAGGAGATTTTCCGGGGGTGGTACCATGATAAGGAAACCAGGATCTGATGATGGCATCCCAGAGAAATCGAGGGGAACCTTCGAAAATCGTAGGGGCGAGTAGTGCGTTTGTAATTTTTTTCATTAAGTATTTTAAAGCACTACTATTTTATGAAGGTCTGGAGTCGATCTGATGATGGAGCCGAAAGACAGTCGAGGGAACTCCTCAACGATTTACAGCAATTACCTGGTGTTTGGGCTTGATTAATTTGTATTGATGAGAACTTTACACCTAGATGGGTTGTGACTGTCATTATGGGTCTGATGATGAAGACAAAGGACAGTCAAGGGAACTCCTCAACGTTTTACAGTAGCTACCTTGTGTTTGGACTTAATTCATTTCTATTGATGAGAGCTTTACACCTAGATGGATTGTGACTGTCATTAGGGATCTGATGATGAAGACGAAGGACAGTCAAGGGAACTCCTCAACGTTTTACAGTAGCTACCTTGTGTTTGGGCTTGATTAATTAGTAATGATGAGAACTTTACACCTAGATGGGTAGTGACTGTAATTAGGGGACTGACGATGAAGACGAGGGACAGTCAAGGGAACTCCTCCACGTTTTACAGTAGCTACCTTTTGTTTGGGCTTGATTAATTAGTATTGATGAGAACTTTACACCTAGATGGGTTGTGACTGTCATTAGGGGACTGATGATGAAGACGAGGGACAGTCAAGGGAACTCCTCAAGGTTTTACAGTAGCTACCTTGTGTTTGGGCTTGATTAATTAGTATTGATGAGAACTTTACACCTAGATGGGTTGTGACTGTCATTAGGGGTCTGATGATGGAGTCAAAAGACAGTCGAGAGAACTCCTCAACGATTTACAGCAATTACCTGATGTTTGGGCTTGATTAATTTGTATTGGAGAGAACTTTGCGCCCATATGGGTTATAAGTGCCATTACAGGTCTAATGATGGAGACCATAGACAGTCGAGGGAATTCCTCAAAGATTTACAGCAGTTACCTTTTGTTGGGCTTACTTCATACGGTTCAATATGCCAAACTGTTCATTGGTATGGCGCCACTAAAAATCGTGAAATAAAATTATTTTTATAAAAAAAAAAACCGACTTCAAAAAAACCTGGATCACTAAAAAGCCTGAAATAATATTCCTATTACCACCTCTGCCTACCCCTTTGGGAAAACCAGACGTGATGGTGTGTTATCGAGTATTTGGAGTCGGTGCCAATCTATCTTCTTACTTTTATAGTAGCTATACTTGGCATACCAAGATTGGCACCGACTCCAAATACTCGATAACACACCATCACGTCTGGTTTTCCCAAAGGGGTAGGCAGAGGTGGTAATAGGAATATTATTTCAGGCTTTTTAGTGATCCAGGTTTTTTTGAAGTCGGTTTTTTTTTTTTATAATTCTTAAAAATACTCCAGAGTTTACTCGTCGTGTCCTATACGTGAGTCGATTTCGCGAAACGTTCGCAGCACCACATCACTAGCCTAAAGTGATTAAAACTCTTCATTCGAACGCTCAAAGCGGCGTCCTTTGTTCGGCACTTTGTGAAAGCATTGTGTCGCGTGTGCTTTCAAATCCTATTCATTATTTTTCTCGTCTACTGTATTAAGTTGGAGCGAGCGACTGTCTGCGGGAGGTGCTATTATGCAATCTTCATTGCGTTTTGTCTTCAGTCACATGTTGAATTATGATAATAGAAGCAAAACATTGTTGCCAATTCTGATGTGATCAAATCCAGACCACGACTTATACTTGGTAACTATATTTGGTTCATCTAAAAGTATGTTTGTCAGACACATACAAACTAAACGTTACACTTTACTACATTTTATATGCTTTTTTTAAATTTACATTTTGTAGAAGTCAGCAAAATTAATTGATCTTCTGAACTTAGTGAAATCCTGTAGTTTGTGTACTACAGCATGAGCACAATAACTGGCCATCCAAAGGTATGGTAGGTTGAGCGTGTCGAACGGACATATACAAAGGTTGTCCTAGCATGACGGATCAATTTTGAACAACGAACGTTTTCGTAATTTGCTTCAAGACCGTTTCCGAGCAGTCAATACAATGTGCATTATCATAGAGTCTCATATATCATAGAGTCATATCTGTAAATAGCCCTTTACCAAGGGCGTCGCCGGCTCTCCCATCCGCGGGCATCCTACGACACGCGTCTAGTCATTGGTGCCGTGTGTGTAGAGCATGTACAGTCACTTTATCCTTAGACAGACGTCAGACATAATATTGATATTAGATTGGTATAATGAATTTTTCGATCTCGCTCGACTTTCGCTTCTGTCAATAATATCGTATTGTACTTAATATTGGATTGCGACACTTAACACTCAAGTGTAATAAAACACTCTATTGTACTCACAAAAGGCCTCATCTTCCGAGTTACTTCCGTAGATGTTATAAAAGAAGCTTTTAAACTAATATTTGTACTTCTCGAGCGGAATGTTCCAGAAGTTTTAGTAATGCAATTGTTTGCTGACTGTTGGAAGTTTGGTCGTAAAATGAAATTGTGGGTACGTGTGCTGGATTCGATTCTGAGTGGGCACTTTTAGATGTGCCTTTAAATACAGTAATATATACCTATCTGTGAACGTTGTTACAATCAGTTTTTGTTAGAATGCATCAGTAGTTCTAGTCGAAGAGATTTCGAGCGCAGATGGCAGTTGCTGTTTGTTAGTTCCGTGATCAGAGAAATTGAGGTTTTCCGAATTCTACTCCCGAGTTTTGAACCTCATATATTTAATTCCATTTTCTACCTAAAACGAAGGGTAGAGTCGATCACAATCAATTCAGAACAGGTGGCAAAAATGAAAAAAAACCCGACTACTGAAAAATTGTGCTCTAAAAAAGTATGAAACAAGAAAATATTCTCATCTAGAGGATAGCCGTGGTCCGTGATCATATGCCACTTTGACCTAAAGGGCCTAAACGAACCACGGCTAGATGAGAATATTTTATTGTTTCATACTTTTTTAGAGCGCAATTTTTCAGTAGTCGGGTTTTAGTTTTTAAACTTACTTTTTATTTAATTATTTTGGAGTTATAGGTAACAATATATATATTTTTGAAATGTGCTCATCAAGCTCTTTCATTTGGTACCCCACACGGTTTCATTAAAAATGTTTATTTTTTCAGATCTTGACATTATGTCCTCTAGAGGGCGCCATATGCAATTTTATGTGATGTCACATAGCCTATAACCAGCGCGCCATTAAGCCGCTTCTAACGATATCTCATTTGTCAAATTACGACAAGTAGTTTGGAAGTTAGGTGGGAACAGATGCACATACATACATACATACATACATACATACCGGTCAATATCATAACGCCTCCGTAGTCGGGTAAAAATATGGTGCTATTTTCCGTTTTGTACCTTTTGCACCTTCCGTTCTATTTTGTACCCTTTTACTCTCATTTTATTTTGCATTGACAAAGGGGTGCAAAGAGCTGCATCCCTTTCAAACAATTCAATTGCAGCGGTCCTGGAATTCCTATCGTGTTGTCCAATAGCAAACAAAATCACAGAGCCACATCCCAGTCCCACCCTCTAACTAACCAAATCCTTTGCCGACCAGATTGGAAACCGCAAATCTCTTGAATTTCCATCCAATATTCTTTCTCACACCTACAGCTATAAAAAAGACACCGTAATTTGAATCCTTTTGACCGAAATTTACGTGGGTATATTATCGTGATTTTTATCTCTCCTCAGTGAACGTGAAATATATTTTTCTTTTAAAGCACTTTCAAAGGTATTTCGGGGAATACTTTTTCCTTTAGGGCTATAGTATTTATAGGAGTTGTTTTACAGTGTTTATTATAACTTATCTGTTCATGCACAATGCCATGTTTACGACGGGTCCGTTGGCGTGGTTGGCGTGATGGCGCCTTTCACGCTGCAGGTCGTAGGTTCGATTCCTACCCGGGACATGCATTTGTGTGCATGAACATGTCTGTATGTCCCGAGTCTGGATGTATATGTATATTAAGTATGTATTTACAAATAAAAAAGTAGTATATGTAGTAATATCAGTTATCTGGTTTCGATAGTACAAGCTCCGCTTAGTTTGGGATCAGGTAGCCGTGTGTAAAAAATGTCCCAGGATATTATTATTATAATTAGTTGAACTTATCATGAACTTTAGAACGCTACGTTTGGTCGAATCACAAAATGGTCGCTTTGAAACAAAAGTATTCTCTGGGACAGCGTAAACGTATAGAATACTTTTTAACTTTAAAATCCACGCTAGTAGGAGTTGATGTTGAGGGGGGGGGGGGTTGTAAGTAATGTGTAAGTGATGTTCCAAATGTGTTCAAATATGCACGTGGAGCATATTAATATCGCGTCCCTATCAAGCTGCAGAGCACACAGCGAGCGAGCTAACACAATTTGGCTGCGAGCCAGCGCGCGCGTCACTCCATGTCATACACTGGAATTAACTTACTATACCCACCACTGGACCGTGTGCGATATCAATTTACACATCGGATGTTTGGTACAATATACGACATTATACTACGGTACTTCGACGGTATTTCGAATGTAAGTATCATTCAAATGTATGCAATAAGTTCATTTGTCTATCATAAAGATAGACGGAATTAAACTTGTCTAGCCTGTACGAACTGCTGTCTAAGCTAATTCCCACAGTGCAGTCTCCGAACTCTGTGGAAGTTTAAGTAGGACGCCCACTTCACGGGCTGGAGCCCGGTAATGAATTCACGAGTACGCCTGAAGAGACCTCGCCGTGGCTACTGTAAGTATGTAAAGAATAGGGTCCGTGGAATTACTACAACTCGGTTGTAAGCTTTGTGCCATTTTCAATTTATTTTTCATATAAAAAGCAACTTAAGTTACTTAATATTTTTAAAACTGGCCAAGTGTGTGTCGGACTCGCACATAAAGGGTTTCGTATCACCGTAGAACAAAAACGTCAATAATATCAAGTTTCTTGTATGAAGACCACTTTATTTTTAAATTTTATTTTATTTTTAACTAGCTGATGCCCGCGGCTACGCCCGCGCGGATGTCGGTTATCGTGACCAAAAGTACTTAATTGAACCCGTTCCCGCAACCCATGGGAACCTATTCCGGAGATAAAAAGTAGCCTATGTATTAAAAGCCTCTGACTTATTTAAAATGATAAGGATTAATACCATATTATTTGTGTAAATAGCTTTCCAATTACCGCTTTACAATTGCCCATTTTTAGTATTAAAATGGATATAGTATGTTATCCTTAATAGATAGACATATGCCATCGCGGACTTTTCTGTAGACCTGTATAAGATACACAATTCCACGATACATAATTTTGTTATATCTCAAAGGGTTTAGGCAGCGTTTTCGTTGAAAGCTCCCAGACGCCTTATTTTTTCCGACACCTCCAACAAACATCATTATATTTTAGCCAATGTATATAAAAACTTGATAAATTATATACTAAAACCTTCTTCGAGAACCACTTTATCCATTGGTGAAAACAACATGAAAATCGGTGCAGTAGTTTTTGAGTTTATCGCGAACAGACAGACGGACAGACGCGGCGGAGGACTTTGTTTTATATTATGTAGTGATAGTGATATTTGTTGTTGTTGTTGTAACAGAAATACATATTCTGTGAAAATTTTAACTCTCTAACCTATTACGGTTCGTGAGATACAGCCCGCTGACGGACAAACGGACGGACTTAGTAAGTTAGGGTTCCGTTGGCACCTTTTGGGTACGGAACCCTAAAAATCTACATACAGGTCGTAAGATGGATAAACCAATGTCTTGAGGAACGTCGGGTCCGGCAGTAATCCTGCATTTGAAGTAGTGCCGGGGAGCGGCGGCGCGGGCGGGCGGCGCGGGCGAGCGCACTGGGAACTGAACGTAAGGTAAACGCAGGTATTAACGACCCCCTTAAGGGAGTTTTGAATTCGATGTCAAATATTAGGAGTAGTGGTTGCCTTTAGACTCAATATTAATTTTTTATTTGTAAATATAGAATATATAGTTTATATTAATTACCTTCAATCATTTAATATAGAAGAATATCTTATTAAAATAATTAATAAAGTGAACAAGGCGATTGTTTCTATTACCGACCCCATAGCAACGGCTATGAAGCTATTAACGATTTTGATGAAGCTATTACCGTCCATAGTAAAAAAAAAAAAAAAAAAAAAAAATCGTAACCAAATAATTTATTTGAGTCGGTGATAGGTTCGATGTGTTGCCATTACCGACTCATAAGGAAAATAAAATAATTTGTATGGAAGTAATATGGGTCGGTAATAGGTTATGTGTACAACATATGAAAATGTTTTACCGACTCTTAAAAAGTACATAATATTGATTAAATTGGCTTTCCTAACCCTAAAACAGACTATAACTGATTGATATATCATTTAGTAATTATAAATGAATGCATATTTACACCAATAAAGGTAATTTAAAAAATTTTACTTCAGCAACAAACTTTGAATAATCTCATATTACAGGGTAAACACATAACGGTAAATATGGTGAAGTAGACAAAAAAGAGTAGGTCGCTAATAGATTTCTAAAAAGGTTGATTGTTGCTGATTATAATGATTTACTAAAATATCTATTTAATTGAACAGTTCAACGAAAAAATTTCGGAAATACAAAACATAACCATCCAGCTATTACCGACCCACGGATCGTTAATAGCTGCAACTAATAAAATCAGTGAAGCTATTACCGTTTTATTTATATTTAAAGTTTTATCCTATAAATAAGCATTTTTTAAATGAAATGCGACACGAAATAAATAATTTACACTTCAATGAATACATTTAATAATACAGAATACATATAGGTATTGTTAATACTTATAAAATGTCTTAAGAAAAAAATTTACGTACTTACCTAAAAGAACAAGGGCCAGTACTAGATACCGCTGCCGTCACAGAAATTGCGTATTTTATGTCTTTTCCGGACTGCCACGTATACTAATGTAAATTTATACGATACCCAATGAATAAACACGCGTATTATCATTAATATCTTTAGCAGAAATAGTTTCAGAAGAGTAAGAAATGCGATTTAATAAATGGGTCGGTAAAACCTGCAGTTTTTCGATGGGTCGTTAATACCTGCGTTTACCTTAGTTAGTTTCCCTATAGATATTTTGTTGGGGTGATTTGAGGGAGAGGCATTTCGACACATAATGTATTGTGATAATAATTTGTATTGTGATGAATTAAAACGCTGGAGATTAAGCGCGTTATCGCACGAGGCAACCATGGTGGCGCCACCAGTGGGTGATTCGGTAGCCGACGCCGAATTGGTTACGCTAACAAGCGCACATCAGGTGCGACATTCTCCTACCCTATATGGGGGGTATCGCGCCTGGTGTCCGCTTGGTAGCGCAAGCAATTCGGCGTCGACTACCAAATCACCCACTGGTGGCGCAACCATGGTTGCCTCGTGCGATATCGATTTTGTAGTAACCTAGATGTAGAGCTTTTTGAAAATGATGCCATTTTTTTAAACATTATAGCTGTTATTGCAATGTTTTGAACCCTTGAACAATTTGGCTAAACACGATTTTTAAACGAGTTGAACTACATATTTTGAAATAACACGGAATATCCTCTAAATAGTAAAGAAAATGATAATGTAATCAAAGTGACTAGTTAGCCCGTATAATAACAGTTCCAGCAATATCTGAGGACGTTGACAAATGTTGGCACTAGCTGTTGACTCGACGAGTTGGGCCATTTCTCCTCCGCAGCTGTATATCGCGGGCCGCCTGATCGATGGCCGATAATAAATAAACCTTTATTTATTGCGCTCAATTGGGATGGAGAAAAAACAATATTCATTGAACCAGACTTTAGTTAAAAAGCACTCTCGGATATTAACTTCTGTGTCCTGTAAAGTCCCGACAGCAGGGTCAGCAGGTCATATTTACAAACGCTCAAAGAATGTCACATCTCCTGTGGTTAATAACATGTACGTGCTCTCCCTGTAACACAATCCTAGGGATGGCAACTCGGAAAATTCTATCTCGTTCGGAATCAAAGTAGCAATTACGTGAAAGCGGTGGCTTGAGTACAGTCGACATTGAGACCCACTGCCGAGGAGGATAGGATGATGTTCATTCGACACTCTCATCCGCGATCTCATCTCTACATATCGACAATAGAGGAAAGTCCATAATAGGATGTTTTATCTGATTTACAATAGAAATTACAATGCACTGTTGTTTGGAGAATGCTTCGTAAAACCGTTGTAATAATATTCAAAATTATATAAAGGGGGTAGGTTAGGACAAAATACTATGATATATCTGTCGTTAGCAGGAAATACAAATTTATCACCCTTGTATTCCGGGGGTAGGACACGAAGGATAGGACAAAGTACTCTGTGGGGGTAGACAGAGCTCCACTACAGTACCCCTGGAAATTTAGGACGAGTAACAAGTCAAATATCACCGTCATTACAGGTATCATCGCGTAAGATAGCCAGCGGTTTTGCTCTCCCAAAGAATGAAATTAAAATTCTAATAAAATTGAGCGGTCGGTAAAATGGCGTCGTCGCTAAAATCATTGGAAAGTCATTAAACTTGAGTTACCGAGGGCCGACTGACGATTGCCTCATCAATATTCTGAATGTATAATCACACCAAGATTCCGACGGCCGTGACGAGGAATGGCAGTCGCAACTCACGATACCTACCTGTTATCAATAAATTTAATATTCGGAAGAGACATTTGATGAAGAAATATCATTGTACGATGCTGATCTTATTACTACTGACACCTGTGACTTCGACATAAATAATGAATGTATTATGTTGCTCTGCCTCCCTAGCCACGTGGATCCGTCTACGAGCGTTTCTACATATCGCTACGCTTCATGTATGGAAATGACATAAGTCACGTGATCTACCTATCGACTTGTACAATCATTTCCATAGATTCAAGCGTAGCGATTTGTAGAAACGCTTGTAGACGTCGCCAATTGGATATCTACAACTATGAGCCCGCACAACAAACAAAAAGGACACGATTGAAGGATTATGTAAACCGGAAGCAGGTAGTGGTTTTAGCAGGATGGAACTATTGATATTTTACTTTAATAGATAAAATTTAGACAAGAATAAATATAAATAAATATAACGTCACGACTTTTATCCCCATTCGAGGGGTAGTCAGAGGCTTGAGTGGCCATACACCACCACATTGTGGAGGTATTAAGCCAACTCAAAGCCCACGTTTCACCAGATAGTCAGAACCCAACGTGACATGTGGTGAACCTTGTCGCCGTGTATACAGGAACTGACTATTACCTAATCCCGAGGGATAGGTAGGTTTCCTCACGATGTTTTCCCTCACCGTTAGCGAACTGTAAATTATGCACATAGATGAAAATTCATCCATTGGTGCATGCCCCACCGAGGATCGAACCTGGGACCTTCTGATTGAGCCCAACGTGTTCGCCCCTAGGCTACAGTCGCTCAAGACAAGAACAAGAATCGATCTTAATTGTCAAACGTCGACGTACTGATTGTGATTGTGGGCCTTAACTATCGAGGCAAAACTAAACGCGTTGAAATCGTTTAATCCGTTCTGGAGCTGCGGCCTCAACTGATAAAGGTTATTAAACCCATCACTCCTCTTTCGGTTGTCCCAAAAACAGTGCTTATCAGCCAGAATTTAATTAATGTCATTTCTTTTCCACCCGTAAATGGTAGGGGCGACATTTAAAAGTGTAATTCAGAGGGAGGCCCGTATCGTGCTCGTTAATTAGACCCGCCGATATTTTTGCCAATAATGGTCCCTAACCAGGGACCTTGATTCTGTTTGACGACCGTTGTGGGAGAAATCGTTTGTGTGGTGATTGCTGACTTAGGACGGTTGTAATTAGTTGAAGTATTTTTCTACCTATTTCCTAAGGTTCTCCTAGTGCTTGAATGAATAAATCCGAATATCCCGCTCCTAAAGTACTAGGTAATAAGGAACGGTAAGAGATGTGCTGGTTCAGTTGCTGAGTGGGTGGGGCGCGTAGCTCACGGTGGTGGCGCCCCGACTGCATATTAAGGGGCACTTACCTGCTGCAAGTCCGCCTCTACCAAAATATCATCGGTGATATTTATGTTCACAACAAGGCACCTCTGTCTACCCTTCGGAAATTACATCCGTGATTGTATACCTTATAAAAATATCACCGAAGGATCCCTTCACCCAACAAAGATTAGGTAGGTAATGAAAAACGTGTAGGTACTAGGACTTCATAACTCACTAAATGGTGTAATAACATGCGCATGTGCCTAAAATTACAGGCTGTCTAGCGCTCAATTTGCGCCGGAGCGGCCATCTGCTGAGAAATGGCCGTCGCTCCGTAATTTGTAGGAGAGAGGTGCAAGGGATAGACTGATGGCAACAATTTGTAACAAGCCACCTTATGCTAATGAATGGAAGGATGATTGCCCACCTCATAACGGGACTGATCAGTGATAACCAAATATGGAGGAAGGCTGAAGCTATTTTGAATACATCGTATTTCTCACTGCTGAGCAAATGTCTCCCACACTTTCATAGGTAACCACAACAATTTGCACATTACCACAATTGTCAATATCTGAATCATCACACTTTGCCTTGGGGTAGTCAGTCAGTCAGTCAAATCACTTCGTCAACTCCTTCTCCGTCTCCGGCACCTAAGTCAAGTGAATGCATTTACCTAGTCTGCCCGGACTTAATGGTCAGGACCCATATCTTTGCTTTTAGAATTATTACAAACCAAAACTAAACCCGGTTATCAGTGCGAAACAATGCATGTGATGTTTGAGTGTGCGTGCGCGACGCATGGCGCACACATACAAGCCGCGCGCGGTGCGTTTCTATGAAGATAACCTACTATCCATCTTTCTACTATGCTTAGGGTTATAAAAAGAGGCACACTGTACCTGGCAACCCTTTACGAGGCGTTAGGGACCACTTACGGTAGGTCCTGCCGCCAGAGCATACGCTCGTGTGAGTTGCACCTTGCACTTAATGGTCAGTCAATAGTCTCTCAGTTGATGACATACACCAAACATCTCCATTCCAAGCCGTTAATAATATATGTGGATCAAATTATTGGAAGGTCGCGCGCTAGAGTTGCTAATCGCTTTAATTAGTCCGGCGACGAATAGCCTTGGTTTATTTCAAATATATTAGTATGAATCCGTTTATGTTATATGGCATTTTTGCATTCACTGTTCGGTATGAGGCAAACATGGCCTTATAACAGGCCATGTTATAAGGCATTTATAACATGTCTTTATAACAAAAATGGCATTAGTTTGACATTGTTGATATTTTTTTGGTTTTAGCACATTAGGCATTGGTTTTTGATCCCAAAATAATAAGTAGGAGGCGAGAACATTTTACGCTATATATTTTGCTGTCCCCAGGAATTGACCCTATGTCATCCAGGAGGACTTCTTACAGCTAGACCGTTAACGCAAGCCGTAAATATTTGATTACATACAGAGTAGGTACCTCTGTCTACCCCGCAATGACAGCGAGTTACAATAGTTCTGGACGTGAGTTGTGTTAGTCGCCAGTTGAAACTAATCCGACTTCAGATAGCTTCAGGCGTTCGTCGTGTCTCGAATAATTGCTGGACTAAGATAGCTACGGGAAATGTATACTTACTACTCCACCAAGCCAACTAGGCACTCGGGTAGAAATATCAAATGATAATAAGTCAATAATTCCGCGATGCGTACCATGTAGTGAGCCTGGGCCAAAGCCTGAGCACTCTTGTGGCAGTAGCTCCCACTACGTGGTGGAAGAACCACGGAATAATTGACTTCTTATCATTTTATATTTATACCCGAAAATACTAGTCACGAAATAGTCTGGTGTAACTCTAGCTAGGCACTCGAATGACGTTAACCGTTTAGTAGCCCGATTCACGTAACCAAAATCGTAACGATGTTTCAGCGATATAGTCGTTGATAGCCTTTTTTCGTAACGAAAAGGCTATCAACGACTATATCGCTGAGACATCGTTACGGTTTTGGTTACGTGAATCGGGCTACAGGCCTTAGGTTTGTGGCCATAGGTATTACTTTTAGTGTTCTTTGCCGGCTGCCTACAAGCTGGTTTTAACAATATTCGTAAAACATTCTTTTTAAAGGTCGGTTTTCCTCATTTTTCTCTATGGTATTTCGAGTCGGGCGGTAGCAAGGCGGTAGAGACTTATCATAATATAATTTCGTGACATTTTTAATGATCTGTAAGCATTGGTTTACATGAATATAAATAATTTTCATACTAATTCTAAAAACTTCTACCTAATTTAAATGCCCTTACATCCCCACAGAACGCCTCGATAAGGTTCCTAAAACTTACATACTAAGCACAATATTCCACCCTTAAATTAAATATTCCGCCCCAACAGTGAAAAAGAGATTTGCTCGCTTTTGGATCCTATAAAACGAATAAAGCCTCCTAATTGGATTTTTTTCCAATCGAAAGGAATAATTTTAATTGAGTAAACAGGGGAATTTGGTGGCGGCGCTTACTTTGCTGAGTAAAGTAAACGGGTTCCGTTGGAAAAATAAAGGTTTTAAGATACCTGTCGGTAACTCACTCTGCTGAATTCTACGAAAAACTGAAGGAGCAGAGTTTTATTCATATTCTACACACACCTCGTACTGTACCAAACAAACAACATGTAAGTGCGATTTTATTTGAGTTGTCGCCGTGTCTTACTGTGTGCACAACCCCTTACCGCTTCCCGCTTTTGGTGCGTTTACTTAGGCAATGTTGATTTAGGCCACTGTCACATTGTAAGACTTTGGACGAGGTACGGTGTAATTGTAACGGACTATTTTATTTGTCTTGGGTTGTATTACAAGATGTAGAATTAGAGAAAGTCTATTTCAGTGCTAAGTACACGGGAAAATAAACTTTAATAGTTACAATTAGATGCATACTGCTGTGTGAAATCATGCTAAATTTCATAGAGTTCGTAGAGCGTTCGTTAATTTCGTAGAGAGACGAAAAATATAATAGAGCTAATTCTATCGTTATATAAACTGAACGTGATCGAACTAGATGTATTTCTGTCCTTCTCGTGTTCTTAATTTAAAGCGAGAGATCAATCAATGTTGTATACCTACTCTTATTTTAAAACTAGTGTAGTCCGTTGGGAAGGCGGTCGGATCCATGGACCAATTACTAAGGGGACTGGCCCTAAGCAACTCGGCCGAGTGGTCGGCCTAGTACTAACATCGACATAAAACGAAGCGAGTAGTTCAACTATTTACCGGTAGATAGAACAATGAAAATGAAAAAACAATGACCACGTTTTTTCATACATATATCTAATAAGGGCACCTCTTTCTTTAGTCTTTACTCTGTGATCATACCGCACGCGAGGAGCGGATCATGAGGCCCGCGCCGCGCCTCTACCGTGGCTTTACAGCCGCTGGAGCCGCCCGCGCCGCCGGCGCCGCCCGCCGTCCGCCGCCCCGGGTAGCTCTACTCTACCATGTCTTTATAACATTAGATAGGAATCGACAGACTACTAGCTTTTACGTAACATATTTGAATTATTAGTTCCTAGGGTGTCCAATGACGCTGTAATATTTGGCATACTTACATATATTTTACGTACTGCGTACGAGCTGCGTATGCACCGCGCAGGTTTGTAGTTAGTTGGTTTATTTCTGTACCGTTGGCGTTTTATTTAGAAAATTGGCAAAAGGTTGGGTGACTACGATAAAATCGTTTTAACGCGTCAAACAGACAAAGCAGGTTTACGATAGGCAGTTACGTCAACGTTGTGCGATATCGATTGTCGTTAAGCAGATCGTTACGAATGATTACCTGCGGTAAGCAGACGTAATGTAGAATGGAATTTTAGATGAATGAACTGTCATTGTTGCGGGATTGGATTTTATGTAGAATGTTTTTGTCATCTAGGTATTTTAGTTTGTCGGCAAGCGATTTGTTTCACCATACATTTCAGCCATTGATCTGACATCAATGGCTGAAATGTATGATGGTACAAATGATTTGTAGAATAAATTCATACCTTGCCTGCATGTGTAGTTGGAAACTGCGTAATGAATTCGGCGAGTTGACATAGAAACTGACTGGGATGAGAATTCCGCTATTCCTGAACTAACGAACGCTTTGATATTGATTGCATACATATATGTACTGTCGCTTTGCTTGCGAACTTATCTTACAGAACTAGTGATCAATCGTTTAGCATATTCAAAGATATTGGGACTGATTAACTACTTTGAACATTGCTAAAATCGCAATACGTTAGGTGAGTCTATATGATGCGAGCGGCGCACCCGAGTAGTCAGTTGTGATGTCGGAACGCATACACATGGCTCGGGCGGAGCGGCTCGGGGCATCCTCCAGAAATACTAGCAGCCCGCCCGGCTTCGCTCGGCAAACAAAGACTTAATATACTGTTGGTAGTAAATAATTCTATTGATTAGGTAAAAGTAGAAATCGTCCTAGCAAAAGAAAATTGGTTTATTTATCAGCATATATTATAAGCAGATATTGATCGTAGGACGCCAGTTGTTATTTCATCTCCAAACGTATATTAATGAGCACATATTATGTACGGAGGAAATTCACATATTTGCGCGAGACGGAAGAAGTGTGACGTCACAGGGGAAGGGGAAGGGGAGGAGGGGTGGGATTCCGGGCGAGCCTGACAACTGGGTAGTCGGCGCGGGCCGGAGCTGTGTGCATTCTCAAATTATTTTATAAATGTTTGTGGTAGATGGGGGAAATCCTGTAGAACCTTCCATGTTTGTTATACACACACGCACTCATTGGTAGGGATAGAATCGAAACCAGCACGCTTAGCATGAAAAATGTAGACTTATATGTCGCGCGACTCCTTAAACCATCTCTTCTCTTCCGACTATGTCGCGACCTACAGCATGAACTGACAGGAAGACAGCGAGTCTACCGTCGGTAGAGTCTTATCTACCGAAGAGTAATCTGTCTTGCCGTTATAAAAAAACATTTATTTTTAAATATGGTAAGACCGAATCGATCTTCTAATCGCAGTTGCCGATTTTGGGTACGGCACTAAATCATTCATTCTTTGCTCACCTCATTCGGTCAATACAGATCTAAAACTGACAGTGATGTTTGGCAGATTTGATATTTGTAAACAAACACAACCAACGCCGCTAAAACTAAATATTTTTATGTTTTGTGTGATTTTGTGGAAAAATGAATACGAGAAAAGGGTAAGTGCATTTTGTCTATATAAGTACATAAGACTGAGGATAGGGTAAGTTGTAAATATATGTATTTGATGTTAGAATCTTCAGTCGCTTAACATAAAAAGTTCTCGATCTAAGAAAAGCTAACACAAAGTTTAATTTCAGGGTTAAAACTAGTAGGAGTAGCCTGAAGCAGGTGCAGATGTTGGTCTCCTATATGCAGGCCAACACTGCATTTGCCAATGGGAATTTTAGTGGGCCCATGGGCCAGCGGTCCCGGGCCGAGCAATGGGAGCAGCTGCGCCATATGCTGAGAGAGTTATTTAAGAGCTGAGAGAATTATTACGTAAGTACTAATTATACATTAGATTATAATGTAAACTACTACCTCATAGACAATTGTAATTATTAATCGGTAAACAATCGAAGGTTAAGCAACACTCGGCAACGCTTTTACCATTGAGTGCTAATAGAACTGAGTGTTTCTGTGCTCCTGTACTCGCGCACACACTTGTGCATTATAATATCTTCTGCACAGATGACTAGTGTCCGTTGAGATTGGTCACCGAGGCCCCAATTCGGTTAAGAGGACTACTATTACTAAAAGAATACCTACTGTGCTCTTAATGGATTTGTTCCTAAGTAATTAATATAAGTGAACCTTCATGCCTGAATTCCCAGAATCCGAAGGAAGCTAGGAGCAAGCAAATGAGTTTTGCAGTGCACCCATATTCTGTCGATGGTATTTTGGCCCTAATGTAAAAGGGTGCGAGCTTATTGCCATTATACAAGGCACAATTCCCTACCCCCTACGAATCCCTCTTAATCTGGGAGGAATCAGGGCTTATTTCACCACACTGGCTCAAAAATATATAATTGCCAATATTTTTTTCACAAATAAGGCGGTCAACAAGCCTTCGGCCCGCCTGATGTTAAGCAGGTATCGTAGGCGTAGGTTGATAGGGGAGCGGAATAGTGGAAAGGGAAGGGAGGAATAATAATGTTTGAAATATCTTTTGCAGGATGTAGCAAAACAACTGCGCCTAAAAATAGTATTGCTGCTGCTGAAGCTCCGAGTCACCGAAAAAACAGGTAAATAAATTGATATCAATTTGTTTGTAAAATTTGTAAACTTTAATAAAATAAAAATAATAACAAATAATTATCCAAAATATTGTTGCACTATAGCGTTACGTTTATTGTCCGCCACAAGTTTTGAGTTTCCGTTCCAATCTGCGATATTTCCATGAGTTCCATGGGTACTCTGGAAATTATAAACATTTTACTTAAAATGATGCCAAGCCTAAAAATAAGAATGTAATAATTTGAAAATTACATGTACCTATAATGTCGCATTATGTTGTATACCTATAGTACAGCATGCATAAACTACTTGACTTGCTTTTTCGGCGGAGTAGTGCAAACTCCTATCTATTCCCAAACTCCGAAAGGTCCACTTCAAGTAGCCGTTCGTTCTCTCAATTAAATTTCTGGTTTGGCAATGCCACTCCGTGTATCTAAATTGAGGGGTGTCCCGAGGTGCATTCCTAATTGGAGTCATCAGCCATGGATGCAAGGCATAGCCAGAATCGCCTGAAAATTTAAATAATAATAATTTGTTTATTTTTTATACATTTTTTGTTGCAGGTTACGCAGTGAACGATTAATATTTAAGTTTTAATTTGTTATTTATACAGTGTTTTTATTTTTTATGAGTTTATTATATAAGTTTTAGTAAGAAGATCTTGTAAATGTACCTATTGTAATTTACCTACTCAAAGCTTATTTATTGTTTGTTAGTATGAGAGTAAAAGCCTGCCGCACTCAGAGACGTCTCGTCTAAAAAGAGTGGTTTGTGGGGATTGATCCTTATTACATTTCATTAATAAACTGTTTCAGAATCATCAGAACAATCCTACTAAATAAATAAATGAATAAATGATTAAACTTACTTTTTGTTTGTAAATACATACATAATTACACCCATACTCGGGACATGAAGACATTTTCATGCACACAAATGCATGTCCCGGGTAGGAATCGAACCTACAACCTGCAGCGTGAAAGGAGGAATCTAAACCAGCCACGCCAACGGACCCGTCAATTAAACTTAATAGGTAAATTAAGTTAATTATAAAAGAAATAAGAAACTATAGAACACATCTCACCAAGCAGATAATAATTGCCGATTCGGCTGTTGTACAGTCTGCGCATCTCCTCTTTTATCGTTGAATTATTAAATATAAATAGGTCGTGTGTTCGACCCGGATAGTTGGCGTTGCAATTCAGGATTCGACAGTCTGAGTCCGCAATCAAGAATATAATTGGGATTAAGTGTAATTAATGTAATCTAGCAGGTAGGCAGTAGTAGCAGTATTAGCTCTGTGGAGGAACGCCAGCTTATACCTAGGGTAAGTAAATTTTGCTCTTGGCCAATAGAGCGCTGGCAGTCGCCAGTCATCAATATTTAGATGGATTTAAGAATCTGCAAGTAAATAGAAAACAATTAAGTAACTTGAAATAAATTACATACCTAACATAAAATGAAATATCTTTTGACGTTTAGTAGGTAGGTAACTATACTTATTATTAAATGACCATGTAGTGTACCTACCTCAATGATCACAGGATATCCCGCTGAATTTTTGGGGGTAAGATCCCCTTCGAGCTCCGAGCAAAGGTACCTACTCCACCATTTCCTTGCTTATTTTAAAGATTTGGCAGAACTCTTGCTCTGAGAGCTCGAAGGGGTCGCAGAGTTCCCGCACTTGCCGTCTGTGCCGCTTGCGGGCTAATTTCTCTTCATTTAGAGATAATAAATGATTTCGATACAATCGAGCCACTTTTAGTTTGCCACGTTTGCCGCTTTTTTATTTTCTTAAGCCAGTAAAACAAAAAATCACCACGTTAACTAGGTATTTTGCCAGTGTTAAGTATTTAATAGCAATAAAAAATTCAATATGATAGCATAAGCACCTAAAACATTAAAAACACCGTTCATTTTGGATAAAAAGTCGAGTCATATTCAAACTAACTCTTAATCGCGGCCTACAACAGTGGTAGACATATATCTCTACCCCGAGCTGTCAAAAATAGAGATACATTGGCGGTCATGTTATGGCCGGTAGACTATAGTCTTCAACTGACATTAAGTCGCACCCTAGTCGCTTGACGCGCGGTGTTCGTGCTAGGGCCTGTAGACATAGCCCGCTGTGACGTCATTTGCGCGATTGTATGTGACAGTTAGGCGCGAAATAGCGCTTGTCTTCGGGTTCATGCTAAGCGTGCAGGGAGGATAAGTGGAATTGAATGTTGCACGTGACTCTACATTTTGTTAGGTATAGGAGTAGAGCCCGATACGTTTTCACAGTCGGTGCCAGACTGAGCCAAACCATGCTCGATTTTCTGTCTCAGATCTTCTCAGTCCAGTTCGCATTTCCGATCCGTTGGTAGACTTAAGTAAACAATGTAAAATGACAATTTGTAAGTGTACCCGTAGGCCTAAACAAAATAAACTGATTGACTTTGACTTTGAGCGAAACCACAGTTTGCGCGGCGAGGACCTTCGGTTGGTCTCGCGGGCTCTCGCAGCCCGAATCCCGCTGAAGGATTACTCTAAATGCGCGCCCGTCCTCATTAGCTCACTATCTTCACCCTAGTCGGTGGTCCGTGGCGGGGTAGCCAGAGCTGCTGCATAATTGATCACACCTAAATTGACCCAACTTTTCTCATTCCAGGTAAGTCATAACGCAGCTGACGCGGCGCGGCGCGCGGGCGCATCATTTATGTAGCGGCACTTTCGCCGGCTTGAATAATGGATGATAAGTAAGTAGGTGAAAGATGTGTTAACTGAAATTCACGAATTTCAGGACTTATTTTGCTCTGCTTTATGTCATTTCTACTTCCTCTTTTTTCTTGATTATACTGGGATTAAAAATAGTGATGTGCCGTTCCCGGGAATATTGGGAATTATTCAAACATTCCTCTGCCCACCACAGACAAAATTCCGAAGTTTATAAAACAAATAATTGAATATGTACTAACTAGACATGTTACCTAATTCTTTTATCTAATTCATCGAGGGACACAATACAAACACAAGTTTTTTATCTCAATTTCCCATCAAAATAACTTTCTTTTTAACTGTTGCAAACTTCTGGATTGATCCGCTTTGAGCGGGATCGCGCCGCGTCGGACCGGCTAATACCGGTTATCGGTAGTTTAACCCAATTCCAATAGCCTATCACACTTCACACTTTGTCAATTAAGTTAAAACGCTGTTAGTAATTTGATTGCTAGTTACTTGAAACTGTATTCCATGATAACTTCTAAACATTTACTATTTATTAAGCTTACTAGTAAGGGTTTATACAATATATGTTTACTTTATTTTGTTAAAAAGTACTGTTGATCAATTCTAATGAATAATGTATCTTCATTAGCATTAAATAAATCTGTATTTGAGAGCAATTCTGTTATCTTTGATAGCACTGTTACTCTTCATCCGGATCGCAAATTTTCCCACATCAACAATCTCAAAATGAATATTCCCAAGCGAGTGAAAGGTACCATAAACAATAAAACATCTCATCTCAAGACGGCGGCAAATGAACGGATGTTTATAAATCAGTTCCTGACATAAACTTTACTTTATTCGCACGCTTTCCGTTCCGTTTGTAATTTTAAAACAGCACTGGTTTTACGAGCGATGCGATAAATCCGGCGGTTTTATTGCACAGACTGGTTATAACCGGCTATGTCCGGTTCCGGCCGGTGTGAACCGGTTGCGGGAACGCTAAAGCTGTCGGCGGTGGATAAAAAATGATGTATATATTTTCTCTCCCTCAACTGCGATACGTAGGGTTGTAATAATGCTTTTAGGGTCACCAGTAACACGCTACTTTTTGCAACGGCGATCGGCGATTTGGTCACTTTTATCATCGGAGCAGTATGACTTTTTATTTTTACTCAATATCAACGTAATTAAACAGATTCGAATTAAATTCAGAAAATGAATTGATGTTATTACTGGACTGCCATGCTTACCCAGCTTCAAACTAAGCAAGGGTTAGTATAAAGGGCTTTAACTAATTACTTGATAATCAACCCTCGCGTGCGCGTACGATCCGGCTCCGGCTCGCAATTACAGGGTTAAGTGCCGACTAATGGCGGCGTTCAGCTGAACAATGCGCGGGATTTATGCGCTCCTGTTCATCATTCCATGGAATTAGTTACATGGACATGTAACTATAGTCGAATTGCTAATCGGATGGAGTAAAGTGACAGCTGAAAATGTCACTGTTCTATAAATTTGAACATTATTTGTTCTATTTATATCGAAAAGTGACATTAGCACTTGTCAGTTTACTTCGTCTAATTAGCAATTCGACTATAGTTCCATGGAATTGTAGACATTTTAATGAAACTCAGGGAAGGGAGCGAGTGTCCGGCAATTCTAGACCCGAGATCTATTTCACTATATCACCTTTCAACGTCAACGTGACAAGATGACGTCAAAAAGGTCAATAAATCACATCGTATTAGTAATGCGCCGTTCCCGAGAATATTGGAAATGTTGACTGTGATTGGTGTGGGAATATTGGGAACTGAGGAAGATTGGGAATATTCCCACGAACGGAACATCACTAGTTTGTATCATTCATCAAGTGACGAAGTGAAGTGAAGTGTGAAGTTTGTATCATGACAGGGAAAAGTGAAGGACACTTAAAACAAACACAAACATGTTAAAAAATTGTAGCCATAACAAAAAATATTTACTTTAAAACGAACTGAAAACTAGATGAAATGCAATACTATAATTATAACGCTGTATTTTTTGAACTATATAAACACACCGACAAAATATTGATGATGTTATCTAGTATTTGAAATATGCGCAACGATACGTTTCGGTGTAATAGGCGTCCCGGTGAAAAATTCAACCAATCACATTGACGGAGCAGTGCACTCAACGCTAATGCACCTGCCACCGTTCCGCAACAACGACACGAGCGCGCTGACAGTTTTACGAACAAAGAGCTTTGTACTGTTATATTTCAATTTTACGACTACTCCGAGTGTTTTTTTATAATTATGATTTTTATTTATCGCAAGAACGGGGTTGCTGACAAATATAATGGTTGTTTTGATACCCAATCTTGTATTTCGGTTTCATCCGATGATTTTATAAATAGGTATTGACATGATGAAGCTTGAAGACACTTCATGAAACTCTGAACAATTTTTATTGGTTATAATTACTATACTTAGGGGGCGTCCATAAATAACGTGAGCTGATTTTTGAGATTTTTCGACCCCCCCTCCCCGCATGGTGAAATTTCGTGAGATTTTGCTCGACCCCCTCCCTCCCCCTCTAATCTCACGTGAGATTTTTCTAAAGCTATATTCTAGAGGAGAAACATGTTTTTCTTAATTTAACCCAATTTTCTTGCAATTTTATACTGTTTCTTGCAGTAAAAAAAAATACGTGAGATTTTCCGCGACCCCCTCCCCCCTAAATGCCTCACGTAATTTATGGACGCCCCCTTACTGATTAAAATTAAATAAATAATTAGATGTTATATTGACGTTACTGGAGCACTCAAATAAGTTAATATTTAAGTTGCGTAAAGACCTTAAATATATTTATTATTTATTAATCTGTACAGTAAAACCCACCCACAGAGAGTATCATCTTTAATCCATTAGCGAAGACTTATCACTGGCTATCCAATGATCACATACCTACTTGTTCACTCCAAAATCGTCCGTGATACCGCGTTGACAAATGATAGCGGTATGGTAGGATGTACCTCGTGGTGTGGTGTACCCCGGTGATACCCTCCGCTGCTGACACGCACTGTGTAGTGTCATGTAGTGTGTGATTGATGGTGGGAACGAGCTGTTAAAGTTATGAACGTACTGCTCGCTGTAGTGGTAAGGTCGCTCCATGGACCACTTATGGGTCGCTCGGCTCAATGCATCGCGATGTACCTACCGGATTTAATTTCCGTGCTGATTACAAGAATTATAGGTATTTTCGTAATTTGTCCTGGGGGCTTACCACAAGCTCTTATTGCGATTCAATTATAGGAACGTTTTAACGACGTTTTAATGACGTTTCTTATTGTCATGACAATAAGGTACGTCATTGCACATAAAGTCGCTGAAACGTTAATACGTTCCTGTAATTGAATCGCAATAAGAGCTTGTGGTAAGCCCCCAGGTATGGGGCTTACCACAAGCCAGGTATTAGGTTGTGTTATTGGGGTCATTACCAGTTGGTTAGCGTTGGCGATATTTTTCATCCCACTAATATTATAAACTAGCCTTTGCCCGCGACTTTGTCGGCGCATAATTGGTCCCACGGGAACATACTATCGGGATAAAAAGTATCCTATGTGCTATTCCAGAAGATAATCTATCTCTGTGCCAAATTTCATCCAGATCCGTTCAGCCGTTCTGACGAGATTGATCTGGATGAAATTTGGCACACAGATAGATTATAGTCTGGAATAGCACTTAGGCTACTTTTTTTTTAAATTATGCGCGGACGAAGTCGCAGGCAAAAGCTAGTATTTCATATGTTATAGACATTGCAGTAGATCATTTTAGTATTTGTAGGCCGGCACCCTGACTGAATTGCAATTGCGCTGTCGAGATGTTATTTTGTATTACAATAATAATAGAATGCCATATCCAAAGCTCTTAGACTTGAGATTCATCATCATTATCATCATCTCAGCCGAAAGACGTCCACTGCTGGACATAGGCCTCCCCCAAGGTTCGCCACAATGACCGGTCTTACGCTTCCTGTAAAAAAATAATACGAAAGAAACCTGTAATATACAGTGCTACCTGCCGATAATAAAAACATTTTATTTTTTTCTGATAAACGATCATTTACGACTGCATATTTCAGTTATTCTGTTGATTTATAACGCGACTATTATCAGTGTTGTCTATAAAGCTGCTTTTTGTTGGTGGCGCGATGTCCTCACGTTTCGCAGTTTTTTTTACGTTCGGCAGTAAACACGACCGCACGTGGACAGGGTTGCCGGTTTAATGAAACGCGAACGGTGCATTAAATGTTTTAGTATCCGTAAAAATATGAGCTGTTTTTGTACATAAAACCAGGCAATAGAGCACCAAAGATAATATTTTGTTTTAAATACACAATACAGGATAAATGAGTCGTGGAATCATTGTAATATTGTGATGCAAACATGATTAGGAATAAAATTTTATGGCTCCATCATTATTACCTGGTGAACCATATCAAACTGCAACTTCGTCATGCAGCATAAATAAAAAAATATATAATACCTACTTAGTAGGATTTGGTATACTAACCAATAGCGATCTTATCATCATAATAATAAATAAGATTAATTCAATAATGGACTTCAAAGGACGTGAAGATACTGATGGCCCATGTGTGGTGGACTGGTTCAATTCGTAATAATTTATTATACACTGATGTATACAGCCCTAACCGCACAGTGGTACGACAATACAATAAACTGCCACCAGCCGAAGACGTGAAGCATCGCTCGTGCGCGCGCGCCCTTATCGCGTGCCTTTACGACGCCACTTTATGCCTCGCACTCGGGCAGCCGAATGTATTGTCTACTAGTTTATAGGCGCACTTAAAGTGGAACCAAAAGTGCTATTTAGATATAAAAAGGAACATGTAACCAATCCATTTAACGTAGTGATGTGACATCTCCGGGAATATCGGGGATTTTAAATTCCCAATTTCCCAATATTCCCCGGAACGGCACATTACAAAAAATAACTACCGCTACGTATCTCGGATGCTGTGGTCGTTGTTATAGAGTCCCGCGAGCTCATCCAGCCCGCTGAGAGCGTCTTTACAAGACTGTCTTAAGGCCCCGCTTCCCCACCGCGCGTTTCCGCCGTCTGGATTGGTCGAGAGCGCACTAGCCCCGCCCACTTTTTTTGCGAAAATATCGAAAATCATTAATTGTGACGTGAAAAACTATTGCATCACCAAAATCGATCTTCATTTTTTTAGGTATTGTTTTTCTCCATCTTTTGGCGAAAAAAATAATAAAAAATTCCAAGCCGTTTAGTAGGAGATATTAATTTTAAGACGAAAACAGCTTCATTTTGATTTTTTTTTTCACATACAAAAAGAGCATAAAGAACTTTTTCCTGCTTATTTTTTAAAGATGAGGGTTCAGTTAATACGGTGATAAAATGTTTACTCCACTCGTCTAAGAGGAGATAGCCTCCAAAAATGCCTCGTTAGCTGCTGTCCCCGTCTTAACATGACTTTCTCTACTTGAAAATTGTAGTTCCTCATTAGGCCAACGGTCTAGATAAGTCTGTGGCACTGTGTGTACGTAGGTAAGTGACGGATGGCATCCGGTTAATATCCAGCGACACGGCTCCCGGCAGTGTTTGTCCAACGCTCGTTATTGCTGTCCCCGGTTGCAAATGTTCACCATTTACAACGACGACGACACGACGCGGCAACGCGACGCGAGCGTTGCAAGCCCGACTCATGTCATGCGCTTTGGAGAGGGCTTAGTTCGCTGTACTACAACGAGAAACGGCTGACGGTTGCAAGACTATTGGGACAAAGTTTTTTCATTCATTTTGACCGTATTAGGGTGTCGAACTATTTACCGTATATCTATGCCCGTTACCTAATAGTATATCATATTATAGGAAGCGAATATTAAAGAAAAAACTTTCATATTCTCTCCTTACTTCACTATAAAGAAAATAAAAATCATAATACACACAATATATTATGGAGCTCAATGCTCATTAAAACCCTCGGAGATACAACGGCACGCTTGTATTTATTTTTTAAACCGACTTCAAAAAAAAAAAAACCTACTTCAAAAAAACCTGGATCACTAAAAAGCCTGAAATAATATTTCTATTACCACCTCTGCCTACCCCTTTGGGAAAACCAGACGTGTTGGTGTGTTATCGAGTATTTGCGGTCGGTGCCAATCTATCTTCTTACTTTTATAGTAGGTATACTTGGCATACCAAGATTGGCACCGACTCCAAATACTCGATAACACACCATGACGTCTGGTTTTCCCAAAGGGGTAGGCAGAGGTGGTAATAGAAATATTATTTCAGGCTTTTTAGTGATCCAGGTTTTTTTGAAGTAGGTTTTTTTTTTTTTTTAATAATTTTATTTCACGATTTTTGATGGAGCCATACCAATGAACATTTTGGCATATTGAACTGTATGAAGTAAGCCCAACAAAAGTTAACTGCTGTAAATCTTTGAGGAATTCCCTCGACTGTCTATGGTCTCCATCATTAGACCTGTAATGGCACTTATAACCCATATGGGTGCAAAGTTCTCTCCAATACAAATGAATCAAGCCCAAACACCAGGTAATTGCTGTAAATCGTTGCGGAGTTCTCTCGACTGTCTTTTGACTCCATCATCAGACCCCTAATGGCAGTCACAACCCATCTAGGTGTAAAGTTCTCATCAATACTAATTAATCAAGCCCAAACACAAGGTAGCTACTGTAAAACGTTGAGGAGTTCCCTTGACTGTCCCTCGTCTTCATCATCAGTCCCCTAATAACAGTCACAACCCATCTAGGCGTAAAGTTCTCATCAATACTAATTAATCAAGCCCAAACACAAGGTAGCTCCTGTAAAACGTTGAGGAGTTCCCTTGACTGTCCTTCGTCTTCATCATCAGATCCCTAATGACAGTCACAACCCATCTAGGTGTAAAGCTCTCATCAATAGAAATGAATTAAGTCCAAACACAAGGTAGCTACTGTAAAACGTTGAGGAGTTCCCTTGACTGTCCTTCGTCTTCATCATCAGATCCCTAATGACAGTCACAACCCATCTAGGTGTTAAGCTCTCATCAATAGAAATGAATTAAGTCCAAACACAAGGTAGCTACTGTAAAACGTTGAGGAGTTCCCTTGACTGTCCTTAGTCTTCATCATCAGATCCCTAATGACAGTCACAACCCATTTAGGTGTAAAGCTCTCATCAATAGAAATGAATTAAGTCCAAACACAAGGTAGCTACTGTAAAACGTTGAGGAGTTCCCTTGACTGTCCTTCGTCTTCATCATCAGATCGACTCCAGACCTTCATAAAATAGTAGTGCTTCAAAATACTTAATGAAAAAAATTACAAACGCACTAGTCGCCCCTACGATTTTCGAAGATTCCCCTCGATTTCTCTGGGATGCCATCATCAGATCCTGGTTTCCTTATCATGGTACCACCCCCGGAAAATCTCCTTTCCAACAAAAAAAGAATCATCAAAATCGGTTCATAAACGACGGAGTTAAACGCGAACAAACATAAAAAAAAAAAAAAAATAAAAAAAAAAAAAAAAATTATACGGTCGAATTGAGAAACCTCCTCCTTTTTAACCGACTTCTAAAAAGGAGGAGGTTCTATGTTCGGCTGTATGTATGTTTTTTTTTTTTTTTTTTATGTATGTTCACCGATTTCTCCGGCATTTATGAACCGATTTGAAAAATTCTTTTACAGTTCGGTAGATCGTAGCTCCAAGTTGGTCCCATAAAAAAATAATTCCTAGAATCAACCCCTAAGGGGGTAATTTTGGGGAGTGAAGATCGTCTGAAAAAAAAATTTTTGTCCGATTGACTTGAAACTTAATATGTATATTTTGCATAACAAATAATGAAACTCATGTTTCAGGATTTTGGAAAAATCCCCCCCCAAAGGGGTAAAACGAGGTGTTGAAGTTTGTATGGAGAGTTACCGTTTATCTCTAACGTTTATGAACCAATTTTTCTTTTTAAACTGTTATTTGGTAGGTGACTAAGTCGTTTTGGTCCCGTAAAAAAATCATTTCGGAAATCCACCCCCAAAGGGGGAAACTAGGGGTAGAAGTACGGTAGAAAAATATATTTGTGTCCGATTGACTTGAAACTTAGTATGTATACTCCATATAATAAATTAAGAAACTTTTGTTTTGGAATCTTGGAAAAGTCACCCCCCAAAGGGGTCATTTGGGGTGATAAAGTTTGCATGGCGCCACTAAAAATCATGAAATAAAATTATTTTTATAAAAAAATAAAAACCGACTTCAAAAAAACCGAAGGGGTAGGCAGTGGTGGTAATAGAAATATTATTTCCTGCTTTTTAGTGCTCCAGGTTTTTTTGAAGTCGGTTTTTATTTTTTTATAAAAATAATTTGAAGTCGGTTTAAAAAGGAAGAGGTTTCTCAATTCGACCGTATATATATATATATATATTTTTTTTATGTGTGTTCGCGGATAACTTCGTCGTTTATGAACCGATTTTGATGATTCTTTTTTTGTTGGAAAGGAGATTTTCCGGGGGTGGTACCATGATAAGGAAACCAGGATCTGATGATGGCATCCCAGAGAAATCGAGGGGAACCTTCGAAAATCGTAGGGGCGACTAGTGCGTTTGTAATTTTTTTCATTAACTATTTTAAAGCACTACTATTTTATGAAGGTCTGGAGTCGATCTAATGATGGAGCCGAAAGACAGTCGAGGGAACTCCTCAACGATTTACAGCAATTACCTGGTGTTTGGGCTTGATTAATTTGTATTGATGAGAACTTTACACCTAGATGGGTTGTGACTGTCATTATGGGTCTGATGATGAAGACGAAGGACCGTCACGGGAACTCCTCAACGTTTTATAGTAGCTACCTTGTGTTTGGACTTAATTCATTTCTATTGATGAGAGCTTTGCACCCATATGGTTTATAAGTGCCATTACAGGTCTGATGATGGAGACCATAGACAGTCGAGGGAATTCTTCAACGATTTACAGCAATTACCTGGTGTTTGGGCTTGATTAATTTGTATTGATGAGAACTTTACACCTAGATGGGTTGTGACTGTCATTAGGGGACTAATAATGAAGACGAGGGACAGTCAAGGGAACTCCTCAACGTTTTACAGTAACTACCTTGTGTTTGGGCTTGATTAATTAGTATTGATAAGAACTGTACACCTAGATGGGTTGTGACTGTCATTAGGGGACTGATGATGAAGACGAGGGACAGTCAAGGGAACTCCTCAACGTTTTACAGTAGCTACCTTGTGTTTGGGCTTGATTAATTAGTATTGATGAGAACTTTACACCTAGATGGGTTGTGACTGTCATTAGGGGTCTGATGATGGAGTCAAAAGACAGTCGAGAGAACTCCTCAACGATTTACAGCCTGGTGTTTGGGCTTGATTAATTTGTATTGGAGAGAACTTTGCACCCATATGGGTTATAAGTGCCATTACAGGTCTAATGATGGAGACCATAGACAGTCGAGGCAATTCCTCAAAGATTTACAGCAGTTACCTCTTGTTGGGCTTACTTCATACGGTTCAATATGCCAAAATGTTCATTGGTATGGCGCCACTAAAAATCGTGCAATAAAATTATTTTTATTAAAAAAACAAACCGACTTCAAAAAAACCTGGATCACTAAAAAGCCTGAAATAATATTTCTATTACCACCTCTGCCTACCCCTTCGGGAAAACCAGACGTGATGGTGTGTTATCGAGTATTTGGAGTCGGTGCCAATCTTGGTATGCCAAGTCTACCTACTATAAAAGTAAGAAGATAGATTGGCACCGAACCCGATTACTCGATAACACACCATCACGTCTGGTTTTCCCAAAGGGGTAGGCAGAGGTGGTAATAGAAATATTATTTCAGGCTTTTTAGTGATCCAAGTTTTTTTGAAGTCGGTTTTTTTTTTTTATTTGTTTTCTGAAAAGACCCTTCAGTTCTCTTGTCCTAGCACTTTCATTTTCGAAGAAATATTGTTTTGTTAGTTTCTAAATAAAATAGCTGTAAAGTAGGACAGATAGTCAGACGTTCAGGTCACGACCGGACTGACGGACAAAGGGTTTCTTAGTTCGACTATGGTACCCTAAAAACAATACATTGTATAACATGGTGTCATCAAATCTTAACTTCTCTAAAATAAAAAGTGTATTGGTGACTGTCGATTCAATCCATTCCCACCTGACCCGGTTATCCGCTGAATCAAACAATATCCGGAGTGCGGATGACGGAGGCAACGCGCCGGTCGCTGTCCGGCTAGTAGTGGACCGCACCCGGTTATTGTTATTGATCACACTTTAAGCCTGTATCCTTGCAAGAAGTAGGCAGAGGTGAAATGCAACACCCGTATTGAGCATCCATATTGACCCATATTGACGACCACTTGGAACTGTAATAATAATAATATCCTGGGACATTTTTGTACACATGGTTACCTGATCCCAAACTAAGCAGAGCTTGTACTATGGAAACCAGATAACTGATATTACTACATATACTACATTTTTTTTGTAAATACATACTTAATATACATATACACCCAGACTCGGGACATACAGACATGTTCATGCACACAAATGCATGTCCCGGGTAGGAATCGAACCTACGACCTGCAGCGTGAAAGGCGCCATCACGCCAACCACGCTAACGGGCCCGTCAAAACGTCACGTCACGGGCCTGTGGGTAGAGCGTAGGCCCCTCGACTCACTGCATCAAGTGTTTGCAGGTCCAGAGGTAAATTTCGTGAACGGCCTTTTCTTAATTTGCCTGGTATGGGTGTCACTGGGATCGCACCTAATACATTGTATGGTAGCCATAGTACAAGTGCTGCTTAGTTTGGGGCCATACAGTTGGTGTGTAAATCTAGCGAAATTATATTACGCCGATGGTTTCTGGTCTTAATGTAATAGGAGCCTATGGCCATTCCACCTCAATGCGAGGAGGATTCGAGCCACCATCCTGGCCCTACGGATTGGAAACTGTCATCTATAACTAGAACCTACCTATCCCTCGGGATTAGGTAATAGTCAGTTCCTGTATACACGGCGACAAGGTTCACCACCTGTCACGTTGGGTTCTGACTATCTGGTGAAACGTGGGCTTTGAGTTGGTTAATACCTCCATAATGTGGTGGTGTATGGCCACTCAAGCCTCTGACGACCCCCGAATGGGGATAAAAGTCGTGACGTTACATTACATTTTACACCCGTCTTTTCGAAAATGATTGTTTTTCAGTGAACCAATAAAACATCTGAAGTGTCTTTCAAACAATCTACTTCAAATCGATACTCCATCCGCCATCGCTGTCGTCTTTCGGCTCCCTCATCCTCAGCGCAGGCGCAGGTGTCGTGGTCTCCGTGGCGTCCGTGACCTCCGAGGCCTCCGCTGCGTCCGCTGCCTCCGTCCCCTCCGTGGCCTCCTCCACGTCCGGCTCCGCTGCCGTCACGGTGGACGTGGTGAAGGTGAGCGGCGCCACGATGAGCGGGGTCTGCATGATGGTGGTCTGGCTCTCGACTATGGCTTGCCACGTGGAGATGTAGTCGCGGATTGGCGACTGGGTGGTCGTGGTGGTGCGCTTCCTGCCGCGGTAGTAGCCTGGCATCTGTGGGGGAAATTGTAAACGTATATAGCCAACATAAGTGGTAATGCCCAATACCTGAGAGGGACAGGGCATTATTGAGGTGAGCTATTGGAATAGCAGATAGGACTGCTGGTAGTTTAATGACCACAAGTTGGTAGTAACACAAATGAACATTGAGAACTCCAGACGTCACAGATGCCGTTCTTATTAAACAGTCCAGGGTCTTTTAGAACCTGCCAAATGCCTTAGGACTTGTAAAGCTGGAGCTAGTGTGACTTACAGTCTCGTTGATGGTCTCGATCCAGTCAGCGAAGGCCCCCACCAGCGTGAAGACGGTCGGCGCGTTGGGAAACCCGCAGATGGTCGGTCCGAACGAGATGATGCCCACCAGCCGGCCGGCCAGGATCGCCGGCCCTCCGGCGTCGTGCTGGAAACATTATGTTCTCTTCTACTGGGACTTAGAGTTCAATTTAGTTTGCTGACATCAAGGTAAAGTGTTGACCAATATATATATTCATATCATTTGACAGAAGTTAAAATTATGTTTCGCTCATTATGTTACAACCTTGACAAAGAAGGCAGTTTTAGTTTAATCTTGTGAACAGAATAATAATAATATCTTGGGACATTTTTGTACACACGGTTACCTGATCCCAAACTAAGCAGAGCTCGTACTATGGAAACCAGATAACGGAAATTACTACATATACTACTTTTTTATTTGTAAATACATACTTATACACCCAGACTCTACTACATACTAATATACATATACACCCAGACTCCGGACATACAGACATGTTTATGCACACAAATGCATGTCCCGGGTAGGAATCGAACCTACGACCTGCAGCGTGAAAGGCGCCTCCGCGCCAACCACGTTAACGGGCCCGTCAGAATCAACACCATTGACTGCACTTGGACATTTATTCAATTTAGATAGTGAGTGTGATTAGTTTTTCGACCAGCTTGAGGAAATATAGAGGTTAACACGTAGTCACTGTCTTCAGAGGAGGTCCGTATAGTTATATCAAATGACTACTCACGTCACAGGCTCCCTCCCCAGTGGTGAAGGTGCCAGCACAAAACATGGTCGACGTTATAAACTTGCTGAAATCATCAAATTTCTAAAATCAATAATTTCTGCCCCAATTTTTTCCGTATTTAAGAGTAAATAAATAACCGTTCTTACTCACTCGCCATACACTTCTTTACAGAACTTATTCGGATAGACGGGCAGGATTTTTCTTTGTAGAAATATTGGCTCATATTGTAGTTTCTGGGACAGCTGGAAAGGAATTTCATTTTTGAACGCACGATGAGAAAGTGAGATTATGGAGTAAGAGCCGGGCCCCATTAGCGCGTTGCGTTGCGTCGTCGCAAGATTTTGTACTGGCGCATCACCCTTCCCCACTTCGTCTCTCGCCCGTCGGCCCTTTGATCCGTTGCGACGACGTAACGCAACGTGCTAGTGGGGCCTCGCCCTAACGTAGACTAAATAATGCTAGCGCGTTCATAGGTTAGCAAAAATGATATTTTATTGCGATACGGTCATCAAGCTTAGTGGTTAGACAGGCCGTCCTCAAAACCGAGCAGTTGCGGATTCGATCGCAATTTGTTATACGATCTTCTAGAGCTAATACCTACATTGTTCCGTGAACAATAAAGGTCCATAACTCGGGTAGCATGTTCAATGCAATTCACATGTAGAGGCGCACGAGCCGTGCGGTACCTACGTGATACGAGGGCAGAATACTCGACGAGGCGGCATATTCAATATTACATACCGGATGGTCGCTCTATGAAAGACATTACCTACAGAGCGACTGGATGCGTAGAGGTGTATTAGACCTTTCCCCATCAAATTATTTATTTTACTATATCATGGGGAATTTCGTTAGTATTTTGCCTGGAACTAGATTAATAATTGATTTCAGGGAAAAACTTTCATAAATCTATGAAAATCACCCACTTAATTGCTTTATCAACACTGGACAGTTCCCAGTTTCGTTCACAGCCCCTCTAGACAAGTGGGTTCGTCTACAAGGGTTTCTACAAATGGCTATGCTTAAGTCCGCCACATACATATTCGGATTCCGATTCGGAATTCCGTATGTATGTGGCGGGCTTAAAATGTATGGAAATGACATTACAAGCTGATACGTAGATCACGTGACTTATGTCATTTCCATAGATGAAGCGTGGCGATTTGTAGAAACTAATGTTGACGACAGCCACTTGTCTAGAGGGGCTGGTCAGTTTCATATAGTTAATCTGATTATTACGGCAACACAATTTACTTTACCTTAGTGACCCCCCACCCCAGCAGCATGACCTCAGCAGTGGGCGGTACGCTGTGCTCGTCGTGGGATATCGCGATTATTTTCGGGATGCGATGGTAGTTGAAGTACAGGTGGAAGCGCAGCCGGATCACCGCGATGTTGTTCTTGAGGGTGCGGGGGTTGTACCCCGGGTGGAAGTACACCTGTCGAATTGGGAGTTGACGGTAGCGTGGGTACCCTAGGACGTGTAATTTTGGGGAAGATTCAGAATATAAGCAGGTAGTATATGGGATAGGTTAGCCATTTAAAACGTTTTAACGTGGTAGCAGGTAGCATGTGGTGTACCCGCAAGGAATTTAAGAACCTATGATTGTTTCCAGGGCCGGATTTAGGGGTCTGGAGGCCCTGGGGCATCAAAAAAGTGGAGGCCCCTGGCCTCTAATTATTTTCCAAATAAAATGTTAAATTTTTTCAGTCGAGTTTTTAAATAAATAATTTATTGTGAAACCAAGTGATTTTTTGGAACAACGCACAGTCAATATATTCAAAAACAAGAATTATCTGAAATTAAATTTAAGCGTTAACGAACGGAACCTTCCGAGCTTTTTTTGACAAGAAATTGTTGATGATTTCGCTGAAATCCAGTTCCTGAAGTGAATCGCTTCACTTTTAAATACTTTTAATACTCAGGAGAGATAGCTTTGATAGGCGGTTTTGCTTTATTTTTTAATTTACATTTTTGAAAATTTTATGACAGTTGTTTTTTTTCTGAGTCTATTGTGGGGGCCCCTCTTTTGTGGAGGCCCGGGGCAGTTGCCCGGAATGCCATCCCCTAAATCCGGCCCTGATTGTTTCAGACATATAGCTGGTAAAGTCGCATGAAATTGCAGAGCTTTCTCGTAAACATTGATGCAAAACTTTTTACTAAGAGCGAACGGAAGCGAGTAACGAACCTCTAAAGCATCTACAGACCCTCCCCCAATCCTGCTGTGGTTGCTGCCGATCCGGACCTGCAGCACCCGAGGGTTCTCACGGAAGAACCGGTTGTTATGCATTCTGTAGACAATAGAGATGACAAACACCTGACATATTACAACATAGGGAGAATTTTAAACAGACTTTATTGTATTACTTTTTGTCATCATCTCCGTATGACCAGGAACCAAATAGAAGCAAGATAATAAATGGATTCTGTTATTCTATTTAAGGATGCGGAACTATTAAAGTGAACAGTGGAATGAAACCTTGTCCTAAGTTATCGTTAGAACCTAATGGCGGTTATAGACAAGTCGAAGCACGAACAGTGATACTCCTGTTAGCCAGGAACGACAATGGAATCCAAGTGTCCAATGGTATCCGGGATAGTACCAGCCTCTCACAGAAGATCCTCAGAAGACCTCAGAAGACCCTCTCGTAAATCCGCTATTCAGCTGCGTTTCGTACGATGAGTGGGAGAGCCGGAAGCCCAACACCCCCCTCCCTTTCCCTCCCTCCTTCCCGCTACCCTTCAGGTCAGCAAAGTTTGAGCAATGCCTTTGGCAAGCATCTATAGGCTACGGTAACCACTTATCATCAGGCGGGCCATACGCTTGTTGGCCTCGTCAGTCCTATAAAAAAAGACGTCGGATTCCAGGTCCCTCGTCGGATCCCTCGGAGTCCAGGTGGGACTCACAGCTGCAGACAGGAGGCGGACGTGAGCACCAGGTCATGCCAGTAGAGCACGCCGCCGCACCAGAAGCGGCCCATCACGTGGATGGACACCATGAACGGGTAGTAGCGGATGGTGGTCCTCTCGCCCTTGAACAAGCGCCGTCCGTCGTGCTTGTGGTACTCGTTCAGCTCCTCCAGCTCCGCTTGAGGGTCTGCACACGAGACAGTGGAGTTAGTATCATCTTACACATGCGTATAATGCCTTAATAACTGAATGGCCCATTTTAACATTAATTCGTGCTAGGGACCTATTGTTTAATGTTATTAGTCAGACCAAGGGGCTTACCACAAGCTCTTATTGCGATTCAATTACAGGAACGTATTAACGTTTCAGCGACTTTATGTGCAATGACGTACCTTATTGTCATGACAATAAGAAACGTCATTAAAACGTCGTTAAAACGTTCCTATAATTGAATAGCAATAAGAGCTTGTGGTAAGCCCCCAGGAATAATCTTAAAAAAATACATAAATGTTTTAATAAGCTATTCTAATTCGAGATAAATGAAAAGAGCTTAGAGTTAGGGCGGGACCTCACCGCGGCGCACGGAGAGAGAGGCTACGCACGAAATGACGTCATTGACGTCATTGGCGAATTGACGTCATTTCGTGCGCAGAGTGCGTAGCGTGCGCCGCGGTGGGGTCTCCCCCTTAAACCCTTTAAAGAAAAATCGGGACTCAAGACAGTGTTGGAGAGAGAGGGAGGGATAAATAATGTTGAATAGTGGAGATCCGTAACGAATTAAGTTGAGAATGCATATTTAGAACTAAGAAACAGTGCATTTTTTTAGTTCTACGACAAAAAAATTACGAAGTTAAGACCAAAAATTTCTAGCAAAGTTCGCGCGCGGTTGCTGACCGTTGCTGTGACGTCACGAGCCCCACTCGTGCTTTGTAGTGAATGGCGCGGGCGGGGCGCGGTTACAGCGCGCCTTCAAGCCGATACGGCCGTGTGACGTCACACGTGCCGGTCGCCTTAATATAAAATGTGTTATAAAATCGCAACGCATGGACCGATTTCGATGATTTCAAAATTATATTGATGAGAAAGCTTATTATAATACTATAGTGTTGGTCTTGAGTTGATTTGTCGACCTTGAAATGATCTCCATTCTGTGCTAAAAATTAAACTTACCCCAATACATACTCTCATTTTTCTTAACATCATACTTATGATTATCATTCGGTTTTTCAGCTATTAGTTTGTCGACCACGTCGTTTAGCGGGTCCACCTCGTCCACCTCGAAGTGGTCCTCACCCATCACCTTCCTCGCCGACTTGCTGAGCTTGTTCTCGCCGCTTCGCTCCGACAGAATGGTCATCACATCATCTCTATTCATTTTCTCTTTCAACTTCAGATACAGGTTTTTACTGTCGTTCACAGTTAGAAATCTAAAATGATCATTCTCAGCGAGTGCTTGATAAAAATTCGTTTCGTTCAAATCAGTTTGACGTGTCACATTTTTCAATAGCTCTTCTATTTTATTATTTTCATACACATAGGTGTCTATTTTCGTTAGTTTTTCTTCCAATTCTTTGAGTCTACCATCGCCTTTATCAGCTCCCAGCACGGAGACCAGGGCGTCGGCGATTTCATTGATTGTTAAATTATGTACTTTGTCAATTGCATCACTTCTAGTTATTTCATATAGAAATAATGTGAAATATATTAGAATATACATTGCATATACACTGGTTGCTCCGAATTGATCGCTGCGAACACTTTATTGTTATTGGATATGAGTTTATTGGCTTTAAAAGTTTTATAACGTTATGTTGATATCGGTTGCTCGGCTCTTCATTCGGTAAATGTGTAGTATTATGACTGAAGTCTTGCGTAGGAGTTATTAACGGCGGTGAGCATTTTATGAGTCGTTAATGCTCGCCAGTATCGTTTTATAACTTTAATTATGAATTCTTCTCGTTAGATAGCTTCTAATAAAATTGGAAGTACCTACCTACTACCTTTTAATAACTAATTTATATTACTCAAGATTTATTAAGATTGGTAGGCAATGTTGGTACTTTAATACTACTAATATTATAAATGCGAAAGTAAGTGTGTGTGAATGTTAGTTACCACGTATCTCCGTAACTCCTAAACCTATTTTAATGAATTTTGAAACGTAGTTAGTGTAGGCTCTGGAATAAGAGGCTAATCTTAGGTACTCATCAATATCCACGCGGGCGAAGCCGCGGGGCACAGCTAGTAATTAATAATTATTGACGTTTTTAAAGTACAATCATAAAAATAATATTATGATGTAATAATTTCATCAGCAATAAATTTCTTCTTCGGTGAGGGAAAACATCGTGAGGAAACCTACCTATCCCTCAGGGTTAGGTAATAGTCAGTTCCTATATACACGGCGACAAGGTTCACCATTTGTCACGTTGGGTTCTGACTATCAGGTGAAACGTGGGCTTTGAGTTGGTTAATACCTCCACAATGTGGTGGTGTATGGCCACTCAAGCCTCTGACTACCCCCGAATGGGGATAAAAGTCGTGACGTATATGTATGTATGTATGTAAATTACTTCTTAAATGTTTAAAAAGGCTTTTAAATATCGATCAAATGGCTTAAACGTCTTTAAAAGTGTTATTGTCCTTTCTAAAAGGGAAGATCTTCCATCGAGGCGGGTGGCATGCCTGGCGGGGCCGGCGACCGATTAAAAATAAAAATGGGAAAAAGGTCTTCGAGTTAAATTGTTTTACGATTTTAACAAATGTAACGTCATGACTTTTATCCCCATTCGGGGGTAGTCAGAGGCTTGAGTGGCCATACACCACCACATTGTAGAAGTATTAAGCCAACTCAAAGCCCACGTTTCACCAGATAGTCAGAACCCAACGTGACAGGTGGTGAACCTTGTCGCCGTGTATACAGGAACTGACTATTACCTAATCCCTATCACACTTTCACTTTCGACGATTTTAACACTTAATGTAATAAAAGTCTAAAAAAGTTCAATCGTAATGACAAGCCTAGCGCAAATCCAACTTATCGGCTTAAAGTCCGTCCGTCTGTCCGTCCGTCCGGGCAGGTCATCAATCAGACTCGACAACTACTGAAAAAATGCCTTCAGTTTTTCCATTCCTGAACAGCTGAAGCAAAAACATACATTAGATACGATAGATGGTCGAAGCTACGTCCGATGACGGCGACAACGATTCGTTACTTAATGTTGGTACTTAGTCCGATATCGCACGAGGCACCCATGGTTGCGCCACCAGCGGTTGATTCGATAGCCGACATCGAATTGGTTGCGCTACCAAGCGGACACCAGATGCGATACCCTCCATACAGCTCTTATACATTTTGTTGGTGGAGCAACTGGTTCCGCTACCACTGGTGTCCTTGAGTAGGTAGGTACTGAGATTATTGGTGGTGGAGCTAAGCTGTAGCCAATTAACTGCAGCTCATATAGGTAGGTATGGACTGGCTCAACCGAGGTAGTACCACCCTCTCACAGCAGATCGGCGTAAAGTTGCTATTACAGCTGCGTTTGCTGCCCAGCCCCCTTCCCCTCTGTACGACTCCCTTTTAGGTCCGCAAGTGCGAGTGATGACTTTAGTATTGCAAGCATCTATAGGCTACGGTGACTTCTTAACATCAGGCGGGCCGTAGGTACCTACGGTTGTTTGCCACCTTAGTCACATAAAAAAACCGGCCAAGTGCGTGTCGGACTCGCACATAAAGGGTTCCGTACCACCGTAGAATAAAAACGTCAATAATATAAAGTTTCTTGTATGGGGAACCCCTTTATTATTAAATTTTATTTTATTTTTAGTATTCGTTGTTGTAGTGGCGACAGAAATACACATTCTGTGAAAATTTCAACTCTCTATCACGGTTAGTGAGATACAGCCCGCTGACAGACGGACAGACGGAAGGCGTAGACTTAGTAATAGGTCCCGTTGGAACCGTTTGGGTACGGAACCCTAAAAACTGAAAACCTCTGATAACTAAATCCCCAACCTTTGTAAAAATTCAATAACCCGCTTTATTAATTCCCAAAGGTATGTAGCAATATCCCACGATTCCGTTGTCTTGCAATGAGTAGTAAGGATCAAGTATCGCGCCATCTGCCGCTCCCGCGGGAAATCACACGCCCCCCACCCCCCCCCCCTTACAGTCATCATAATAATACAGACGTAAAGGAAAATAGAGAAATAGGAAATGTTAGTATAGAAAATAATAGTACATTACTGCCACGGTCTGGAATGAGTGTATTGCTGACCGCGGTGTTGATGGCCGAAATCTCACGAACCGTAATAGCTACCTATTACGGTTCGTCAGATAGGTATAGCCGTGAGATATAGACTTGATATTTTGACAGAATGTGTACCACAGAGTAAAGACTACAGAAAGAGGTGCCCTTATTAGATATTTGTATGAAAAAAAAACGTGGTCATTGTTTTTTCATTTTCATTATACTATTTACCGGTAAATAGTTGAACTACTCGCTTCGTTTTATGTCGATGTTAGTACTAGGCCGACCACTCGGCCGACTTGCTTAGGGCCAGTCCCCTTAGTAACTGGTCCATGATGTGTACCTATTTCTTTTGCCGCTATAACAACATATACTAAAAATTAAGTTTAAAAATAAAGGGGGTCTCTGTACAAGAAACTTGATATTTTTGCCGTTTTTATTATACGGTGGTACGGAACCTTTTATGTGCAAGTCCGACACGCACTTGGTCGGTTTTTATTTAGGTACTTATTTCTAAAATTCACTATGTACTTTTAAAGTTACTAGCGCCACCTAGGGAAGTCCTGTGTAATCAAAAAGGTATTTGTTCAGTAAACCGCCATCTCGTTTCGAGTAGCGGAACTTGAATACTCACCAGCAAAATATTTTTATGGTTAGTAATCTTTCACATAGATGGCAGCAGCGTCGCGTGAAGCGCCAACCTCTTTTTTTTTATAAAGTTTTTTGTTAGTTTACAATGGGTTTACAAAGCATTTCTGGGAACAACAGTGATTTGAAATTTGAGGGTTTTATTAATTATCTCAAGTAAAGGTACTTACATTTTACTTTTTATTGATTTTGGTTTGTTTCGTTGGCCAAGTTTGTTAAAAATTTTATGATATTGTTTCGAATAATTATTAATAATCATAGTATTATTAAATAAAACAGTGTTGGAGATCGTTGGTGATGAGTATCATAGTAGGTAATAACGTAGGTTTTTGGACAATGTAAATTTTCCATCACACGAATAGTACTAATGAATAGACATTACGTACAATAAACAATTACAAAACAAATAATAATAAGCATCAAACTTTTCCATTCAAGTTAATTCACAAAGGCAATTTCGTAATATAATTCCAAGAGAAAAGGCGGCTATTTACGGGATTATTAACATTGTCGCATTAAAATACAATGGAGTCGCCGAAGGTTTCATTCTAAATTAAATCGCCAGTAATTTAATTTCGTCGTACAATCCAGTTTCGGGCAACTAAACGAGCGTGGAGCGCGACTCAGGAATACAAAACGTTTTAGGGTACGTGATCTTCGCAGTTTATGTGATCCCGCGGATAGATGGCGCCACTATATAGACTACAGCTTTGTGGGAGCTTTGAAGTTTGAGCTGCAAAGATTATGTTAGAATGTAGATTAGAATTAGGGTTTTCAAAATAAATCAGAAAGGAGCAACCCAATTTATTGGTCATACTATAACCTACCCAGGTAGATACTATTTATTTTAGCACCGGGAAATCTAGGTATTTGTGAGTACATTTATTATGATACTTATTTTGGGATAAATAGGTAATTTGTCGGGCGTGATCTCAAACGGTTCTATCTTACAACCCGCTTATAATATCACTTCATGGCTACAAATTCGCGCGTTCATTATTACTCAGAAATTAAACAATTTCCAGTAAAACAATTCGCGCCGACGGCTGTGTCCATTATGGTGATGATCGTTTAAGATGACTTCTAACTTAATTATTATTTTGACGGTCTTAGTGAAGTCTTAATAAGGCAATAAAAAGTGGGACTCATGGTTTGATAGAGTATTTCTATTCTCGGGGAAATCCTGTGCGAGGTTTCTTTCCATAGTCCGTCAAGCTTCTGGCCAAGGGCTCAAGCTTCCCGGTTTTGACGGATACCTAGTCCTTTTAGGATTGGTAATTAAAATAATATCACTATCTGAGACTTTACCTTACGAGGGATATTTTATCCACACACCGAGCAAACTTGTACGATGAGCACCGTACAATGGAATGGACACGTACCCAGTAAATGGATGAAAAATAATTTCATAATTGACCATAGCTTCAGTGGTCCGGTACATTGGAGTCGATGTCGTAAAATATCTATGTAAGAAAGATAGAGAGTTTGCAGCAATATAAGGTCTGATGGATGACTGTCATTAAATGTTGAGATTTGTACAGCATCTCGGTTGGTGTCGGCTCGTTATCCGCGGGTAGACAGAGCGGGCCGCGATAGGACCCGTGATTTACGAGATCGTTTTACACAGAACGACTTTTTGTTTTGTTGGAATAACGTGTAATGTCTTTTGTTTTGAAGATTTTTACGGATTAAATGTTTTTTTTTTCTCATGGATTTAGGACGCCGTCACTGTAACTCCTGTAAGGTAAGCAACCTGTAAGCAAGGGTTGGTAGAAGGTAAGCAACTTGTAAACAAGAGTCGACAGAACATTTTCCTCCGTTGAAGCCGTTGCGGGTGCGCCGGCCGATAAAAACACCGTTTCCACTCCAATGCCGTTTATTAAAAATAGGAAAAGTACACTTTTGTTCTGGTAGCTAAAAATTGTTGCTTCTCACGTGGATGCGTTTACCGAACTGTCGACTGCCAGGGCGAGCCGTTACGAAAAAACTTATGTTATCGCTACCTACATTTTAAAATAAAATAGCAAAGATCCACCTTCAATTTACAAAATTTGCGGCAATCCACCTTCAATTTCTAAATATTAATAATGCGCTACCTTCAAAGTTTTAACATAATTAATATACGACAAAAATACATAAAAATGAACGCGTCGCTAACATCCGTTACAAGCGACACCCACTTGCGTCTATCAGGGTTAGCGCGAGGTTCAATCGACTACGCGTCTATTAGCATTACCAACATAAGCTGAACTCTCTTAATTACGTTTGTCACTAATTAAGACAGCTTAGCCCATGTTGGAAATGTTACCACAGACGTGCAGGCGACCGTACCTATACCCATAACAATTTTTTATATTACCGAGTTACTAACTGACGCCAACCCTCGTTAAAGTTAATGTAATGAATACCTAATCAAAATGTATTTATGTCATGGGTTTGCCAAACTTTGTATAACTAGCATAATCTAGACCCAGGTATGGGTACCAGTGACCTCCGTCAGGTGACACAATGACGCGAAAATATTGCGGCCAGAAAGAATGGCGGCCATTGTGGCTCGCCGGTAATGACGTATTTCCGGTGCGCGGGCCGGCCGGAAGTGGATCCGCGAGTGCAGGGACGAATTTCAGTATTTTTACTATCATATTGATGACTTTTTAACTAGAATTCCAGCCCCCTAGCCAAGTGGCTACGTCTGCTAGCGTTTCTAAAAATCGCTACGCTTCATGTATGGAAATTACATAAGTCACGTAATCTACTCATCGACTTGTAATGTCATTTCCATACATTTAATCGTAGCGTTTTGTAGAAGCGCTTATAGACAAAGCCACTTGGTTGGGCAGGTAAGTACTGAATTCAATTGTGTATGTTGGGAATTATTCTATTTTAAATTTGTTTGAATCTACGAGTTGTTAATATAATTCACAAGCGCGCTCCTTATGTTCCATTAAAGTTTCGTCGTTTCAATAAATCCCGCGCAAGCGGCGCGGCGCGGGTGCGGCGCGGCGCGGGGGCTCGCATTGGCGCCGCATATATCTTCATTTGTACACATCGTGCTGTGTTTTGTGTCGGCTTTATCATTCTGTGTCTGCTAACGATCACACCTCATGTTCAAATAAAATTATACTACATACTCATGAATTATGGTTATTAGCAAAAACAAACAAAGCAACGTTTGTACTTTAGTTACCGAAGAGAGTAGAAGAAATCTCTTTAATGGGTAGGTACCGTACAATGGACTGAGTTCGAAAACAGTGACACCCAGACCAGGGGATTTTTTATACCACAAGATGTAGAGTCATTTTACACTTAACCATACCAATATTTACAATATAGAGTGGTCGAAGAAGTCTTCTTAATTCTCTATATTACGGTGCATTCTCTCCTTAATGCTCTACCCTCTAATGGGTAAGAGCGCGGCGTGAAATGGTGAATGAATCGTAGCGGCTCACGCAATGCGAAGCGCCTGTATAATAGAGCTGTAAAAACCAGTGTATTATCTATGTTTCAGTAGAGTCAGGGTTACGAAATGATTGTAGTTGCATCAGATGTTATCTTAAATTGTATATAAGATGTCTAAAAACTTGTGTCATGAGGAATTTCTGGGTTAGATTATAGAGTAACCGCCCTAGGGGAATTCGAATCACCCCCAAATAATGTTACCGATAATTTTTTCTATTTAGCATTCGAAAGATTTGATGAATTTTCAAATTCAGAATACTTAAATTGTAACATAATTTTTAATTAAAACTGATTGCTAAATACCTATATTATATCCTTTAGTAGAGACCTTTGGTTGTTAGATTATTTGTTTGGCAGAGGCTCTATTAAACAAAAAAAATACTGTTGAATGTTTTATGTAACTAGCATCAGGAATTATGTTCAATTTTCTTATTCCTCTTATACTAAAATATACATTTTGTTATTAAGGGCCATAACACACCTAGTAGCCATGGCGACGTCGCCAACCCCGTAGCCAAGTCAAAATATGTCAAAATATGACGGGTAACATACCTGGCGACCGAATGGTGACGGTCGCCAGTCCGTCGCCAGTCGCCAGTCGGTCGCCAGGTATGTTACCCGTCATATTTTGACATATTTTCACTTGGGTACGGGGTTGGCGACGTCGCTATGGCTACTAGGTGTGTTATGGCCCTAACAATTTAACACATTCCACTCGCAAACAAAGCTTATAACATTTAGTTACGAAGCGTGCCCCCAGGGTAGGCTTAATTCGAATGACGGTAATGAAATTTCGAAGCGAAGTGAAATATTACAGTGAGCAGACTCGTTACGGCCGTTGGGCGGGATCCTCGGCCACACTGAATTATTATCTTACCGTTATATTTTATTGTAAGGTATTTTAGAATATTTTTTTTGCTGTTTTCTGTGCGTGATTTTAAAATAAACAATATTAAGTGATTTTTCAACATTGTTTTTGCTTTTTGTTAGTGGGTGCATACACAAGCCCGTCAAAACTGAATGCTCGGGCGCACCGCTCGCCTCTGGCAGACGTAGCCAATGACGTATACAGTTTAATGAAGTGCAATATTACACGTAGCGTTTTGAAAATATGTTTCATGGTGATAAGGACGAAAATGTAAATAAGAGTGGGTAGTGTTTCGTTCTTTTTCACATGTCAACATTATGTTGTCATGCGTCATCTTCTGTGAGTGGTTATAATGTTGTATGTATTATTTAATGTTCCGTATGATGGTTAGAGTTCGCCCCTGTGCAAGGCGGCGACGTATCAAGGCATATTTACATACCAAATGTACTGTTCGTCACATAACCCTGAAAATGACACTTTCATATGTCGAGCTTTATTTTGCTGTTTTTACACTTTCATCAACGTTTTATCTACTATAATACAAATTGCGTGTAATTTGCCTTTGAGATATAAAGGGATATAAGGATTGGAGGATTATTCTTTTTTATTAGCCTGTCCCACTGCTGGGCAAAGGTCTCCCCTCTCTTTCTCCACAGCTCCCTATCCTGGGCTTGTAGTGGCCACGCTTTTACCCGCAAAGGTGTTCAAATCGTCGCACCATCTTCGCCGCGGTCTGCTACGGTCTATCACTACGTATGGATAATGTCAGCATATCGTGAACCATAATCTCACATTAGTTTATTCTTACATAAATGTTTCGATCTAAATGTTTGTTGAATGTTAACTAGTACTGCTATTTAGTGGTACTCCCGCGACCAATGCGGTCAGTCATGTATTCTTTATAATGATATATCTGCGAACTGCGACCACGCTAAGGTACGACCAGCTCAGGGGAATTAATTTTTCAAAACAAAAATATACGCAAACCTACCCATATTTTTTACATATCCCCGCGCGATCTGGTTGTACAATATAACAAAGTGCTTCACGAGCAGACGTAATGCTATTCATATTTTTATATACAACTGTTGTTTTAAGGTTCTTTTAATTGGGGTTTTAATGTTTCTTTTAGGTAAATAATAAAGAGTTTTTGGAAGCTAGGATCAGTGGGATTTACGATAAGTTAAGCATAACTTTGAATAATAATGTGTAATCAAAACTTAGTGCCGTAGTATGCTGTGTTGTGTTGATCTATATTATAAAGAATACTGTAGAGTAGGTATATAAGCAGCATAGCTGCATGCAGTCCTATATTCGAGTCTCATTCCGGGACATACTACAGAGGATGTGATTCTCTATTTTTCACAAAGCTAAAACAAAGTTGAAAACAACTAGAGAGAGTTGCCAAGAGGTGACATATCACGGACGTATCAACTTTGACCTCATGATGTTTGGACAAATCGAGGAAAACTGTAAGTCGAGCGCTACACAACATTGGGGAAAGATGAAACTTATACAACCGCAGCATATTTTGATTGTCATATAACAACAAAATATGTACATATATTGTATGTACCAGACACTCGACATTGCGGTACAATTCCGTCGTCTCCAAGTACTATACTCATGTTTTATGAAAACATATAAAAATATCCGCCTTTGTTATTTTAAAATGGCGAATGAATATGAAAACGTTAACCGTCCCGGTTTATTTTGTTTCACAGATTACATTGTTAAGGGACGGGAGTAATGGGCACTAGATGGTCTTATTTGAATCTAGTGTCTTTAGCTACTTTGAATGACCTACCTTCGATCTTTTTTTTTTTTTATTGGACTGCAGTGGCAAAAAAGCGTACGGCCCGCCTGATGTTAAGCAGTTACCTTAGCCTATAGATGCTTACAATACCAAAGGCATTGCTCGTAAATTGCCGACCTGGAGGGGAGTGGGATGGAGGGAGGGGGAGGGGGGGGGTGGGCTTACGGCTCTCTCACTCATCGTACGAAACGCAGCTGTAATAGCTGCTTTACGCCGATCTTCTGTGAGAGGGTGGTACTAGCCCGGTCGAGCCAGCCCGTTTATGAGCTGCAGTCAATTGGCTACAGCTTGGCTCTACCACCTTATAAACGATCTATAAAGGGTGTAACGGAGAGGGTATACATATCAAGTTCGCGGTTTTTTAGAGCCTTATCAGACAAGCGGTTTGCGAGCGGATTAGTATAAGTGCGAGTGGGACAAGACGATCTCGTGCGTGCACTCACACCCACGCGATGATCGACAAAATCCGTTCGCAATCCACTCGCAAGCCGCCAGTGTGATAAGGCCCTTAGCAAGCTAAGAGGTGGCTCAGAGGAAGGATAAGCAAATGAATAGATAATGACACTCATAGTGCGATGACGCGTTTATGTTGATTTGAATTACTGAATTCAGATCATAATAAACGCGTCACTTAGGAATTCGAAAATTGGGTATGAACTATGAATTATTTGAACATTTTTGAGTCGAAATTATACTAGATGTACACTTCACCCATTTTAGATACCATTTCCGTTATAGCCTGTATAATATTAGTATCTACTTCTTAAAATCAGAGTTGCAAAAAAACAGGAAATTTAAAATGAAAACTGTTTAAAACATTGATTTAAAACAGGAGGACAAAAAACATTGTTCTTAAATGTTTAAAACATGTTTTAAACACGATGTTTAAAACAAGATGATTTTTTCGTAACAACCCTGCTTAAAATTCTATGTCCTAGTACTTTTTTGTTTTAGGTAAATAAACAGGAGGTAACTTAGACCTATTGTTTTACATGACTGTATAATAATAAACGATCTACTGTAGATAACCTTTACAGCTAGAAACCTTTTACCGCTTAATGACGTAGTCATTGTTGTGGCACTCGTGACGTCATCGTTACGTTACTTCACTATTCGCTGCGTCATTAGATTGAGGAACAATCGCAGGTATTATACTAACTTGATGAATGTTGGAACCTTCCATTTGGAAATGTGAGCTTGCATTAGGGTATAGAAGAGAATTTCAGCTCTTCTCTGTTATTAATAGAGTTGATTCATCAATTTCCTCATAAAAGAAAGCTATAGGATACCGTAGCATCTTTTATTTGTATAAGTATGTTTCTATCAGATGAAACTGAATCTGGTTAGTGGACAACCTGGTGCCGGGTTGCTCAAGCCGCCCGAAGGCCTCTGACAAGGCTTAACGACTGCTGCCTAGAAGACAACAACCGGGACCGACTTTTTACGTGTCCTCCGAAGCACGGAGACACTCAGTTCAAATGGTCACGCATCTCTGACCGACCTTGCCAAGCGTTGCTTCACCTCCGATCGTTTATCGATCAGTGATTGCAGCTTTCAGGACCTCTCATTCTGATCCTAGATCATGGTAAAATTCCAGGCAGGTTATATTAAGTAGGTAAGTATTACACCGGTATGTCCTAACATTTTAAACATAAAATGAATGTAAGAAAAAAAAAAAAAAAAACGGTCGAATTGAGAAACCTCCTCCTTTTTTTGAAGTCGGTTTAAAAAGTAGATTTCGTTCAATTTCATTTGTAAGGGATGGCGGTGGGCTCGCGAAGGCAGCTCCTATAAAGTACGGTGAGCGAACGAACCGTGTCTTCTATCAGTGTATTGGGATGCTCAATACGAGGTGAATGGGGGCCAGGGGACTCGGTAGGATATACTTAAGATTTGAGCAAAATAACGATTTTAATTTACCTGATTCTACCATAACTGTAGTTACGTACCATGGACCAGTTACTAAGGGGACTGGCCCTAAGCAAGTCGACCGAGTGGTCAGCCTAGTACTAACATCGACATAAAACGAAGCGAGTAGTTCAACTATTTACCGGTAAATAGTAAAATGAAAATGAAAAAACAATGACCACGTTTTGTTTCATACAAATATCTAATAAGGGCACCTCTTTCTTTAGTCTTTACTCTGTGTTACGTACTATGACGTTATGGTTTAATAATGTTCAGCCCCTAGCCAAGTTGATTCCTCAACAAGCGTTTCTACAAATCGCTACGCTTAAATGTATGGAAATGACAGTACAAGTCGATAATTAGATCACTTGACTTATGGCATTTCCATACATGAAGCGTAGCGATTTGTAGAAACGCTTGTAGACGGAGCAACTTGGCTACGGGGGCTGTTCTGACTTTTCTTGTAATTCAAATAACAGTGATACTAACGTCCTTGAAAATAAGACCAAGACTCGTGTCGGGAAAACGTTTTGAGATCTAATAGTAAGTATAACTACTTCAGTATTTTCTCTCACATTAATCCACTTAAGATATTTGGTTTACACGACGCTGTTTCTGTAATATCCTTGAGTCTTCTGTATTATATTATAAACCAAACTAGCAGGTTCACTTCTAAATTCTTTATTAGTTATTTATCCAGTCTCATCATAACATCTTCAAGAGCGGGAACTGATCAATCTGACGTTAAATGTCACACCACAGATAATCATTAGTTAGTGTTGTTCCATATACATTACAGTTTCGATACTAGAAAATGAAAAGATAGTATTTCTATCACTAGTGAAATATCCCTGAATGTAAACGTCGTTATATGAATGAACAAGTAATCGGCGTCACTTGTAAGCACTTCCATAAACGCAAGTTTTTGCTGTTCGCCGGTGTATCATTACGCATAACGACTTATAGTTGGAGCCACAGAACAAGCGGAGAATATTGGTGGTACCAAGCTGTAGCTGATTGACTGCAGCTCATATACGGGCTGGCACGACCGGGCTAGTACCACCTTCTCAATGAAGATCGGCGTAAAGTAGCTATTACCGCTGCGTTTCGTACGATGAGTGAGAGAGCCGGAAGCCCTCCCTTCGTCCCACTCCCCTTCAGGTCAGCAACGTGCGAGCAATGCCTTTGGTATTGCAAGCATCTATAGGCTACGGTAACTGCTTAACATCAGGCGGGCCGTACGCTTGTTTGCCACCTCCGTTTTATAAAAAAAACGGAGCTAGTATAATTTGACATACCGTACATGTGATGCAAGCATTAGACCAGTCTCTGAATTTGTGACTCCAAGACTAGTGAGAGTCTTGGAATAATTTTATGACACTAACGCAACTTAAATTTGAGAGCTGCTTAACTTTGACGCGCCATACAAAAAATGACAGTTAACGACGTCTCAAACTGATAAGTGGGACTTAAATATTTAAGTAGCCTTTGAGTATTCGGCCGTAAAAACTGTATTAATAAATCGATCTCAAGATTGATACGGAACTTGAGATGCTGTTTTGACAGATGTTCCATACATTAAACGTCAAAACTGCATCTTAAGATCGATCTCAACTTTGATATAGATTTATTTATAGTATCGGCGTCTGTGTGTTTTTTTTTATTGGACTGCGGTGGCTAGAAAGCGTACGGCCCGCCTGATGTTAAGCAGTTACCGTAGCCTATAGATGCTTACAATACCAAAGGCATTGCTCGCACATTGCCGACCTGAAGGGGAGTGGGGTGGAGGGAGGGGGAGGGGGGGTGGGCTTACGGCTCTCTCACTCATCGTACGAAACGCAGCTGTAATAGCTGCTTTACGCCGATCTTCTGTGAGAGGGTGGTACTACCCCGGTCGAGCCAGCCCGTTTATGAGCTACAGTCAATTGGCTACAGCTTGGCTCTACCACCTTGAAAAGTGAGTGAGTGACGGAATAGGACGCTTCATCGCTAGTTTCGAAGCCCCACTAATATCTAAAGGCCATGTTAGCATGGTGTGCCAAACAAATATAATGGCGGAAAGCTCATGTCCAATTTCCACCCACTTACCGGCAATGTTGGACTACGGACGGATTATGTATGATGATGTTTCTAATGGCAAAGTTACCGCGGCTTAAGTTAATATCATAGTTCCCAAAGGGATAGGCAAGCAATGTTATAGACCGTTTGTACATGTTTTAACATTTGAAACAGGAGGCGAGGCTATCTTACAAGGGCATAGTTTGCAAATGTGGGTTGTGTGTATAAAATGTAACGTCACGACTTTATCCCCATTCGGGGGTAGTCAGAGGCTTGAGTGGCCATACACCACCACATTGTGGAGGTATTAACCAACTCAAAGCCCACGTTTCACCAGATAGTCAGAACCCAACGTGACAGGTGGTGAACCTTGTCGCCGTGTATACAGGAACTGACTATTACCTAATCCCGAGGGATAGGTAGGTTTCCTCACGATGTTTTCCCTCACCGTCAGCGAACTGTAAGTTATGCACATAGATGAAAATTCACCCATTGGTGCATGCCCCACCGGGGATCGAACCTGGGACCTTTTGATTGCTAGCCCAACCTGTTCACCCCTAGGCTACAGTCGCTTGTTATGTGGGTTGTATGCTTGTTGTTTTAATGAGATTGTGTGGTTGTTACTTTTCTAACTGCTGAATCTGCCACCATATGTCTATGGCTAAGGCGGTAAACAGGCGTACGGTCCACCTGATGTTAAACAGTTACCGTAGCCTATAGATGCTTTCAAAACCCAAGGCATCGCTCGCACGTTGCTAACCTGAAGCGGAGTGGCATTGTGGGAGGGTAGGGGGGAGGAATTTGGGCTTTCAACTCTCTCACTCATGGTATGAAACATTTTTAAATTAGCTACTATACGCCGCTCTTCTGTGAGAGTGTGGTATTACCCCAGTCGAGCTAGCCCGAATATGAGCTGCAGACTATCAGGTACAGCTTGACTCTACCATCTTAAACACCTTAGATTATTGGCATCAACTGGAAAAAGAAGGTTACGATCATTGAGCAAGCGAATCACGATTTTACTCTGGCAAGGACCCAAGGTATAACTCGTGCCAAGGTGAGCAAAAAGTTTAAAATGGTAAAGCTCGAGTCGTTCCACGTGATTCCAAAGTTCAGCTGATTCCAGTACATTATTCCGTACATATCGCTTTAAATCCGGTCGTTGCGGATCTCCCGCTGTCCGCCCGGCGGAGATCCGGCGACTTGTCGCGCGCGGAATGCCGCGGATCCCGGGTAGCTCAGTACATACCGCGTCACCGCCCGGGCCGGACGCGCCCGCCCGCCCTCACCTTCAAAAACCTTCCCTATCACCTACATCTTAAAACTGAATATTAATTATGCCTCCCAAAGCTCATCTTAAAACTTAAACGTTCGGAAATTAATGCTTAATTATTATTAAATCTACAGGTGGCTGCGGCCTGTCAGTCTATTCTAAGCCCTTTCTGGTTGTTATAGAGTATCAATTTCTTTGTCTTGATGTGATAAGTGTTTTAATGTTTGTGAGTTAAGTGTCGCATCATGTGAGCTAATACCAAGCACGTTTTAATCAATTTAAATAAGTCTCTTTCAAATTAAAATTCTAAATGTGAAATTTTACAACGTCATATAAATGTTAATACTTAATTAAATTTTCAAAATCATAAAATAACATTTAAAAAAATAAGTGTTTGTTATTCATAATTGTGGCCTAAAAATAACAAAATTATGTATACGCTGTGATATTCAAAATTCTTGGTGTGATGTGTATGTACATTAAAAGCGAGAACACACAAGGTATCATCTTCTCTACATGTTAGTAAATAGAAGCCTTTATGATGAGATTTCAAACCGTTTTTACTCGGAAATTTTCCTTGTTGAAAATAATTAAAAACTAACGTTCCTTTTAGAAAAACTCTGCTCAAAGTTACCTTTTGTATCCGTAATATTGAGCAGATATGTCTAATAAGTTAATAAGGTAAACCTTTTCTTCGAGTTAACAAAGAAGCTCGTTGTTTTATAACAAAAGAAAATTAAAGGTTAACCACGGGTTCTGTAAATGGAAGGTTATTTTCAGAGCCTTCATTATTATAATTTATGTTGCTACATGTAAGTAATTAGATCTTATAATTATTTATTAGTAGGTAGTCATCTTGTAGTGAAAAATATACTGTGTAATCTATTTAATTACTAAAGCCTTCACCAACACACTAATGGGCCGTTACAGCAGCTAACAGACAGTACCCAGTACATCAAACAATCAGTTTCTGCTCTAACAGTCCGTTAGTGTGTTGGTAACCACGGCCCTTAGAATGTCTTTAACCGCTGAATCAGGTGCCCCATTTTTTATCCACTTGCAAAAAAAGGGGTTCTTAATTTGAATCGAAAGAGGTATCTATCGCCCATCACAAAAAGTCTATAAAGATATCAGCAATCTGCCCATCGGCTAATCGAGCCAATAGATTACATTAGGTATGCTAGTTGTATCTGCCTCCGACCTAGAGACAGCCTACTTAGATCGACGCTACTTTCCGACGAGACTTGTTTAGGTTTAAAATATACACACATGTAGAGACTGATCACGAATCACGGTATCGGATCGGAAATTATGGATAAAGCCGAATTGATCCAAGTTCTTTTATTTTTATAGGACTGCGGTGGCAAAAAACCGTACGGCCCGCCTGATGTTAAGCAGTTACCGTAGCCTATAGATGCTTACAATACCAAAGGTATTGCTCGCACATTGCCGACCTGAAGGGGAGTGGGATGGAGGGAGGGGGAGGGGGGTGGGCTTACGGCTCTCTCACTCATCGTACGAAACGCAGCTGTAATAGCTGCTTTACGCCGATCTTCTGTGCGAGGGTGGTACTACCCCGGTCGAGCCAGCCCGTTTATGAGCTGCAGTCAATTGGCTACAGCTTGGCTCTACCACCTACAAAGGAGTAGTCTGCGTTATAATGTTCTAAATTCTGTATTTTACCGACGAGGAACTTGAAGTCACCTCATGCGCATGTCGCGATTAGAACAACAAGGTATCAATACAGAAATTATGTTTTTACGATACATACTTTAAGTTGGTACGTGAAAAAAACCTCTCATTACTGTACCCCGAAACTGTGGAAGCGTAATAAATAACTCGATAATATTTGTGGCCACCCCTCACGTGGGGTAGTGCTGTAGTATAGGTACCTCGTTATTACCAGCTACAGGCAACTTTCATTGTTTTGTTCCGGTGCGGTATTACATTTTATGAGCTCTTGGCTCGAGTTATCGGGGAGGTAGAATATGAATACTTAGGTATTGTTCAGGAGCTCTAGCATTTGTTTTACGCTACCACGCAAATTTTATAAACGACCGTTTGGCGCAGTGGTTTGAGTGTTGGCCGCTCGGGCCACTGCATCGGGTGGTTGCGGGTTCGATTCCCGCCAGAGACAAATTTTTTAAACGGCCTTTTCGTAATTTGACCTAGTTTGGGTGTCACTGGGTTCACCCCCATTTTAGGTTCCCAATGGTACAAGCGTTGCTTATTTTGGCTCCATAGAATTGGTGTGTAAGTCTGACGATATTTTTTTTTATAGAACCCGGTTTATCACCAGAGGAACAAAACATTTGCCTCACAATCAGAGTTGCAAAAATACAGGCAATTTAAAATGAAAACTGTTAAAAACGTGTTTAAATCATTGATTTAAAACAGGAGGAAAAAAAATCATTGTTTTTAAATGTTTAAAACATGTTTTAAACACGGTGTTTAAAACAAGATGATTTTTTCGTAACAACCCTGCTCACAATTATTGTAGGTAGCCGCTAGCGATTAGTGACACCTGCTAACGTATAGCCTTATGGAGCATTGCGACGCTACACAGACTGCATTATGATATTTTTTAGACCCCTTATAGCCAGGAAGCATTAAATTTGCCACTACACCGGACACACTCTCCCTCAGTGCTGATAATTTAGCTTTTCCACGGGACCCAATAGTCAAAATCTTTGCGATTTCGGACACCACTGACACGAACGACTGACTAATTGATGCGTCGCGAAGACAAATGATCCGAGTTGATATTGAATGCAAATATCGCCAGACTACGCCAGACTAACACACCAACTGTATGGTCCCAAAATAATGAACGCTTGTAATAATGAGTACCGTACAATAGACTGGGGGCGATCCCAGTGACACCCAGATCTGGCCAAATTCCGGAAAGGCCGTTTTCGAACTTTGCCTCTGGCGGGAATCGAACCCGTAACCACCAAATGCAGTGAGCACTGCGCCAAACGGTCGTCAAATTATTATTTAAACATGCCGGTACTATTTTTAAATGTGCGCGACTCTTGCGCAGCCGTCTGTAGCGTTTTCCTACTGTCTATGGTAGCCAGAAGGGCTAGACAAGTGGCTGAAGTCTACAAGCGTTCGTTCAAATCGCTACGCTTCATATATGGAAATGACATAAGTCACGTGATCTACATAGTGACGTTTGACATTTCCATACATTGTGAAGTCTATTCTATTCTATTCGATTAGCGTTCATGCCACTTGGCTAGCCCCTCTGGTAGGTATGGTAGGTCCTGCCGCCAAAGAATACGCTCCGGTAGCAGGACCTGCCGTAGGTGGTCCCTGACGCCTCGTAAGGGGTTGCCAGATATAGGTTGCCTCTTTTTTTAACCCCCAGGGTTGGTAGGAGTAGCCACTTTAATGAATCGAATAGAAAAGATATGGGTCCTGTCTATAGAAGCAAAAAGTTTTAGGCTGATGTCCTCGCGAAACAGTACTTATCGTGCGCCCGTTGCCGTCCAAACTCCGCATTTTAAATAGGTTTCCGTTCCGCCACCCACTTGGAATAATACGCGGTTGTATACAGTGTCAAGTTTACTTTGCGGGATCGTTTATCTTGTTCAAGTCGGACTCCGGCATTATTTATCAAAATGTTTTTGGTTGGCGAATCATATCTTGAGTGCCCGGATTTGGGATCCATTGTGCTACGCTATGCTTGTTGCTTTGTAGCTTCTGGTGTCTATGATACTGAATTTGAAGTAGACAGAGCTTGTCCATCCTCCTGTTATTTTTTAAAATATAGATGTGATTCGTCGCGACGCGACGTCAGTGTTACATCTACAAGGTCTCCATTATTCTTAGGAGTAACATAAATGTTTAAGTTCATATAGTTTTATTTGAACAATAAATCAGTCCAAAAATTACTTAACCTTCAAGCTGCGAAGTGACTCTTGCAAAGTTCGGAATAACGTTAGTTCAAATAACATAGTTTATAACTAACTTGGAAGTTAGTCCTGTGAACTTATGAAAAGGTCCTTTCTGATACGACTGACTGGTTCCAAGAATTGCGCTTTTAAGAGTAATCGTTTTAGGGTACGCAAGAAAATGGAGCTAGTAATTTTATACATCAGTGATAGTCACGTGACAGCGACACAAGTCCTTTCACAGCTGCAATGAAGCGGACAGTACTACTTCACCAAGCCAACTAGGAACTTGTCAAATGTGAAGTCACCCGCACGATAAGGCGGTGGCGGTGTGCGGGAGGTGTGGCGGGTGTGCGGGCGGGGAAGCCGTATTCCATCCAAGTTGCTAGTTGGCTTGGTGGAGTATATCGGCAATGTTGTCTCCACTTAGTAGGTAGCTGGTATAAGCGCCTTTGCGTAGATTTGCATAAACTAATTTGTACCGCGGCACGAGATAATAACGGCACGGATACTGGGTAAACAAGTCCCATGGAGTTCTAGTATGAAGAATTTAAAATTAAACTTTTTATTTACACGACTGCCCGAAAAAAGGAGTTTATATGTGTTAAGGGTTCATGTATGTATGTAAGATTATTACTTATAAATAACACCATAACTTATAAATGCCTGAACCGATTTGGATGTATGGGGTATCGTTAGAATCCTTACATCATTCCGGGTAACACTGGGTATATTATTTTTGAAAAAAGTCAATATGGCGGCATTATGGCTCAATTTTCAAATGTGCAAAAATCTTTTTTTCTTCCATTATTACAATATGGGTATCAAATTGAAGGCCTTGATGAGCACATTCCAAAACTGTAGAATTTATAGGCATCATTTAACATAGGTGGGGTGTACATGCAAAACAAGCATTTCATTTTGACTGCTGTCACTAAAATGCATAAATAGATAGGCCCTCTTAGATAAAATATGTCCCAAAGAACGGTCCCCCGACTGCAATGACACTGCACTTGTTTTCTACTTTTTATTAGTTAATTTTTTGGCAGGGCAGTCGTGTTTTTAATTTTTTTAATTATTTATATTAGGTAAGTAGTAACCTTAGATTACCTAATGATTGGTCTCCAGTTGGTTTATGGTCAACAGTTCTATCAGGCGATCGCTTGGAGACTTGGTTTAATCGTGGGCCGCTCGGCTCACTGCACCGGGTAGTCGTGGCTTCGATTGCCACCAGAGCAAAATTTGTCCAGGGGTCCTACCACCACCTCTTATAGCAGTATTGTTTAAGGACTTATTATTATTTACAAACGATGGTTTTTTTTTTCATTCAGTGGTAGGCAAGTATTTGACCACGAACTCACCTGATGGTACAGTCAGCAAGGAAAGTCACTGAACATTCAGAATTTTTCAAATCGGTTATACTCTTTATTCTACAAATGTTGGTAAACCTTTATAAAACCAAACATTAGCAACATGTCTACATTTTGTTTCGATAAAGAAAAATTATGGATTTGATGCAAAAAAAAGTGTGCAAGCTATTTGACAAACTGAGAATGTTCAGCGACTTTCGTTGCTGACCGTAAGTGACGATGTATTCTACGATGGAGCATACTTACCTAGACAGTACCTGTTCACTGTCAGCTTATAAACATCCAGATTGCAATCAATGGGGAACAAAGACGCCGGCAAGGTGTTCCATTCCTTAGCAGTTCGCATGATGAAGGACCAGGACCAGGGCCTTAGTTAAGGACCATATGCTTATTATTTATTGGTTTGCGATCTCTTCAAGAAATCAAAACAAAACATTTATTGCTATATTTTATTAAAATGAAAAAATCACACCAGTATCACAATATAAAGAGACATACTTAAAATGACATCTCTATCTAATCATAGATATATAACATGACCCGGAGTTTCTATTGATGATGTGTATATTTGCCAATGGTCGTTACGTTCCAGCGGGTCACGTTACTCTTCACATTTCTGATTGTATTTGTTTAATCGATGTACTTCTTCTTGATCGCCTCGTGGTCCTCAGGGTACGCCTGGTGCAGTGCGTTCAGCTCGCGGTTGTATTTCTCGAGCTGCGCCGGAGTGCAGGACTGACACTTGTCTCGTAGTCTTTGCGCTGTAGCGTCTGAAACATACACTTTCGTTCTGATTCCGTTGGTACAAAAACTTTATGAAACTGTATTACCGTCCTCCTCATGATCCTAACGCATGAACAAGACAGCAATAGTTATTTCAAAATAGGTTTACTCGTAAGTTGTAGTTTATATCCTTATCAAATCATGTACAAGTCTCTATGATAACCAATGAGATGGAGATAAAATAGGTAGTTTGTACAAAAGTGTATTTCTCGCTCATTTCAATTTAATTTGGTTTTTGCTAACTTATAAGTGATTTTTAATAGCATTATTTTGGGTTTTGATGTAATGATTTGCACACTTTTTTCAAATATATAGTATTTTTCCCGTTACTTAAAAAACCAAAATCATTAAGTATCTCATGTACACTGCACGACACTGAAACGTGGTCAATGACTAGGCCTCATAAGAAGGCTCAAGGTCACTCAGAGAGCTATGGAGAGGGCTATGCTCGGAGTTTCTCTACGAGATCGAATCAGAAATGAGGTGATACGTAGACAAACCAAGGTCACCGACATAGCCTTGCGAATTAGTAGGCTGAAGTGGCAGTGGGCGGGGCATAGCCCGAAAAACTGATGGCCGATGGGGCAGAAAGGTTCTTCAGTGGCGACCACGTGCTGGAAGCCGCAGCGTGGGTAGGCCCCCCACAAGGTGGACTGACGACCTAGTGAACGTCGCGGGAAACCGCTGGATGCAAGTGGCACAGGACCGGTCGTTGTGGAAATCCTTGGGGGAGGCCTATGTCCAACAGTGGACGTCTTTTGGCTGAAATGATGATGATCTAATGTACGGTCAGCAACGAAAGTCGCTGAACATTCTCAATTTTTCAAATAGCTTGCACACTTTTGTTTTGCATCAAAACCATAATTTTTCTTTATCGAAACAAAATGTAGACATGTTGCTAATGTTTGGTTTTATAAAGGTTTACCAACGTTTGTAGAATAAAGAGTATAACCGATTTGAAAAATTCAGAATGTTCAGCGACTTTCGTTGCTGACTGTACTATGCCATTTTAAATAACGCGGTAATTACGCCAGCAAGATCATATATTCGTGAATAACTCCAAAACGGCTATAGGCACAAATTTTAAAATTTCGGCACATTTACACGAGATGGAGCACTAATTATCTGTATCATTCAAATTTTGATTGGACCAGCAGCAAAAAACCCCACTGCTGGCGTAATTCACTCAAGATTTCTTTAATAATAGTTTCAAAATGCAAATTACACAGTTTTCTACGCCATTTAATGCGTTAGCCGCAACACGAAAGTTGTCATAATTTTTTACAGGCCCATAGCTCCGAAACTATGATAGTTACCTATAGTCGGTGTTCACTAGGCATCTGCATTATCAACCGATGGATATGTAAGTAAATTATTATTTCGGCTTTTTTATGCACTCTGTACAGTTGCTAGTTGGGCAATACAAAAAACAGCCTTCGTATTCGGTTCCGGATTAGATCACCATTCTGGCCAATGAACAATTGCCGTGTGTTCATAACATAAGAATTTAGCTTAAGGGAGCTGCCAGTTGTGTGATACTACACCACCAAGCCAACTAGACACTCGGGTATAAATAATCAAATAAAAATCAATGATTCCGCCGTCCTTCCACTACGTCGTGGGAGCTACTGCCACAGCAGTTCCCAGGCATTTATCCAGGCTCACTACTGTTGTAGGGAGTCCATTCCCTTAGCGCATTTCACGCGTATTTTTCGAAAGAAGTGGATGGTTCTCTTTACCGTTTGGTAAGTGGCAAATCTTTGTTATGCGATATTTAAGATGGATGTTGTAGGTCATGAGGTTCCTGAACAAGTATTTTTCTTTACCCACAGCGAACACAAGGCTCTTATTTATTAGGGTTCTGTACCCAATGGGTACATTTTTGAAATACTTTTGTATAATTATACAATATAAAGTACTAGCTGTCCCAGCGAACTTCGTGCCGCCTCAGAATTAATAAATGTTGTATTAAGACGATACAAGAAAAAAATGAATTTTAGTTTCGGGGTGTGGCTGGCGTCGCGTGAGCTGCCGAAGGATATATCCCTCTCGCTTAGCTAGGACAGAACAGCTATGGAGTAGACTATAGTATAGTTATTTTTTGAAGGAACAATATTGTTTAATTCGTACATATAAAATAATATGTCCCAGTGCACCTTTTAAAATAGATGAAATGGATGAAAATATTCAAATATTTTTTTTTCGTTTTATATGGGATTTCTATGTTGTTTTTATTGCTGAAGACAAATTAAGTCAAAAGAAGACAAACGATACCTACAATATGCTGATAGATACGTATAACAATATTTCGATCGTATAATAGCCTATAACCAGCGGACGATCCAGACGCGTCCAACGATATCTCATTAGTCAAATTATTATGATATAAAAATAGTTTGGACGTTATACGGGAGCAGATGAACATACATACATATCGGTCAAAATCATAACCCTCCGCCCACCGTAGTCGGGTAAAAATGTATATACTCTGTGTCAGTGACTGACTGCCGGATAAGAGTATCTTTTTCATGTTTCGTAGGCAAAGGCATACTTTGGTACTTAACTTCGATGCCGATCATGAAGTCATCAGCGGTGTCATAATATTTTTTTTTACCATATTTAATTTATTTTTTAATTTAATTTTCAGTTTTTATTAATTTTATTGATTTAACCATGCATTTATTTTTTGTTTATCTTTTTATCTTTATTTTTTTATCTATCAAAATCACCCTTAGACTGGTTACCGCCACAGGTGACAAGAGGGCTGGGTCTTTCCTTGCTCAAAAAATTCGCTTGACAACAGGAACAGCTTGAATACAGGGAGGACATGCAGCCAGTATCCCACGCGGACGGTATTTGTTTAATTAGGGGTAGGTTTTTATTTTATTGTATTTTATTTTAATTTATGTTATTATTATATTGTATTTTAATGATAAAACATGAAAAATAAAAATAATGTTTTTATTTTTTTTTTAAATTTAATTTTACTTTTATTTATTGTTTTATATTTATTGTGAAATTATAATAATTTTAATAATCAATATTGGACTATGTCTGAAACAAATACATTGAATTGAATAATTTAAATACAAAAATTATCACATTAACTCGTTAAATCACGGTTTACACCCGCTAGAACGAAAAAGATCCTAACATGGTAGGTAGGACCCGAGGGTTGGCCAGTTAATTACTTAAAATACACTATATTTATTTCAAGAAAACATTCATAAGATCTGAAGGCGTCGGACTCGCACATAAAGGGTTCCGTACCACCGTAGAATAAACACATCAAAAATATCAAGTTTGAGACTTGATATTTATTTTTAAATGTTATTATATTTTTAGTATTTGTTCTGCACCGGCAACAGAAATACACATTCAGTGAAAATTTCAACTCTCTACCTGTTACGGTTCGTGAGATACAGCCCGCGCTGACAGACGGACAGACAGACAGACGGACAGCGTAGGCCTAGTAATAGGGTCCCGTTAGCACCCTTTGGAACCCTAAAAAGTAGCCTATGTTCTCCGCCAAGACCCAGTCTATCTCCATACCAAAATTCATCAACATTGGTTCAGCGGTTTAGCCGTGAAAAGGTAACAGACAGAGTTACTTTCGTTTATAATATAATAGATTGAATAGGACGGACAAACATTTTCCTATCCATATCTGTAATGTTATTTTTTACGATAATTTATTGATGTATGATATATTTATTACTTGCCCATCCATACCTACAACAAACGCAATAAAGCGACTCCATTGTTTTGACAAGCATTGTATTCCCACTGTCGGCCCAAGACCATGCTGCAAGTATATAACAGTAAGCGAAATAGGGAGTTTTTACAGAAATGACACGAATAACTATGAAATGACAAGAGATGACACAAAATGACAAGAGATGACACAAAATGACAAGAGATGAAAAGAAATTACACAAGACAAGGAAAAGCAAACGAAAATCACGCTGCAGTGCAGGTCATAGGTTCGATTCCTGCCCAGGACATGCAGTTGTGTGCATGAACATGTCCGCATGTCCCGAGTCTAGGTGTAATTAAGTGTATATTTCGTTTGTATTTACAAACAAAAAGTAGTATATGTAGTAATATCAGTTATCTGGTTTCCATAGTACAAGCTCTGCTTAGTTTGGGATCAGGTAGTCATGTGTAAAAGAATTTCCAAGGATATTTATTTATTTATCATAGGCGTCGGCGGACTGTAAATACTGTACTGTACCTGTAATGTGGCACGACCGTAATATTATTTCGTAATATTTTTTAAAAAATCCTTCACAGGTCCGACGTCGAACAAGTCCGAGCGGACACTGACAATACAAAGTTAGAGAGAGACATGGTTAGTTCAAGTACTTAAAATGTGAGATGGCGATATTGTGCGCGCGCTCGGAAATAAACAACGTAAGCGCCAAACCACATTTTCTTGAATTAAAAAAAAACTACTTCATGAATTAAAATATGGTTGAAGGGTAGTTTAGATATCATTATTTGCTATGTTTTAGAAATAATTTCGTGATCTAAATCGTAAAAACATCGTGGTAGCAAGGAAAATTGTAAATAATTAGAGCTCATTTCATAATTTTTTTTATCGAGAAAATTTCGTCAAATCGTGATTTGGATTTAAAGATACTCAAGATAATATAGTCAAAAATCATACATCTAAATATAAGATTCCTAGTCCACATACTTACTTAAAGAAAAAGTAGAATAGAAAATCAACCAAATTTCGAACCCTCTTCTTAACTTATTAGCCGAAAAAGAACTAAACCCCCCGTTCCCCCGTTCGTCGTCCGTTCTTCCCCTTTTCAGATAAATATTGAAATTCTGTCTGATAATTTAAAATGAACAATTAGAAAAATAAGAATTTGCAGGAATTTGTAGTCGCCATTTGACACCGGCGTTCATTACGCCATCTATTGAAAGTAATTTGAATCATAATTTTTACATAAAATTGGTGTTTTTAGCGTTTTCTGGGCAATTTTTTCATATATTTTAAATGTATGAACCTTCCTTGAATTTCACGGAATATTCTAAAAAAAAAAAAAACTATATTGGTCCAGCCGTTCTCGCGTCAAGTCATGACAACGGGAAATAGGATTCATTTTTATATATAGAGATTTAAGTACCTTTAAGGGCCTGCTTGTCACCGCACGGCGCTGTTTCGAGGAAACACGGGAGAGAGGCTTTCCATGCCTTTTCATCTTTGAACAATTCCTCGAAGTCGAAGTCGTCGACAATCTTCAGGTCGTCAGCAGCGGCTAGCGCGGCCAGCGCCAACACACAGGCAAACATAAACAGCTTCATGTTGATTTTGATATACTGTAATGGGAGAAAGGTAAACCTGATTAAACATAACATATTTTGTTAGGGTGAGCGGCATTTCGACCCGCGGCATCTCAACCAGTGCAATTTATTTTTGAAATTATAGACGCATTGCTCTGGAACTTGAACTTAGAGACACATCTCATTGCTGACGAGCCCGTTGGCGCCTTTCACGCTGCAGGTCGTATGTTCGATTCCTACCCGGGACATGCATTTGTGTGCATGAACATGTCTGTATCCCTAGTCTGGGTGTATATTATGTATATTAAGTATGTATTTACAAATAAAAAGTAGTAGGTATATGTAGTAATATTAGTTATCTGGTTTCCATAGTAGGTACAAGCTCTGCTTAGTTGTAGTCGAGTGTAAAAGAATGTCCCAGGATATTTATTTATTTATTTTAACTACTTACCTACTTATCTTTAGACGTCTAACCGTTGTTGCCTATAGCAATTTTTCTGGGACTAGGCCCGCCACTCTCTCCCACCACTGTTACTCCTGTAAGCCAGGGTCGACAATGGTGTCCAACGATGACGCCAAGGTTTGACCCTCGACGAGTCCCGGGGAAAAGCTAAGTTGTCTTGGAACCCGCACGAATTTAATCAGAGGAAAGGATAGGAGTTGGAGCTTATAGTTAGTCTTTGGACGTGTGGATATTTAGAACGGTCTAGTTCTTCGATCTATTTGAGAAAATTAACATAGGTATGCCAGACCTCGAGTGGTATTTGTTCCTGTAAGCGCCAATGTTAAAATTGGGGTTTTGACAGATAAGTAACGCTAAGAACCAACGTGTTGAAATCGTTTCATCTGATCCGTAGAGATGACACCACAGAGAAATAACAAAATAGAATAGGTGTAATGATCCTCATATTTACGATAGAACAAGGACGGTTGTTTTTATTTATCTTGTGTCACGAACTTATCGAATGCACCCTAGCCTACGTTCACACTTAAACTCGAACACTATTTAATCGTCAAGGCAATAGATGTGTATAGCACTAAGGGGGCGACCATAAATTACGTGAGGCATTTAAGGGGGGGAGGGGGTCGAGCAAAATCTCACCAACTCTCACGTGGGGGAGAGGGGGGCTCTCGGCAAATCTCACGTTTTTTTTTACTGCAAGAAACAGTATAAAATTGCAAGAAAATTGGGTTAACTTAAGAAAAACATGTTTCTTCTCTAGCTTTATAGCTTTAGAAAAATCTCACGTGAGGGGGAGGGAGGGGGTCGAGCAAAATCTCACGACATCTCACCGCGAGGGGAGGGGGGTTCGAAAAATCTCAAAAATCACCTCACTTAATTTATAGACGCCCCCTAACATGTGTTTGGGCGTTTGAGGAATACTAAACTATACTACTCCAACAAGCCAACTAGACGCTCGGATGAAATGCGGCTTCCCCGCCCGCACACCCGCCACGGCCTGCGGCTTTTTGTGCGGATGATGTCACATTAGTCAGGCACCTAGTTGGCTTGGTCGAGTAGTACTCGCTATGTAAAGAACATACCTTCTCAGGTTCTCACCGTTGCGTTGCACTATCCACACACTACTGAAGTATCGGCAATCTATCAATCAATATATACCTACGCTCGCGCAGCATAAAAACATAGGATGTCTTAAGAGTAGGAAATTTCCACTCGATGATTACAATATGCTTGCAATTAATTAATATCTACTTATTACCTGCTTACAAGGGCGTTAGGGTTCCCGGGCTTAGAAACAATAGAAATAATAATGATTTTTGTATGTACTCCTGATTATTGTAACAACGAGCTGGTCTGCCCCCTAGCCAAGTGGCTTCGTTTACGACTGTTTCTACTTATCGACTTGTAATGTCATTTCCATACATTTAAGCGTAGCGATTTGTAGAAACGCTCGAACGAAGCCACTTGACTAGGGGGGCTGGCGCTGGAGTTAGAAGCAGTTAAAGTAAAATAAAATATTATAATTTCTTATATTGTTTATTTAAATTCATACCAATGTCAAAACATAAATGGAGACAAATCTACATAAAGATAAAGATCTATATTGCAACATGATCATTTTTATTATCAGTGAAGAGTTGAATTAATTATTGACCAGTAGAGCAATACATCTATGTAACGTCACGACTTTTATCCCCATTCGGGGGTAGTCAGAGGCTTGAGAGGCCATACACCACACCACATGTGGTTATCCACCACATTGTGGAGGTATTAACCAACTCAAAGCCCATAGCAATACATCTGTGTATATACTTGTTTGACGAACAGACTAATTATTATGCATTATACAGTGTGTTCAGAAAACCCTGTCGAATCCTGAACCAGTATTTGGCTTTCCCAATCACATGACCAAATAAAATAAGAAACATTAAATATTCATGATAGTAAACATATTAAGGAAAATTTAAAATGATTTTTTTTGTGCTTTATTTCCCCAAATAGTAGCATTTTTTTTAAATATTACAACTGTCACCGGCGGTAATATGTTAGATCGTGTGGCGGCACATTTGACCACAAATAACGTAGGGTTTTCTTAACACACTGTATATTATGGTAATACATTTCACAGCTCACTTTTCTTGGTTCAGTGGATAATGCTAGGTGTCTCCATTTATAATTGAAACTAATTAATGTTTGGTTATATGGTCCATGATCTCCTTGTAGTCTTCAGGGTACAAGTCCTTCAGCAGTTTTACTATTTCGTCGTATAACTTCCTCTGCTCATCAGTGCATTCACCACAATTGGTTTTTAATCTCTGCTCTACGCCATCTGGAATGAGACATCAACAATTCACTTTATTTATATTGTTTATGGCTATGCTGGTTAGAAGCACCGTTCCTAGTCTTATTGTAAATCTTAGGGCCTCCGCAGACTTGCTACTTTTAGCATCGGCGACCGACGATTTTGTGACGTATCGATGCTGCGTCGCGTTTCTTCGAGCGCGAACGAGCGAGACGCAGCATCAAAATCGCCGATCGCCGATGCTAAAAGTAGCAAGTCTGCGGACGCCCTTATACAAGTCTGTGGAAGATCTTTATAGTACTTGGTTGTTTTACCTGTCATGCCTTTGCGGTTCTCCTATAATTTTGGTGTCATGTGTTCGAAATCTGTACTATTGTTTGATATTTCTGCGACCACTTCTTGGATAGTACTAGTTTTTTTTTCTATTTTGTGTGTATCGACTTCCGATCTATTTGGGCGGATTGCCGAAGCAGTGATAGCCAAGTTGGTCGGACTAACGGACAAACGGACGGACGGACGGATTGAGCAAAAGGCACCCAGAGATTGCATCTCTATAGGATGAGAGTACTAATTTAATTTTAAACAAAGATTATCATTTGCTGAAAGATGAAGGAAAACATCGTGAGGTAAGTTGCACATCTGAAAGTATTTATTCAGTTCGTGTAAAGTGTGCGAAGTCGGCCTGACCCATTGGGTCTGCGTGGTGGATTATGGCCTGAATCTGGCAATGAGGGTAGGCTTTGTCTAGTAGAGGAGAATGAACTCTACTTCTAGGCTAGTTAATGCGTGATGTTATGAACGTATGTACCCTTCAATTTCTGAAGGTCACCGCACGGCTCTTGGTCCAGCATACACTGGAGGGCAGATTTCCATTTAGTCTTGTCACCAAGCAAGCCAGGCCAGTTGTAGGCGTCCACATTCACCCAGTTGTCGGCGGCGGCCAGCGCGGCCAGCGCCACCACGCATGCTACCATGAATGTCTTCATTGTGTTGTTTATATACTGCAATAGGGAAAACTCATTAAATAATAACATAACTTGATTTGTTGCTATCTGGAGTAACCTGCGGATCTATTCTACAATACAAGGAGAAGTATTTGTTACTGTTAAATCTTATTTAAAAGATATAAATATCTCACTTATTAAATTTATCAAGTTCTTATTTTTTTAAACCGTCCCTACAAATACAGATAAGTAACAAAAATTATGTTTAATTTTTTTTATAGGACTGCGGTGGCAAAAAAGCGTACGGCACGCCTGATGTTAAGCAGTTACCGTAGCCTATAGATGCTTACAATATTAAATGAAAAACATATACCGACTCCAAATACCCTACAGCACTAGAAATAATGTGTGGGTTTTATTTATATTTAAAGTCGGCGCCTATAAAATTAATCCTTACAATAAGTAAGTAGAAAGCTCAGCAAACAATTGGCACTGGTCCTATCTTATAGCAATAAACTCCACTATTTATAACCGTAAGATTAAACATAGAAATCGATGTGACACCGACAATAGCACTATAAGATCTGGCGTCTGAGGAATCTGTTCAGTACAAACATCTAGTGTCACATACTCGCTATGATTAATTTATGTTAATAAAATTCCTTCTTACCTGTAGGACAATCAACAGATAATTGGCATGGGCAGTCTGTCAACAAATATATACGCTCGCGGGGTAGACAAACACAGGATGTTATCAGAGTAATAAAATGCCACGTGGAAATCACAATAATTGCAGTAATTTGAATACTTATAAGAAAGTAATTCATAATATCCTCAATGTTTAACTCACACTCGATTGCCTTCGCTCACTGCTTAATTTGTTACCTATTTTATTATCTCAAGTTTAGTTTTAATTAGGTTCAGTTAGCGTTCACAAGTCTAGTATCATGTTAAACACATTTTCTATTCCTATGAACATACGGTTCTGTATTTACTTATTTGGACTGCTGCTGGACTTGTGAATGCCACTGTACACTGTCATATTATACAATACTTTATATTTTTTCTCTTTGTCTACTACCTTACTTACTCGTACAAATAATCATAACGCTTTGTAAAACACAAGTTTTTGGATTACGATTATAGTATAAGCTCCTTCAGATGCCATTATTTGGATCATTGTATGATTGTAATCTGTTTTGTGTTCAATAAATAAATAAATAATATACAGGGTGTTAGGTAAGACGAGGGACGGCCCATGATAATTCATGCTTCAGCATCATGTCAGTCAAAAGACGTTCACTGTTGGACATAGGTCTCGCCCAATGGTTTTCACAACAACCGGACCTGTGCCACTTGCATCCAGTGGTTTCCCGACCTTCACTAGGTAACTTAAAATATAAATTGAAAAAGGACTAATACATTACAGATAAAACATCAAATATTACAAAAATGGGCCATCCTGCGTATGTGTTGTCTTATCAAAGGGAATTTGGAATGAGAATCGAATACCGAATACCCTCCTTCAATACGTATTTCGTGTCTCTAACACCCTTGTATATAATACTTATCAGCTGATTGTAAGAATTTCTCAACTTAACACAATTGAACAATTAACTCATTAATATGTGACTGTTCATTATTGGCGGCGTCTTCATCAGGCGCATGCCTCGCGCGAGCACTCAGTTTTGACGTCGGAACGCATAGACGTAATGTCATAATATGAGTGCTCGGGTGACGCATGCGCGCCATATGGACACATCTATTACTTAAAATTAGCATTCTTTTCATTGACACTTTTTTGTGATTGTATAACTTGAAGGGAAAATCTTTGGTACCTATGTATTATACAATAGAATAATATTAATTATGTTCTTGAGTATGTTCTTAATATCAAAGCGTTTAAAACTCACAAACATACAAATTTTCTCATTTAGTAAGTAGGTACCTATAGTTGTCCTGACTAACCAACAGAGCCAGGCCGACTAAAAATGCCGCTAAATATATTTTATCACGTAGTTTACCTTCGGCTTGTAACTGAGATAAGCGGAGCGTGCAGCGTGGCGTGCAGCGGAGCGATGCAGCTCTTCGGTTTAGTCTATGTACAGCTCTATCGATAGACTGACTGGTACCTCCGACTCTACCTGTTTTATACTCGGAGCTTCCTCATGCAAGCCAGGTTGACCAGAGGTGACCCCACGGTGAACCAGTGATCGAGCAAATGTCGTTCTAAATACATATTATATAACGACTCACTTATGGAGACCAATTTTATACTCCATCATAGTAAATACGAAATAAATAAATAAGAACGCGGTATATCGCTGGACGAACGCTATATTTAAACGCTGTTAGGAATCAACGTACGTATTATGTAAGACAAAGGCGCAGACTTTGAGCACCACGTTACACGTGTAGTTACATGCCTTGCTACACGCCTCGCTACACGCCTCGCTACACGCTTCGCTACACGCCACGCTACACGCCCGCGACACACCTCGCTACACGCCCGCTACACGCCTCGCTACGCTACAAAGATATGTACCAACTCAAATCCTTAGAAGAAAAAAAAATTCGACTGCCTCCTCTACATGAAAAGTGAGACAGAGAAAATACCTATTACCCCAAGTTGTCGTTAAATAGGCATTCTATATCATTATAAAGGTTTCGTTCACGTTACTGACATGGCCACGGAACCCTACATTATACGAGGCCCGACACCCACTTAACCGGTTTTTATTATCAATCAGGTGATATCATTCAGACTATGCATGCACATCTAAAAACATTAATAAATGTAATAAAAAAGGAACTAACACTAAAAAGTACCGATCCGGTTGTAGAGTACAAGAAAAAATAAGATTGGACTTTGAAGCCGCGAACTTTACAAATAATATTCAATAGAGATGATTTCTCAAACAAGGCGGAGGTCACTAGTGAAAGTAAATTAGTTGATCGATCGTCAAATATATTTATTTATTCATTTATTTCAGGCGACATAGGCCCATAGATACATACGCTAAAGACATACAAACATATAACATACATATAGCGCTAATGGGCTCCTGGATTCGGACGCAAGGATAGATTTGTTTGCGGATAAATGGGCGAGAATTTTGATAGTGTGTTTGAAGTTTTGCGAGAAAGATGCATGACTGGTTATTATATAGTTGTTAGTTAGTAGTTGGTTAGTAGTCCGTGTAATTGGCCTGTGGCCGTTCAGCCTACATAAATAAATAAATGATAAATAATAGAACTTAAAACTAATTTGATGCTGTTGGTGACGGCAGCCTCCCCGAAAGAGCCTGACACCACACCTTTCAGCCAGTGGTCTACCTGCATGAAAGTGGACAGCTTTTCAGTGGGGACCAAGACCACCAACGCCTTGAAACTAGCGTTGTGGCTCGAGCCCAACAGCTGTGCTAATTCCCTCACAGTATCCGCTAAGGGATCCTCTTGTATTGGCGCAGATCTTCATCACTGTAAGAGAAGATGCGGTTACGTATTACCTACTAACTGTGCCTGCGACTTTTTAGAAACAGATTACCCGCGTTTAAGCCCACGGGGAATTTCATGGATTTAATTTTTTGCGCGGAACCCTAATTAGTTTTCTAAAACAAAAATAAGCTAAGTTACTCCTTATACCATCAGCTATTTGCCAGTGTAAGGCTCGTCGAAATCGGTCCAGCCGATTCAGAGTTTACCCGAAACAAACATCCAGATAGACAGACTGCTGCAGCTGTTATTTTGATATTACAACACATATCATTTATTAACCGACTTCATTTGTATATAGTACTAGATGGCAAGGTGAGTCAGTATACAAATAAACAAAATTTAAGTGTCTGATTATAATGTCAAATAACAGCTTTTTACTAAATAGATGTGTCCATATGGCGCGCATGCCTCACCCGAGCACTCATATTATGACATTACGTCTATGCGTTCCGACGTCAAAAGTGAGTGCTCGCGCGAGGCATACGCCTGATGAAGACGCCGCCAATACATAATATATGTTAGTATACGGGCTTATTGGTAAAAAACTAACAACCTTGCAGGACTGTATTACTAACATCATTAACAACAACTTTTGTTCTATGGCTTTTTACAAAAAGAAAAACAAGTTTAACAAAAAATCACGCTCTAAAAAGTATGAAACGCACTGTCATCTAGAGCAGGGGTTCCAAGTTCAGTTTCCGAGGCTCGAAAATAAACAAATACAGTATCAAAGTCACGATCGGACTAACCTCTATTAGACTACCAAGAAGCTCTACGGATGTCATCAATTAACAAACTTGACTTATTAAGTTGGTACTAAATATGAAATAACTTTATCTCATTTTTCATAGGCCAATCTTTCCCGACTCTATAGTCAAGAAATCCGCCATATTCCTCGTTTTAACTTTATATGCCATGGCAGGAAGCGGCGGCCGATCGCGTGACTGCCCACAAATTGGTTTATGCAAATCCCACGGATACCCCCCCCCCCCCCCCTCCGTTCCCCCATAACCAGGCTTAGCGACCATTTATACTTCTATTGAGACAGTTACGGAATGAGGTCAGGACTTGGTGTAATTCTGTTATGAGATTTTGTAATTTTTTTATTATTTGTACCTACACCGGATGATATGCCCGACCGGGTCGAAATGCGCCATGCTGGAGACATTGTTTGACACTATATCCCGCTACTAAGAATTTTAATACAATATTAATGGGAAATTTTACAGTTTGCCCGAACTGGGAATCAAACCTGGTAATAAATACCGAATTCCATTTGGTCCCATACTAATAATGTACTCGATAGTCCCTATAGTAGGTTCTTAATCATAAAGCAGGTTCCCTTATAAGTTAAAGTAGTTTTGTAAGTTGTCAAAGCCTCGAAACTTAAATAGGTAGGAACTCACTTATATTAGTTTGGCTAGTACTTAGTTGTTACTGAGCTAAACGAGGAAGACTCCCGAGTACTTATCGAAGATTACATTAAACTACACAAACTTTACCTGCATTTTATTAAGCTCTACCTATCCACTGGGAGCGTGTAAAAGAGGCGAGCTGTCGCGCCCGAGCCATCTTATTACATTTTGTCTCCGTTTAGACGTCAAAACTGATTTTTCAGGTGTATCGCTCGCCACTTCTAGACGGATCTAATGGGTCTACTAAAAAAAAATCTTAAGACCACAAAATAGGAAATTGCCTTCGCAAAAGTAAAGAATGTAATTAACAGTAACGTTGCCAATACGATGCATCAGGCTCTTGGATTAGTAAAATACCTATGTATTTTGGGTGTATTTCCTACCATCATGGTTTTACCACTTAATTGCCAAAGATAAATTATATTGCAGACTTGAAATAAGGCGATAATGTTATATTGCAAAATTAAAAACGAAAAAGAAAGCCAGCAAAATGCCAAATCTCGAATAAGCAAAACGGCATTGCACTTCATTGTAGTGTACTATCTTAGCAATCTTGTGAATACTTCTTAATTCCATTACCATTGCCAGGTCGGTAGATTTATTGAATTATAGATATTTTGCGGAGTATGTAAAAAGAGCAGGCTATCCCCTTCATCCCTGTGCCTGTCTCTACCACAGAGACAAGGTACACAATAGTAATCTACAGTATGTCTATGTGCATGATTGCGTACCTACTACCTGCATGCAAGCCGTGTTAACATCATCTATTGTTGGATGATAATTGGTTCCTATTGTCTTATATCGATGGGTTCTGTACATGATAGCTTCTGGCTTCAATGGGTGCATACACATGTCACGAGTGGCCGCGCCCTCGCCGTCGGCTATGACATTATGAATTTTAGTTCAAACGTCAAAACTGATTACTCGTGAGAGTGGCGTTAGATTTTCGTAGACACTACGTATAATAGGCTTCGCAGTTTCGAATATTGAATTTATGAGAATATAATTTTATGTAGGTTATTTTTTATCTATTTCTTCTCTCATCATATTGGCTTCTTTACAGTCTATCAAGGTCTAAAAACTAAAATAAATTAAAATAATCGTGCTGTGAAAAAAATGTTATAAGCAACAGTGCCTAAAGTAGCGAGAAATGTCCATTTTGAATTTAGTCGGTTAGCCAAGTAGTGATGTGTGTGTAGTCAGTGTAGTGAGTTAGTGAGTGTGTCAAGATGAACACAGTCCAGAGCACCGGCGGCGGCCATGGCGGCTCCATGAAGAAGGACCACAAGCATGAGGTAAGGAAACACTTAGTTTACTACTCAACCAAGCCAACTAGAAACCAGTCTAATGTGACGTCACCCGCACGAAAAGGTGGTGGCGGTGTGCGGGAGGTGTGGCGGGCGGGGAAGCATTCCATCCGAGTTCCTAGTTGACTTGGTGGTGCAGTAATAATAAACTAAGTTCACTAGTAATTTGTAGCCAACCAATTAAATAATAAATAATAATATCCGGGGACATTTTTTTACACACGGCAAACTGATCCCAAACTAAGCAGAGCTTGTACTATGGAAACCAGATAACTGATATTACTACATATACTACTTTTTTATTTGTAAATACATACTTAATATACATATACACCCAGACTCCGGACATACAGACATGTTCATGCACACAAATGCATGTCACGGGTAGGAATCGAACCTACGACCTGCAGCGTGAAAGTCGCCTCCGCGCCAACCACGCTAACGGGCCCGTCAATTGGTGGCCAAGTTGACAATTTGGCCACCAATTACCAACCAATTTATAGGTCCAGGCGGTCGGCTGCAACATCGCTACTACACAATTATTTAGACAGGTTACTTAGACACTTGTCAAATACGCTATACAAGACCGAGCGCTGGTTTGCCAATTAGCCAAGTTTTGACGGCCACTTTGCGAGCGCGTATAACGGCGTATGTGACGTAAAGTTGCGTAAGTTAATTTGGTTGTTGCCTATTCTGTTGTCGTCAATTTACGACTAAACTGAATATTATGACACATCGAAAAATATGTCTGTCTTGCTTATACATAACGAACGGCACTAATGTACCTACGAACAGAATCTTTGACTTAAACTCTTTTCTTGTATTCATTATTTTCTGTACCTTATTTAAGCCAAAGTGCTAATCTGCTAACGATACAAAAATACAACGTCACGACTTTTATCCCCATTCGGGGGTAGTCAGAGGTTTGAGTGGCCATCCACCACCACATTGTGGAGGTATTAAGCCAACTCAAAGCCCACGTTTCACCAGATAGTCAGAACCCAACGTGACAGGTGGTGAACCTTGTCGCCGTGTATACAGGAACTGACTATTACCTTATCCCGAGGGATAGGTAGGTTTGCTCACGATGTTTTCCCTCACCGTCAGCGAACTGTAAATTATGCACATAGATGAAAATTCATCCATTGGTGCATGCCCCACCGGGGATCGAACCTGGGACCTTCTGATTGCTAGCCCAACCTGTTCACCCCTAGGCTACAGACGCTTCTGCTAACACTTTGTAAAATAAATAAATCCAATTATTCAGACTACTTATCTACTGAATCAACTGCTTCGTCGGCGTTACTGAAAAGTGTTTTCAAATCGATAAAGATATAATCCAGCTTCTATTTTGATTAATTAGATCGGTCTTCACCAGAATTGTGAAATGGACCACCTTGGGAATTGCCATCTCTTACTTTTCAGAGAGAACTAAGAGAGATGGAGCGATATGTAAACGTCTTATTTTTTTGGTTAACCTATTAAGACTTGTCTTTGATAAAAAATATTATCTGGGGGCACGGTAGTGCCCCCGCCAAGACAAAACAAGCGAAGCGCAAGGGCACTAAGCCACATATTTTGACTAAGGTGTTGTGACTAAGGTGTGTTTCTGAAGTTAGGGCTTGTATAGTTAGGGCGTGTAGAGTTAGAAGCTTGGCTCTACATGAGATCTGATAACTTTTTAGGAGGTCTCGTGTTGGCAACATTTTTACCATGAAAATGTTTTTGGTGGGATATAAACTTCCTGAAAATAATTAATACTAAGTAAATGATATCTGATAGATGAGCTTTCTGGACTTTGAATTGGCTTCTTTGTATATGTGAAACAACAGAATAATACCTAAAACCACGGACCTAACATCCCAAACCTCGCTTGATAAAATAACCATAATAATTATATCAACAAGAGCTAATTACTACAGGTAATTTTTAAACACACTCATGGTAAGTTTCTTCCCAGTTGGAGGTCCACAAACTTGTGATTCGCCAACTCGTGAAAAGTCAATCCTCTCAAGTATACGAGCAGCTACCCGTGTACATAACTTACTGAACAGTGCACGTGACCGCCATCCGATATAGGATTTGTAAACTTACTTAATGTGAATCCCGGTTGTTGAGCATTCGTTAAGCAATTGTAGAGGTCTTCGGGTGGCTAGAAAAACTCTGATACTACGTTGGTCTCTTTGATTGCCCCATGCTATGATTTTGACACACCACTTTTGCTTCGTCCACATTCATACATCTTGTCATGCACTGCCGTCGGTTGAGGGTGCTGGTTGAGGGGTTGGAGCAGAAATGAGTTTAAATAGGGCCTTTGTTCATTGCACGGAATTTCTAATCTAAAATATTCAGAAGTACGCTTTTCTATACATGTAAATATAAATAAAATTGAAGTGTCTGTTTGTAATGCCATAATAACAGCTTTTTACTAAATGCATCATAATATCAAAATATATACGGTACTGACAACAAAAACGCATTTTTTTATTTTTGTTCGACTGTCTCTAGATGTTCCGGGTATGGTGAAATGGTTGGACCGATTTTGACGTGATTTTTACTGACAGATAGCTGATATTATAAGGAGTAGGCTACTTTACTTTAGAAAAAAAAAAATTAAGATTCAGCGTAAAAAATAAAAACTCAACTGTTTTCTAACATTTAAGCGCGCGAAGTCGCGGGCACAGCTAATAAAATATAAAAGCGCGATTTATCGTTGGAACAACGTTATAAATAGTCAGATCTGCTCTTTTCAGCGTGAACGAGTGTAAACGCTAAACGCCTTGCTGCACGCCTCGCTACACGCCTCGCTACACACCTCGTTACACACCTCGCTACGTGCCTCGCTACACACCGCGCTACACGCCTCGCTACACACCTCGCTACACGCCTCGCTACACACCTCGCTACACGCCTCGCTACACACCTCGTTACACACCTCGCTACGTGCCTCGCTACACACCGCGCTACACGCCTCGCTACACACCTCGCTACACGCCTCGCTACACACCTCGCTACACGCCCGCTACACACCACGCTAGACATCCCGAAACTTGTCAGCAAAATAGGGTTGCGCGTACCACCGCCCTTTCTCCGTCCATCGAATCTCCTGGATGTCTCGCTCGTGATAAGTGTACCAAGACCAATTACAGGGACAACTCGTACCTGGGGGCTTACCACGACCTCTTATCGCGATTCAATTATAAGAACGTTTTAACGTTTCAGCGACTTTTTGTGCAATGACTTACCTTATTGTCATGACAATAAGAAACGTCATTGCACAAATGGCCGCTGAAACGTTAAAACAATACTGCTATAAGAGGTGGTGGTAGGGCCCCTGATTAGAGTCAGCCGCACATTTAACATATTATGCCGTAAAGTTGACTTAGATTTATTTACTCGTATCGGTAACATTGCTAATTTTAAAAAAGCCCTAGGTAATGTTTTCTTTGAAGTGTGATGTACTATTTTGATATTTTTGCTTGTCTATAACGTTTATTATCTCTTTATGTACCTTCTCTCTCATTTGTTTTTAATGGTATTTGTTAACTCTCTGGATTATTACTGTTTTCTTGTTATTTCTGTCTACCTCAACCTGTTAACTTCATTCTACCTATTTTTCTGCTATATGAGAAAGCTCAAAGGTTGAAGGGTTTTCTGGAAGAGATCGCAGCTTGCGATAACACCGCCCACTGTACACTGTTTTTGTATCTTGTTTTGTTTGACATTGTTGTTTATGTTTTTGACTGGTGTACAATAAAGTGTTATCTATCTATCTATCTATCTCATAATTGGTCTTAGTTCTTATTGATCTGTTTCTTCTATTGTATATGTCTAGCTAGTGCTAGTCTAGTCTAGTCAGTGGCTAATGCTAGGTGCCTCCATTTACGATTGACGATAACCATAATGTTTGGTTATATGGTCCATAATATTCTGGTAGTCGTCAGGGTACATGTCCTTCAGCAGTTTTAGTACGCTGGTGTATTGCTCCAGCTGCGCAGGAGTGCACTGACCACATTTAGTTGTTAATCTCTGCACAACGCCCTCTGGAATGAGAAATCAACAATTGACTTGATTGGTTCCTAGTCTTCAGTAGGTATATAATATAATATAATAAAATATGATATGATATGATATATGATGATATGATATGACATGACATGACATGACATGACATGACATGACATGACATGACATGACATGACATGACATGACATGACATGACATGACATGACATGACATGTGTTCTAAATCTGTATTATTGTTTGATATATCTGCGACCACTTCTTGGATAGTACAATTTTTTTATATTTTGTGTGCATCGACTTCCAATCTATCCTGGTGGATTAAGCAGTGATAGCCAAGTTCGTCGGTCGGACGCATTGAGCACAAGACACCTAGAGTTCGCATCTCTATCTATGGGATGATAGTACTAATTTCATTTTAAACAAATATTATAATTTGTTGAAAGATGAAGGAAATCATCGTGAGGTAAGTTGCATATCTGAAAGTATTTATTCAGTTCGTGAAAGATGTGCGAAATCGGCCACACCCACTGGGTGTGCGTGGTGGACTATGGCCCGGATCTGCCAATGAGGGTAGGCTTTGTCTAGTAGTGGATAATGGACTTTACTTAGGAACTAGGACTCTACTTAGATAGGCTTGTTCACGCGTGATGTTATGAACATATGGAGGTACCCTTCAACTGCTGCCGGTCACCGCAAGGCTCTTTGTCTATAAAACACCGGAGGTGCGAGTTCCATTTAGGCTTGTCGCGAAACAAGCCAGGCCAGTCTATATTATCCACAATGTACAGGTCGTCAGCGGTGGCCAGCGCGGCCAGCGCCACCACGCATGCTACGATGAATGACTTCATTGTGTTGTTGATATTATACTGCAACGGGGATAACTCATTAAGTAATAATGATTTGTTGCTAGTGTGACTGTTCATTATTACTTAAAATTAGCATTATTTTACATTGACACTTTTTTACCTATATATTATTCAATAGAATAATTACTTTTGTTGTTAAGTATATTCTTAAATTACAAACAAACAAACACATTATCTCATTTAGAAAGTACCTACAGTTTTCCTGACTAACAAACAGAGCCTGGTCGACTAAAATGCCGCCAAATATATTTTAACACGTAGTTTACCTTCGGCTTGTAACTGAGATAACCGTGCAGCGTGGCGTGCAGCGGAGCGATGCAGCTCTTCTGTTTAGTCTATGTACAGGTGTCGCTAGACTGAGCGGTACTACTCCTCCGGCGGTATTCTACCAGGGGGCTTACCACGAACTCTTATTGCGATTCAATTACAGGAACGTTTTAACGATTCAGCGTCTTTTTGTGCAATGACGCACCTTATTGTCATGACAATAAGAAACGTCATTGCACAAATGGCCGCTGAAACGTTAAAACAAAACTGCTATAAGAGGTGGTGGTAAGCCCCCTGTTTTATATTCGTAACCTCCTCATGCAAGCCAGTTTCAGTAGAGGTGACCTCACGATGAATCGGTGATCGAGCGACCACGGTTCTAATCACATATTATATAAACGAATCACTGATTTAGTTAAGTGATTCCTTCGAGAACGCCTCGCTACACGCCCGCTACACCCCGGCTACACACCTCGCCACATGTATCGCTACATGCCTCGCTACACGCCTCGCGACACACCTCGCTGCATGCTTCGCTAAACGCCTCGCTACACACCTCACTATATGCCTCGCTACACGCCGGCTACACACCTCACTATACACCTCTCTACATGCCTAGCTACACGCCCGCTACGTGTCTCGCTACGCTACGAAGATGCGTGTATAATCCTTAAAAAAAATATCTACTGCCTTCTATGAATGGAAAGTAAGACAGAAAAAAAAACCTATATCTCGAGTTGTCGTTGAATAGGCATTTTACAATCATCATTAAGGTTTCGTTTTCCTTATTGTCATGGTTATGGAACCCGACATTACACGAGGCCCGACAAACACTTGACCGGATATCATTCAGACTATGCATGCGTCTCTGAAAACATTAACATAACATAATTAAATGTAACAAAATGAAACTAACACTAACACGTACCAATCCGGTTGTAGAGTACAAGAAAAAATATGATTGGACTTTGAAGCCGCGAACTCTACAAATAATACTTAATACAGAAGATTTTTCAAACAAGGCGGAGGTTACCAGTGAAAGCAAGGGCCACCGCAGACTTGCTACTTTTAGCATCGGCGATCGGCGACTTAGTCGCTTTTCAGAAGCTCGATGCAGCGACTGAACGCTACACCCCGCACACTTGCGTATGCCGGTCGCAGCGATTTTTCAGGTTGATTACAGGCTACCGGATCAGCATCGGAGCAGTCGTTGCGTCCGATCGCAGGAAGTCGCAAAATCGCGCGACTTTGATACTGCGATCGAACGCAGAGAGTCGCCAAAACGCGATGCAGTCACAAAATCGCCGATGCTAAAAGTAGCAAGTCTGCGGAGGCCCTAAATTGGTTGATCGATCATCTAGTCATCTAGTAGTAGTAGTCTAGATGTTTGTTCCGGTTAATCTCCGAAACGGGTAGACCGATTTTGACATGACTTTCACTGTTATAAGGTGTTACTAAGACTACGTTTATTTTAGCCAAAATTAACAAAAATATATTGTTAATTTCCACGTCGTACGCGTCGTACAAGTCGTCGTATAAACAAACAAACATAATACATCAACTGTATGGTCCCAGACAAAGCAATGCTTGTACTATAAGGACTGGGGGCGATCCCAGTGATACCCAAACCAAGCCAATTCCGGCAAACCGTTCGTTAATGGAGGTAAATTTGGTAATAAAATCAAGTTGGTTAAACTTGTTATACATTTTTTTTTATATACACAAAACAAGCACATCAAAGAAAAAGGGTCGGTTAGAAAATCTTCAATATCTTCTAAAGTACTTAACCTAGCTTTATGAAATAAACACTAAATTAAAGAATATTTTACTGGCTTAAATTAAAGTAAAAAAACCGGCCAAGTGCGTGTCGGACTCGCACATAAAGGGCTCCGTACCACCGTAGAATATAAACGTCAAAATATAAAATGTTTATTTTTAAATTTTATTTTATTTTTTTATTCTATTTGTTGTTGTAGCGGCAACAGAAATACACATTCTGTGAAAAGTCTCTAGCTATTACGGTTCGTGAGATACAGCCCGCTGAGAGAAAGACAGACGGACGGACGGACGGACAGCGTAGGCTTAGTAATAGGGTTCCGATGGCACCCTTTGGGTAAGGAACCCTAAAATATGAATTCAAGATTTTCATTTTTGAAAAAAGGCTCGGTTAGAAAATTTTCAATAATATCCTCAACCACATTTTTATTTAATTTACATTTATCTATACTAATATATAAAGAGGGAAATGCTGACTGACTGACTGACTGACTGACTCATCAACGCCGAGCCGAAACTACTGAAGTTAGAGACATGAAATTTGGATAGTAGATATATTTTGTGACGTAGACAAGCAATAAGAAGCGATTTTGGAAAATTCAACCCCTAAGGGGGTTAAATAGGGGATGAAAGTTTGTATGCAAGTTCATCATTTTTCAAGTTAGAATTATGAAAAATTGTGTTGAGGTGTCTTTTTAAAAATAAAAAATATGGTTTTCGGCGTTTTTGAATATTCAACCCCTAAGGTGGTAAAATAGGGGATGAAAGTTAGTTGGGAAGTTTGTATAGATGTTCGTCATTTTTGAAGTTAGAGTTATGAAAATTGTTGTTTAGGTTCCTTTTTAAAAATAAAAAACTTGAATTGCTGCGTTTTTGAAAATTCAACCCCTAAGGGAGTAAAATAGGGGGTGAAAGTTTGTATGGAAGTTCGTCATTTTTTGAAGTTGGAATTATAAAAATTGGTGATTAGGTGACTTTTAAAAGATAAACAATATTAATTTCAGGGTTATTGAAAATACATCCCCTAAGGGGGTAAAATAGGGGATGAATGTTTGTATGGAAGTTCGTCATTATTGTAGTTAGAATTAAGAAAATTGGTGATTAAGTGTCTTTTAAAAAAAAAAAATAACCGTATTCGAAAATTATACGGGGTATGGGATACGGGATACGCGATATGGGATACGGGATTTTGTATATGGGATACGTGATACGGGATACGGGTTACGGGATATGGGATGCGGGATGCGGGATGCGGCATACGGGACCTTTCCTTTCTTTACGGGATTTTTTCCTGACAATAATTCATTAGACTATAAGAAAAGATTACGTAATAAAAATAATTTGGTTCTACCTCAGACTCATAATGAAATGTATAAAAGAAATATGTACTACACATGTATAAAGATATATAATAATTTACCATATAACATTAAGTCATTAGAATTGCCACTTTTTAAAACGTCTCTCAAAAAATTTGTAATTGATAATTGTTTTTATAGTTTAAAAGAATACTTTGATTTTATAAAACCTAACTAAGTTAATTCATATTTACCTATTACTTAAGTACCTTAATATTATAAATACTATTGCATGCCTATTTAGGTAAATTGTGCTGTACCTACCATTACTTTTAACACCACAAATTATTGTATTACCACAATTAACGCAATAAAGTTATTTGAATTTGAATTTGAATTTGATGTGGGATGCGTGATACGGGATACGGATACGAGATACGGGATACGGATACGGATACGGGATACGGATACAGATACGGGATACGGGATATGGGGTAAGGGATACGGGATACGGGATACGGGATACGGGATACGTGATACGGGATACGGGATACGGATACGGGATACGGGATACGGATACGGGATACGGGATACGGGATACGGGATATGGGATATGGGATGTGGGATGCGTGATACGGGATACGGGATTTGGGTTCCAGAAAACGGAAACGGATTTTTTAAAATTTGTTTTCTGCGCGGACGAAGTCGCGGGCAAAACCTAGTTAAAAATAAAAAGCTTTAAAATTAAATTTAAAAATAAAGATTTTATATTTTGACGTTTATATTCTACGGTGGTACGGAGCCCTTTATGTGCGAGTCCGACACGCACTTGGACGGTTTTTTTACTTTAATTTAAGCCAGTAAAATATTCTTTAATTTAGTGTTTATTTCATAAAGCTAGGTCAAGTACTTTAGAATATATTGAAGAATTTGTAACCGACCCTTTTTCTTTGCTGTTCAGTGTATTTTATTTCATAACTTCAAGGTTAAAATGTTGCTTCTTGGATTTAATCTGATTGTCTGCAAACACTGTTTGTGTCTAGATCTTTCTAATATAGGTACCTACTTACTACATAATAGGCAATGGGGTATCTTGTAATTGTAATGTAATATTGCTGCTTCTGTCAGTATAAAAAATGTAGCGTCACAACTTTTATGCCCATTCGGGGGTAGTCAGAGGCTTGAGTGGCCATACACCACCACATTGTGGAGGTATTAACCAACTCAAAGCCTTTCACCAGATAGTCAGAACCCAACGTGACAGGTGGTGAACCTTGTCGCTGGGGGGTTACTCCGAAATACGTCGCTGACGGATCGTCCGAAGTACGGATTCGATTTACGATCAAAACAATGTCAAATCGTAGAGAAAAACGAAAGAAAAAATGTCAAATCACGACAATCCGTCAGCCGAAACGTTAGGTTCGTATTTCGGAGTAGGCTAGCTGGAACTGACTATTACCTAATCCCGAGGGATAGGTAGGTTTCCTCACGATGTTTTCCCTCACCGTCAGCGAACTGTAAATTATGCACATAGATGAAAATTCATCCATTGGTGCATGCCCCACCGGGGATCGAACCTGGGACCTTCTGATTGCTAGCTCAACCTGTTCACCCCTAGGCTACAGTTGCTTGCTGTCAGTATAATATGTAGAATAGTTTGAAATACACCAACAATACATCATAAATAAGGTTCATTTCCAAACTAAATTGATATGTAAATAGCAAAAAAAACACGCCATTGCAAACCCGCGAATTATCAGTGACTAGTGATGGGAGCGTGCCAGATATTAATTCAACTTGTTAGTACAACTAGTTATTTACTAATTGTTTCATTAGGGAAGTGGTTTAGTATTTATGTGTGTGAACTGTTGATTTGTGCGACATATTAGTGGAATTGAAACTTATGTTGTAACTGTGTAGATTCAAAACAAAAATATGTTTACATTTAGACTAAGTGACTTAGTGTAAACTTTAGTGTAGTGGATTTGATTAAAAGTTTTCGAAGTTGAATGCAAGATTTATGCAAGCTATTAGCTTAAAATACCGATAAGTTGATTGGATAACGGTGCTTATTATATTGGCTAAAAATTACAATTCAAATTTTGACACATCCAAAAGTATTTCTGACTCACTCATACGTTACGATCATGAGAAGGATGGCAATACAGATAGGTTACGTTTAGTTGTGTACAAATATAATCAGCTCCAATATCTGATTGGTTCGTTAAATCGCTTCATCATTCGTTCCTTCAGCCATCGTTTCCCATTTTGAATACAGCTTCCTTTGTTTAGTTCTAAATATGAAATAATAGGACACTAGTGCTGTGAATTACTAAAACTAATGCAATTAATACTAAGTTGTGCACGAGCGTAATATGTTTAGTATTCCAGTTCTAATTAATTAGTTATTGCTTCATCTTGTTTATTTATGGAGTTGTGTAGTTGCAATAGTAATTACTAAAACTTTAAGTTATAAGCTCAGGATACACGACGACATACACTAAGTGTATACATCGAGGGTCTGTGTGTGTACACTACCGCGACACATTGTTACAGTTGTAGTAGCGATGTCGCTACAAGAGGTTCGAGTGTCGAGTGTCGCCGTGTATCCCGAGCATTAGTTCAAGTTAATTAACTGCAGCGTGCGGGGATGGAATAGCAAGTAATCTTGTAGAAAATAGTCTTACTTGTCTTGTGCAAAACATCTTTGGAGACGTACGTAGACATCGACGTGACGTAGACTTTTTAAATATGTTTTTTTTTGTAGAAAATAAAAACTGTTTTTGAATGAAATAATAAAGCGTGCCAATCTGTAAAGATAGGAACATCGCAAATTAGGTATGATTGGGGGCTAAAAACGCCACATAGCAATTTTGCAAAAGCAATGAATTTTACTCATTTTCTAGTAAATAAATACAACTAATATCAGTAAAATTGTCACACAATTAACACTATTTGTGAGAATTTGTGAGAATCGCGCTTGCAGTATTGCTAAGTGGCGTTTTTAGCCCCTCTGAATAGCTTTTATTTATAAAGTGGTCTGTGCTTAATAAGTAGTAAGTATGGTTAAACTATACCCTCGACTCATTTTTATTACATGTCGCATCACTATCGTGTGTAAAAAGTAATGTCGCCCGGCTTCCGCTCCATAAATCATGTGCGTTGGTTTTTGCGCATAGTGTTGTTCCACACATATGTATATTGTATACTGCGACATTTTGATGTGAGAAGGCATATTGAATTACTTTTGTGTGGCGTGCAATAAATAACAGCAAACAAATACTGCCTCCTGCCTCAGTGAAGAAACTTCGGACACATCTAAAAATATTTTCTTTCTAATTGGTACTTACTTACGTTATGACCTTCACAACGATGATGGCAATACAGTTAGGTTTATTAAGTTTGGGTTCTATACTAATATCTACGTACTCGAAGTCCCGGGACGAGGCCGAGGCGTAGGGTAGACGCATACCATGTTACAACACTAGCTCATATCAAACTAATATCGCGTGTTCCGCCGCTCGTAAATCAAATACGTTAGTATAACACATTCGTATCGCCGAAACAAAATTACGACAGCCATAATTAAACTCTATGTCAGAACTCTCGGGCCTATATTAATGGTAGGTTACATACACGCTCTTTCAAAGGTGCGAAATAATACTTGGAAGTTTAATGAGTATCGGTAATGCATCGCGGATGTAGGAGCGAAAACAGCTACACTTAAGTGAACTTGGGCGGGACCCTGAGCCGAATGAGCTTAGAAAGGTAGGCCAAAGCGACCACCGAGTGGGTCCCAGAGCACGAACGTCGTCGCCGAGGTAGACCCAAAAAACGTTGGCGTGATGACCTGACGCTCTAGACGGGTGGTATGAGAGAGCCCAAGACTGCGATGGATGGAACAAGACGGGGAGAACGTTGCCCAGCAGTGGGACACACTAGGATTTAAAAAAAATCGGGAATAGAAGAATATTGAAATTCGAACGCTTTCCTTCAAATATTTTTTATATTACTGGCTGCTACTCTTAAGTGCAGTTCACACTGTTATCTGCGCCATTTGATGTGTTCTAAGTCCGCAACTGGAAATCGTCGCAAATATTCAAAGGTCCATAACTCGGAAACTATGATAGTTACATATAATATGTGGTGACTAGGCATTTCTACATAACACCTACTATAGTTGTAGCAAAATCATTATTTCGGACTTTTGAAACACTCTGTAGATGTAGCGAATGAATAATGATTGCATTCGTTTATCGCATTAACTATTCTGACGTCTGATAGGTACTAATGTTTATTGTCTGAAATTCAAATTAGCTAGATAAGGGGAAAACGTCACAACTATTGTTTTTCAAAGTAACTGCTGCACTTAGGTACAAAAATCATTACTTATTTTCAAGAGTAACAAAAACCCTGTCTGATAATTCCTTCTTGATAGATTGTCTATTAGAATATTGTCATACAATGGAAAATCTGTCAAAGCGGGATTGTGAGATAGATTTTTTTGCTTAGAATGTATTCAAGAATAAGTAATGACCACAGAGTAAAGACTAAAGAAAGAGGTGCCCTTATTATATATTTGTATGAAACAAAACGTGGTCATTGTTTTTTCTTTTTCATTTTACTCTTTACCGGTAAATAGTTGAACTACTCGCTTCATTTTATGTCGATGTTAGTACTAGGCCGACCACTCGGCCGACTTGCTTAGGGCCAGTCCCCTTAGTAACTGGTCCATGGTAATGACCTATGGTAATGGCTTGTTAAAAGATACGGCCGTAACTACTTGGTCAGTGCAAACAGTTTATTTTCTCTTGTCTGAAGTGTCAGATAGTGACAGAACGATCAGTGGCCTACTAATTGCCGACAATTTGCCAGCCGGGCGCCCACGCCTCGCCAGCGCCCGGATTAATTACTCCTAAGTGCTGGTAGCCTGATTAAGTGTACCATTATGGTTTACTTCTTGTGTTCAGCAGATAAGCTAATACCTATAATTAAAGGAATTGCCTTTAGATATAACTTTGCTAAGGGTTGATGACGGTTTTTTGCTTCTATTTATCACTAGTCGGTAAGCAGTCGGAGATCAAGCAACGCTGGGCAAGATGAGTCAGAAAACATCAGCCCAAATCCCCCTTCCTCCGTTCCACCCCCCTTGAGGTCGGCAACGTGCGAGCAATGCCTTTGATATTGCAAGCATCTATAGGCTACGGTAACCGCTTAGCATCAGGCGGGCCATAAGCTTGTTTGCCACCTCAGTCCTATAAAAAAAAGATTGGTGACTATTTAGTGGCATTTCGAAATGAGCGTCTCCGTGCCTCGGAAGGTACGCAAATAGTCAGTCCCGGTTGGTGTCATTAGACTGCGGTCGTTAAGCCATGTTAGAGGCCTTCGGGCGGGTTGGACAACTTTGACACCAGGTTAGCCAATAACCATACGATAAGACTTAGAATAATTGTCTTTTACTACAAAAAATCAGGTCTAGCTATCAAGGCTCGCCCCCTATTAGTCTGGGACCAATACAGTGGACAAAATGTTGGTACACAATAATGTAAATAAATCAACATTTGCCAACCAACTTCGCCTTGCATGCAAGCCATGCCTAGAAGCTTCTGGCATGTAGGTATATTTCAGGCAGACTCAACATATTTTCGTTTTGGTATAAGTAAGATTCTGACTTTCATCCCACGTTCGTCGTTAATCTTTTAACCCTATAATGTCGCCGAGATAATATTCTTCCCTCACAGGACTGAGTGAATTGAATATTTTAGCGTATCACACCCTGGGCACGGGTTAAACGAATACGGAGATAAGGAGGCATGTTATCTACAAATAAATATTATACATATAGTGTCTGTTTGTAATGGCAAAATAATAGCTTTTCACTGAATGCATAATATGAAAGTACAAACGATACCTATAACAAAAAGGCAATTTTTTTTAGTCTTTCTGAATGCATGTTGGTTCCGGGTAGGTAATCTTCGAAACGGCTGGACCGATTTTGACGGGACTTTCATTGGCAGATAGCTGATACAAGGAGTAACTTAGGCTACTTTTATTTTCGAGAAATAATTAGGGTTCCGCGGCAAATATAAAAAACCGCGGGAAATTAACGCGGGTAATTTTTTTTCTAAAATATACGCGTACGAAGTCGCGGGCACAGCTAGTACTGTACATGTTATAAAAAGAGCGACATTTTCATGAATAGCCGTGTACTGTCAGACTTACGTGAACTGATTACTTGGGTCAAGAATGAGGTTGCCTTGCTTGTGCTCGAGGCAGCCTTGCAAGGCAACGTGATCGCTGTCAGTACACTTCCTTTGCGAAGTTTACTTTCATCGTCGTGTCGTATGTGTGTGTACTTTACGACTATGAGCTCTACTTTTTCATATAATAGAGTTTCTTTTTTCACAGTTTAGCTACTTAAGTTTTATGTCACACTATTCATGCTCAAGCTAATGAGAAAAGTGTCCTGTAGGTCAAAACTAACTAAAAAGCACACGGTTTATAGTATGAATATAATCTCATTAGGGCGGGCCCCATTAGCGCGTTGCGATGCGTCGTCGCAAGATTTTGTACAGGCGCATCACCATCCCCCGCTTCGTCTCTCGCCCGTCGACCCTTTGATCCGTTGCGACGACGCAGCGCAACGCGCTAGTGGGGCCTCGCCCTTATCTGGCGATTACTGTACAAAATTTTGCTCATTAGGAGCGCATGAAAAATATTATCTAGACATAGGTATAACATTTTAGATGTTCAACTGTTTTTAATCCAAGTGATAAATGATGATGAACTTTTAATTATTTATTTTATACATAGAAAAGTGGAAATTAAAGAAGTGAAATAATATTACAAACTAACCGCTAATAGTGATGATAGCCAGTTTACAATGGTTTTACAAAGCATTTACGGGAACAAAAGTGATTTGTAATGACAGTGAAAGTACATCATAACTTTTTATAAATTAGGGGGTATGTATGTAATCTTCTGTAATAGTGTCTTAAGTAGTATTTTCTTTACACTCTCCTTCAAATGCTACGCCCACTTTTGCACAGCCGGCTCTGAAGAAAACAATTATTGTAGTTATAAGTCATTACATTTATAAAAAAACCAACTCATTACCATAAATTTATCGATCTTTATAATATCAGACTGCTAGATAATATCATTTACAATAGTCCTGCTCAAATCAGGAAGCAAATTGATTAGCATATTATTAATCTCATCATCAGTATACCGATTGACCGACCAGCCATCTTAATAGGCTGCCTCACCCTGCCTCGCTTGGGCAACCGCAAACATGCTACTTTTTGCATCGGCGATAGGCGATTTAGTCGCTTTTAGCATCGGAGCAGAGTTCAACTGTCGCAAAATCACCGATCGCCGATGCAAAAAGTAGCATGTGTGGTGGCCCCCGTCCGACAGTTAGGGGGAGATCCCACCGCGGTGCACGGTGAGGCCACGCACACGGCCACGGCTACATTTTGCAAAAAATGTAGGTCATTTCGTGCGTGCGCCGCGGTGGACACGGTGACATACATTTTCGTGCAAAGCGAAGCTTGACCCACGTGCGTAGCGTGTGCGTGGCCTCTCCGTGCACCGCGGTGGTGTCTCCGCCTTATATCAACGTCGCATGAAGGCTGCGATGCGCTGCCTCTGCCCGGTGGCCTCGCAAAGCTTTGCAGTCGGTACGCTTCAACAACGTATCCACCAATGCTTACTATTTTTTTTACGAAATGTTCAATGTTCAATTAGTTGACCTTGCAACTTATAAAACCGGCCAAGTGCGTGTCGGACTCGCACATAAACGGTTCCGTACCACCGTAATTAGAATCGTCTAAAATATCAAGTTTCTTGTATATGGACCCCCTTTACTTTTAAATTTTATTTTATGTTGTATGTGTTGCTAGTCTTTACTCTATGGTGTTGCTGTAGCGGGAACAGGAATACAAATTCTGTAAAAAATCAACTCTCTATCGTCGTATGCGTCGTATGCGTCGCGCACGCACACTCAAACGAAATCTCGACCCGGTTCGCAGTGCGAAACAATGCATGTGACGTTTGAGTGTGCGTGCGCTACGCATAGATACGCATGGCGCACACATACAAGCTGCGCGCGGTGCATTGTATGAAGATAACCTACTACCCATCTTTCTACTATGACGGAACCCTAAAAAGCACTTCTTCTTTTCGTTTCAACGTTTCTACTATTGTTAAACCTTATTTACAAGGTTTGACGAGCCCGTTAGCGTGGTTGGCGCGGAGGCGACTTTCACGCTGCAGGTCGTAGGTTCGATTCCTACCCGGGACATGCATTTGTGTGCATGAACATGTCTGTATGTCTTGAGTCTGGGTGTATATGTATATTAAATATGTATTTACAAATAAAAAAGTAGTATATGTAGTAATATCAGTTATCTGGTTTCCATAGTACAAGCTCTGCTTAGTTTGGGATCAGGTAGCCGTGTGTAAAAAATGTCCCAGGATATTATTATTTGGCCACATTAATAGCGTTGGGTGTGGCCGCGTAAAGCACTTACTGGCAACTGTTGCTATACGTTTTTCCATCGACTCCACACACAGGCTCGTACACCGCCACACAGAAGCAGCCCTCCTCCTCAACACCAGTAGCCATCGTCACCACCAACACCACAAACACTGGGAACAAATACCACCTCATTTAGTATAGAGGCGGAAACCCACCGCGGCGCACGGAGAGGCCACGTACACGGGCCACGCTACGCTTTTGCGTAGCCTCTCCGTGCGCCGCGGTGGACACGATTACATACATTTTCTTGCAAAGCGAAGCTTGACCCTGTGGCCTCTCCGTGCGCCGCGGCAGGCCTCAGTCACTCTGTGGTTTCGGTCGAACTATGGTCTGTTTTTTAATTCCGGAGAGTAATTTGACAATGACAGTGTGGCTAGGTTATTGCAATTTTTAAATAGTGATGTCCAGCAATCGGAACTAATCGAAAAACCGTAAAATATTTTTCTGCAAAATCGCATAAACCTCAAGCAAACGTCTGGAATTCTATTTAATCATTGAAATTTATAACAGTAAACAACAAAATCAAGTAAGGAGTCATAGACGTTTAAAATTAATTATTTTATTATGGAATATGTCTATACGTACTTTCACTGTGTCTATACTCTCATTTTTAGGGTTCCATACCCAAATAGTGCCAACGGGACCCTATTACTAAGCCTACGCTGTCCGTCCGTCTGTCTGTCTGTCTGCCAGCGGGCTGTATCTTACGAACCGTAATAACTAGCCTTGAAATTTTCACAGAAAATAAAATAAAATTTAAAAATAAAGGGGGTCCCCATACACCAAAAGTTTGATATTTTGGACGTTTTTATTTTAGTCCACAAAATAAAAAATCAAGTACATGTACTTTTATTTAGTCTGTATTGGCTTATACAAAAATTGTAGCCAACAAAGATAATTAAATGTATTTTCTTAATGTTGGCGTAACAAACATACACACTCCCACACCATAAAGTTCTAATTTCCGTCTCTAACTCTACTAGATGGGGAGCCCAGCGTGCAATTCGTGAATCTGAGGGGGTGAAAAAGTGAAACTTCCAGATGCTCCCATTTCTTAGACTGACGATCAAATTAGCAAAATTGATACTTTTGACACTTCTTAGCTAGTAATCCCCCTTATCCCCCTTATTTTAATCTGACGAGTTCGAGTATTTTAAGATGGTCTATTTGTTTTTTGGGTCCCCTGAGCGAACCCACCAATATTAAGGGCTCATAATGTTTTGAGGTTCTTATCAATATGTAAGCTATCTCCCTTATCTTAATCTGACGCGCTCGTGTAAATCCAGAAACCTCTTCTACGGCTCCCCACCTATGTTACATTCGCTTTGCTGAAGGCCGAATGAGGTAAACAAAATGCGTTGTTATGGGTCAAGGACAAACCTTGTAAAAATGGACACGCAGTTTTTTTTACAAAATATATCAATTATGTAAAAAAGTAATTCATTTATAAAGAAACAGGAACATAAAAACAAAGAAACAATTATTATAATTCCTTTGAGTAAAATTTACTACCTCCAGTATTTATAATCTCCATGCTGTATACGCACGACATTTTTTAATTTTACGGTTCAAATAATCGGTACCGGAAAAAAGCGGTAGGACAACACTACATAAATAAATGTGGCAGCATTATTTTCGAGTTTGACATTTGGGGTTGGCAATTTACTCTCCGGAATTAAAAAATACACTAGCTCCGATCGGTTCGCGTACAAAGTCTGTACGCAATTCAATATGGCCGCCGCGCTCCTGGCGTGAACACGCGCTATAACGTTTCGCGCGCTTTTGGTTGGTCGCTCGCGTTGGAATTATTATTTTAAAATTAAAAATGACGAGCAAGACGAACTGTTGCGTATATGGCTGTCTTAATAGTTATAGAAACTGCAAATTGACTTTTTTTTCTTTGCCAGCTGATTGTGAAAGGTAATTGAAGCTAATTGAAGTTTTATTTTGTTATTTAGATATAAAAAGAAGCTCATAGTTCAGTGCAGTAGACGTTATTTACAAGAGGTAGGATCGAATAGTGGAATAGAGGCGAAAATATGTAATTTGGAACAGAATGAAATGACAGTTTTTTACGGTTATACCATGTTATATCTACTAGCATCGATTACGGAATACCTACCTACCTTAATTCCTTTCATAGTTGACGAGATCCATCGTGTTGCCAGTTTTTCTACTTACCTATATTCGTATTAGACACTTACCTAAGTCGATATAAGTAGATACTAGTTGCCGTAGCGTTTTATGAGCACTCGGCCACCGGCGGAAAAAGCGAGTGAGAGAACTATAAATTCAAGGTTAACGGTCATAACTCAATGAGCGACTTGCACTTGCTGTTGCTTGATATTCTACTATGCATCCATGCTATGCTATTGCGTATTGTTCCCATGCTATTGCGTGCTGTTATATGCGCTAATTAATTTACTAAAACATATTAATTTCACCACTCCATGTCCATGCTTCCCTTCAGACTACATTTTTAAATTATTTGTTAGATTTCGCATTTATGCTGCCATTAAATTTAATAACCGCTATTTTAAAGACAAAAAATATCGAAGGCATTACATTAAAGTGCAACAACTCTAATTTTTTAAAATGTATAGTTTTAATTAACATTTAAATACAAAAATGTTGGTACTATTTTATTTTTATTAATTGTGACAACCCTACCGATTGAAGGTTAAGTAGCGTGCTGCAGCGTGCGGCAGCGGGACGGCGAATTACATACGCTAACGCGTTGCGTCAAGGCACAATTTAGATTGCGCGCGGTCGGGAGCGGCAAGTTTAGGTAATAATAATAATTTAAAATGTCGGCTTTCTTCAAGATCAAAGGAGTGCAACTTCTGTACTCTTTATCTATTCTGTGGCCGCGGTGGGTTTCCGCTTTATCACACACTCGCAACTATTTTGCTATAAGTGACTCCGTTCATAGCCAGCTGCATTACCGATCAGAGGTTAAGCAACGCTTAGCAAGGTCAGTCAGACATGGGTGACCATTTAGTGGTATTTGAACTGAGCGTCACCGTGCTTCGGAGGACACGTAAAAAGTCGATCCCGGTTGTTGTAATCCAGGCAGCAGTCTGTAAACCTTGTTAGAGGCCTTCGGGCGGCTTGAACAACTCTGACAACAGGTCGGCAATTAACTATACGATAAGATGAAGAAGAGCAAGTCAATTGACACCGCACGCCGGCTCGCACCAGTCACCGTAGTCGCAGCCCTCGGCATCTTCTCAGATGCCGAGGGCTGCGATTCCGACATTTCTTAGGAACGATAATTGTTTGACGTTTAGATTCGACGACGACGAAGACGGCAAACAAATTTCGTTCGTAAGACATGTCGGAATCAATGAGAAACGTAGTAGGAAATACGCGAACTTCGTCCGAAATTTCGTTTTCGTTTGAAATAGAGTAGGCCCTCAGCTCTGGTCACCATAAGGGTATCTAAAACGATGAATACTGGAAAGTGTTTCCATCAGTTTTGAGTTCTAAAGCGCAATGGTTTTATAGAGTAGAGTATAAAGTAGGAAAAAAGTAAAAATGTAACGTCACGACTGTTATCCCCATTCGGGGGTAGTCAGAGGCTCGAGTGGCCATTGTGGAGGTATTAACCAACTCAAAGCCCACGTTTCACCAGATAGTCAGAACCCAACGTGACAGGTGGTGAACCTTGCCGCCGTGTATACAGGAACTGACTATTACCTAATACCGAGGGATAGGTAGGTTTCCTCACGATGTTTTCCCTCATCGTAAGTGAACTGTAAATTATTAAGGGCTAGTTAGTTATTAGGGGCTAGATCTTAAGGGTTCATTCCGCCACTTTGCCATTCCGCGTAGTTACACTTTACCTATGACAACATGACGACTCATCGGCAATTTAAAAGTTAATATAATTAAAACTATTTTTAAAGGGGCGTATACTTATAACAAACAACAGATGTAGACTAAGGGCCACCGCAGACATGCTACTTTTTGCATCGGCGATCGGCGATTTTGCGACTACATCGCGTTTTGGCGACTCTCTGCGTTCGATTGCAGTATCAAAATCGCGCGATGTTGCGACTGGTCGCTGCATTTAGCTTCTAAAAGCGACTAAATCGTCGATCACCGATGCTAAAAGTACCCTAAAGCAATTAAAATGTTCGCACAAACTAATAAACTTGTTTCAAACAAGGTCTGGTTACATCGTCATCGTCGATTTCGTGAACTATATGTAATTTCTGGTTGCAATTATACCGGTATACCTTCAGAGAATATCATCATCATGATCAATATCGTTTGGTTATCCGCTGCTTGTACGCTTAAATGTATGGAAATGACGAGTCGATAAGTAGATCACGTGACTTATGTCATGTCCATACATGAAGCGTAGCGATTTGTAGAAACGCTTGTAGATGAAGCCACTTGGCTAGAGGGGCTGGCCACCTCTACTCCGCGCTACCAACCTCTCGTGCTTATGTCAACTCTCCCACGACACTTTGATACCGTCGCCTCATGACTCATGACCCTATAATTTTTGGTACAATCATGAGGGACTACACTATTCAATTGTTTGATACACAGGACATACTGCAGCATGAAATATTGTATCGACTTATAATTTTAAATCGTCAGATAACATATTTTACTCACAAAAGTTTATAATGTTGTCATTATTTCACAAACCTTCTTCGAGCAAAATCGAATTTGTCGTACTGCAAGAGCTACATGACATACAATGTATTATCACCCCGTATTATCGTCATTATATTGCTGTTATTTGACCGTTGCCATGGAAACGTAACAAACAGTTATGTTTATGGTTCGTTATTAAAAATCTGATTGACGGTTAAAACGAGTAGGTCGTGCCGTTGCCATGGAAACGTAAACAGAGAAAATACCCAACTATAGATAATAATATAGTTCGTAAAAATATAAATATAATTGTATTAATTTTTATACCCACTTAGCTAGTTTTGTTTAAACTAATAGTCGCATTTTTGAGTAAAGCACTATACAAGCCTTGGTCTCTAATGAGTGTACTGCTGACCACGCTATAAAGGCCTCGACCCGACCTTTGGTCTCGGCCTTTATTTTAGCTTGTCCATCAAGGGTGGCAATGCTGACCGCGCTGTGGAGGCCTGGAGCTGCGCTGCGCTGCGCTTTCGGCCATCAACAACGCGGTCAACAACACACTCATTAGAGACCGCAGCAGTAATGTACTATACATTTTCTTTTGTTTTGTTGTATACATAAACAATAGCATTATTATACTTGAAATTATACAAAGGAAACTTATAAATACGTACCAAATGCTAACTTCATGGTGGTTCGTATTGTGGAGTTAGATTGACTGAGGATTGAGGAAAACAAGCGCACCTTTTTATACGAAATCACAGCCGTAATTAAGGCTATCAGTATCTGGTTTTAAAATACAGGGGATTCCCTGCGCGCGGGTTAAATAAAAGTCCCTACATGTTTAAATATTTCTTGTGATTTTAGGAGACTGCTAACGTCATGAAGCCAAGCCAACTAGGAACTCGGATGGAATGTGACTTCCCCGCCCGCATACCGCCCGCACACCCGCCACCGCCTGCGGCTTCCCGCCCGCCACACGTCCCGCACACCGCCACCGCCATTTTGTGCGGGTGACGTCACATTTGACAGGTTCCTAGTTGGCTTGGTGGAGTAGTAGCAGGTTGTTTAATATTTCACAGTCTCAGGAGCCCAAGCAATGTTGTTCGGGACCAACCGCGTCATTGCTTTCCAAAGCGGCGTATCCGATACTAATTCTTTCTAAAATGTCTTATGTACGTATATTTTGTGGGAAATAAAAGCCTGTATGTAATATACATCTACCTATACCCATCTACGCAAAAGCTACGTCTATTCGAGCAATAAAATATTTGTAAAGTGCATTTCAATAGGTACCTACACTTAGTTACAAGAAGTCTGAGGGTCTAGTCTGCAAAAGGGACTACAATTTCACTAAAGTTTGACAATTATTAGAATGATAATTTAAGGCAAAGGAAGAAAATACACAAAAGTTAAACTAAAAATTATTCAAAAATTAAAACTAATACACAATAGTTTTGATAAGTATAACCTTTAATATATAAATGTGCAATTTAGTTTTAGTGTTACTCGAAATATAAAAGCATACAATTTATTTAATCAATATTATTCCTAGGTTTTCTCAGAGCAATGAAGATCAAGTTGCCGTTTTCACCGTCCCGCGTACTCCATTTGTCTCTACCCTTTTCTAAATGCTATAATTATGTTGTATTGCGTCATTTAGATTCTTCTTCATTCTTCTTTTTCGATTTATTAACAATTGCCTGGACGTGTCACGCTTTGACCAGCACAGGTTGCACTGTAAACAAAATGTCATCATTTAGGGCCTAGTTCAACAACACAACAGTAAACGAATGGTAAAACAATCAGCTACTGATCTATCGGTCCCTTAATGTGTAGGTAATCTCAACCCTTAGCCAGCTACTGTAGTATGCCTAAAGTTGTTATGAGAAATATTGCTGCAATTTAACTAAAGTCGTAAATTTTAGCAATATTTCTCATGAAAATGTATACAATTTTTGTATTGAAAAGAGGTTACTCTAGGGTATTTTGCGGACTCTTCTCAATGGAAGCAACATTACGAACTAGTAGTAACGTAAAATATTAATGTTAACCTGTAGCTTACATGAATAAAACATTTTGACTTTTTTCACTTTTATGTTGAACTATTAATTCTTTTCTTGCCGCTTCAATTTGTGATAGCAAATGAGCAATTATGTATTTAGGTGTATAAAGTATTAATTTACAATTTGACTTTTCGCATCGATGTTGATATTATAATTATTTATCTATACGACAACATTATAATCCACAGCCTCCGTTTGTTTGCGCCAAATCTACCAATCCCGGCTCAACTTACACAGATCTCTCTGAAGATTCTTTTTAATATCGTCCACCATTCTTGATGCTTGAAGGCCTACACTTCTCCTATCTCGTACCCAACTATGGTACAAAATCGTATGGTTAGTGGCCAACCGGGTGTCAGAGTTGCTCGAGCCGCCCAAAGGTTCTACGGTCTCTACGGCTGCTGTCTGAACGACAACAACCGGTCTAGGTACTTACTGGCATTTACTGTTGTAAGTTATTCCGTTTGCGGCGCACACGGGGCTAAACACAGCCGGGCAGACGCAATTCCTGGCGCTGGCTATGCCGGAAACCAGCATGAAAATGATGGTGAAAACTGCAATTAAAAATGAGCTTTATTTTTCTGCAATGGAGTCGTTTGTGTAGATATAAATACTAGGTACTTAGCACCAAACTTTGGCAAAAAACTAAATAGCTGTGTACTGATTGAGCGCGCATTCGATCAAACCTTCTGATGCTTAAGTTTTGACCCAAAGAATCAGTTCTTACGGCGAGACAAATGACAATAATGATAGCGCTCGGGCGAGGCAGTGCAAGCAGTTGCCTCAGACGAGCCACGTCCTGACAGAGCCAGCCCGGCCTCTCAGGGCTCTGACAACCTAGTACACAATTTTTAATGAATTATTAAAATAATAATAATATCACCAGTCACTTACTCAGAGTAAACTTCATGATGATTGAACTCGGGAATGTACCTCACGAATGGTATTAAGGAAAATGATACATGCATTTATATACCTATGTTGTTCACCACAAACAAGACAGCACACCGCGGTCATCTGACGGGGAATTTACAAGATAATACGTAGGTATTATGGTGGGCGCAGACCGAGCGACCGCAACCGACGAACATTGAAAAGAGGATTACAATTGACGTAATTACTATGAACATAAGCAGACCTACTAGTAGTCAGCATGAAGGAAGAATACAAAGTATATCGAAAATCTGTGTTAGTGCCATCCTCCCCGGGGAGAAGGAAGGGGAAAACGTGGCATCGTCCCCGGTGCAATTCTTACCGACCGAACGACTGAAATATGATTATTGAAGATCACATTTCCAATACATTTCTTTGTCCTATAACATAGGGTTCTTCAAAGGACATATTTACAGGTCGCTAAAAGGTCGGCGCCACGTCTGTTCCCCTTAGTTGTAGATGTCCTGGGTGGTGGTTCCCACTTACCACCAGGAGCATCGTCTGTCAGTGTGCCATACCAGGCAATAAACAAAGCCGAAGGACCTCCGCAGACTTGCTACTTTTAGCATCGGCGACCGGCGATTTTGTGATGTATCGATGCTGCGTCGCGTTTCATCGAGCGCGAACGAGCGAGATGCAGTATCAAAATCGCCAATCGCCGATGCTAAAAGTAGCAAGTCTGCGGTGGCCCTAACCTAATCGATTTCGAAACACTAACTCCCATTAGAAAGTTATGATCGACTTGCACTGGTATTACAAATCAGTTGGTTCCTAGAAATGCTTTTCAAAATCATTATAAACTGGCTAAAATCTCTTAAAAATTGGGCGGTATAAGTATTATAATATTAAATGCCCCAGAGTGTAAATTTTGATGTTACTGTTTGCTACTCATGGTTTCCAAGATACTTAGGCCGAACGTCGACGTTCATTTTAATAAGCTGAGGAAAATTAAGTGATCCTATTGGTCAAACGAGTGAGCCGTCTCTCCCAGCCAGCCCGCCCGGTCGAGGTGGATGGCCGGCCTTACATATACCTTATCTTTAAATAAATATATATAACGTCACGACTTTTATCCCCATTCGGGGGTAGTCAGAGGCTTGAGTGGCCATACACCACCACATTGTGGAGGTGTTAAGTCAACTCAAAGCCCACGTTTCACCAGATAATCAGAACCCAACGTGGCAGGTGGTGAACCTTGTCGCCGTGTATACAGGAACTGACTATTACCTAATCCCGAGGGATAGGTAGGTTTCCTCACGATGTTTTCCCTCACCGTAAGCGAACTGTAAATTATGCACATAGATGAAAATTCATACATTGGTGCATGCCCCACCGGGGATCGATCCTGGGACCTTCGGATTGTTACCTTATCCTTACCTAATTTGCGGTTATTAGCTCCGTCTACACCCGACGTAATCACGAGGTAAGATCCAGTTATATAGGCCAAGGACTCATGCCTGAGGGCCTACTCTGTTTCAAACGAAAACGAAATTTCGGACGAAATACGCGTATTTCCTACTGCGTTTCTCATTGATTCCGACATTTCTTACGAACGAAAATTGTTTGACGTTTAGATTTGACGACGACGAAGACGTCAAACTATTTTCGTTCGTAAGAAATGTCGGAATCAATGAGAAACGTAGTAGGAAATACGCGAATTTCATCCGAAATTTCGTTTTCGTTTGAAACAGAGTAGGCCCTCTGGTCGTGCTCTCCTATTTACCCTACTGTGTAGTGGCCAGGCTTCTGCCATGCCACTCCCAGTAAAGGTTATGCGAGTCGAAATCATAATATTAATACGTGAAGCAAACATTTTCGACCCCTTTTTACGAAAATTAAGCGGCGGGGAGTATGGAATTTGGCACAGTTAATGTTTACATCGAGAAGGAGTGCACAAATCTAATATTTTTATGTAGAATACATTAGAAACTCAATACATTAATAATTAATAAAAGAAAACATTACAAACACTACATTCGTTTAGGGCCTCCGCAGACTTGCTACTTTTAGCATCGGCGACCGGCGATTTTGTGACGTATCGATGCTGCGTCGCGTTTCTTCGAGCGCGAACGAGCGAGACGCAGGCATCAAAATTGCCGATCGCCGATGCTAAAAGTAGCAAGTCTGTGGTGGCCCTTACATACAAACACATTTATACCTACTGACGAAGATTGGGAATCAATGGTGAGTAATAAATAAGCTTATTGGTATTTTGCTACTTTGTCACTTTGTTTTTTTAAAGGCCAGTACTTTTTGTTAATATTTAAAGTAACTACTCAAACCAAAAATTTAAATTAGTTATGGTCTAATTTCGACCACTCGGCGACCACTAGTAAAGTATAATAGTATGTAGCATGACCTGTGATTTTCTTAACTTGAGCTTGCCTCACATCGACTATAGCTATTATGAGATTTAACTATGTTAATGAGTTGTCAACTACATACTATGTTTTACTATATTTATAATCATGATTATAATACAGTGTGTTTCCATAGTCTGAAATTATAATTTAGGTATTTAAGAGCAGTAGGCCGCTCGATTCACTGCATCATCGGGTAGTTGCGAGCTCGATCCTCGCCAGGCAAATTTCGTCGTTTTGTAATTTTCCCCGGTCTGGGTGTCACTGGGATCGCCCCCAGTCCACTGTACGTTATGCACATTTCAAGTGTTAGTTTAAAACCATACAGTCTGGCGAGATTCTTTCATTACCTATACGTTAGCTGATAATGTAAGTATTGCTCTATGAAGCTCTATACATAACTAACATAATATTATCTGAGTTATGGGCTTTAGAATTCATAGGTCACAACTTTTGTATTACGGGCGGGCTTAGTAGGTAAGAACCCTCAATTTCTTTAACTAAGCGTTAAGAATAACATGCATGTAAAAATAAATAACAACCTGTATATTAAAATACTTTATTGAAAAGAAAAAGTCGTTTGGCTTTTGATCGGTACTGAGTCTCCCATCATTCAATACGATCCATTCTGGTTGCATCCATACGTGGAAGCCACCTCCACGCCAGCACAACCCGCCCTGAAAAATAAATACATTAATTACAATCGCAATGGGCATTTCCTTATTCCTTGGCAGTACCACAGTCTAAGTATTCAGCAGTACCTTATACCTTTTATTTTTAGGTACAGCGTCATATGTTTCCTTGCTCATTGCTGACGTAGGCCAAGGAATACTTAGCGCTAACATACACGGACTGCATTTTTGCAGTCGCGTGTAAGGTGGCGCTAAGTTTGTATGTTTGTTTTGTAATGAGTAGCCTAAATACACATTTCCATGTCTCTAGTTTCAGAAAAATTTGCACCCCCATACAAACTTCCACCCCTTATTTTACCCCCTTAGAGGCCGCGCTATAAAGGCCTCGACCTTCGGTCTCGGCCTTTATTTCAGCTTGTCCATCAAGGGCTGCAATGTTGACCGTGCTGTGGAGGCCTCGAGCTGCGCTGCGCTGTGCTCTCGGCCATCAACACCGCAGCCAGCAATACACTCATTACCGTCAAACGGGGTAAATGGGCACTGAATTGAACTTTGCGTACAAATATCACTACCTACAGACCGTGGCAGTAATGTACTATTTTATGTAAAAAAAAAAAAACGGAAGGTCAACAATTTGTGACCATGCGAATTACCGCTATTTGTAAAATATTAGCCAGAGACATCAATATTATTTTTCGCGTGCGACTGAGTCATACTGAGTCCATGGATTCGGTTTAGTAGGACAAACTAACGACTAACTCCCTCTTTTTAGTTTAAATTAAGAAAATTACATCATCTATTTTAATCACATTAAAAATATCTAGGTGACAGATGACAGGTGACATGCTAGTATGAAGAACCTAGGTACTTACTCGCAACTACTGCTATACTGTTTTCCGTCCGTTCCACACACGGGGTCGAACTGTTGTATGCAGTAGCAACCCTTATCCTCAGCTGGAGCCGCCATTAATGACGCCGCCAGCATCAGCAACACGGCGAACACTGGAATAATCACATTACACTGGTCTGGGAAATATTAGTGGATTGACGCACCACCTGACACGTGACTTGTCACTCGCAATGCAAATATCATGCAAAGTTCAGAGGAGTGAGAAGTCGTATAGCGTACCTATAGCGTCTAGTGAGTTTTAAGGATAAGTTAAATTGTTTTGAAACCTATGTAACCACGAAAGATCAGGGGGTCCATAGCGCCACATTGCCAGAATCCGCAAAGTTTCCGTGAAATGATCACGAATGGCGTAAAATGTGTGACTATTTTACAAAAAAATCGCGGATTTGCTATGGATACTGCTAGAAATTTTGAAAAATGAATTGCATTGGCAATGTTGTATAGTGGAGCTACTAGACCACCAGATAAAATTATTTTTATAAAAAAAAAAAAACCGACTTCAAAAAAACCTGGATCACTAAAAAGCCTGAAATAATATTTCTATTACCACCTCTGCCTACCCCTTCGGGAAAACCAGACGTGATGGTGTGTTATCGAGTATTTGGAGTCGGTGCCAATCTATCTTCTTACTTTTATAGTAGGTAGACTTGGCATACCAAGATTGGCACCGACTCCAAATACTCGATAACACACCATCACGTCTGGTTTTCCCGAAGGGGTAGGCAGAGGTGGTAATAGAAATATTATTTCAGGCTTTTTAGTGATCCAGGTTTTTTTGAAGTCGGTTTTTTTTTTTTTATAAAAATAATTTTATTTCACGATTTTTAGTGGCGCCATATCAATGAACATTTTGGCATATTGAACCGTATGAAGTAAGCCCAACAAAAGGTAACTGCTGTAAATCTTTGAGGAATTCCCTCGACTGTCTATGGTCTCCATCATTAGACCTGTAATGGCACTTATAACCCATATGGGTGTAAAGTTCTCATTAATATAAATTAATCAAGCCCAAACACCAGGTAATTGCTGTAAATCGTTGAGGAGTTCTCTCTACTGTCTTTTGACTCCATCATCAGACCCTTAATGACAGTCACAACCCATCTAGGTGTAAAGTTCTCATCAATACTAATTAATCAAGCCCAAACGCAAGGTAGCTTCTGTAAAACGTTGTGGAGTTCCATTGACTGTCCCTCAACTTCATCATCAGTCCCCTAATGATAGTCACAACCCATCTAGGTGTAAAGTTCTCATCTATACAAATTAATCAAGCCCAAACACAAGGTAGCTACTGTAAACCGTTGAGGAGTTCCCTTGACTGTCCTTCGTCTTCATCATCAGACCCCTAATGACAGTCACAACCCATCTAGGTGTAAAGCTCTTATCAATACAAATTAATCAAGCCCAAACACAAGGTAGCTACTGTAAAACGTTGAGGAGTTCCCTGGACTGTCGTTCGTCTTCATCATCAGACCCCTAAGGACAGTCACAACCCATCTAGATGTAAAGTTCTCATCAATACAAATTAATCAAGCCCAAACACCAGGTAATTGTTGTAAATCGTTGAGGAGTTCCCTCGACTGTCTTTCGGCTCCATCATCAGATCGACTCCAGACCTTCATAAAATAGTAGTGCTTTAAAATACTTAATGAAAAAAATTACAAACGCACTAGTCGCTCGTACGATTTTCGAACGTTCCCCTCGATTTCTCTGGGATGCCATCATCAGATCCTGGTTTCCTTATCATGGTACCACCGCTGGGATATCTCCTTTCCAACAAAAAAAGAATCATCAACATCGGTTCATAAACGACGAAGTTATCCGCGAACACACATAAAAAAAAAAACCTCCTCCTTTTTGAAGTCGGTTTAAAAAATAGAGGTTCGGTTAAATTAGAATGTATCATCATAGTTAAATTTTAGTTTCCGCGAGGGCGCTCCGACTACACAGTGCATGCGCACTAATAAAATGCGGCAACTTATACTACACTGAAGTCGGCGTACTTCATTAAATCTGACACCAACTAATGTATGTACGTAAATTATCTAATAAACCCTGTCTAGGCTGCCTCCTTACGGAACACTTACAAGTTATTAAGATTTTTATAGAAAAGACTTACCATAGAAGAACTTCATGTTTGGTCGTTAACGAAATTTTAAATGTAAATTTTTACAGAAGCCTAGCATTTTATACTGCACATTGAAAGGAAACAGTAAAACAAAAGTAATGTGTGTACATAACACTGTCTATACAGATGTCTTTTTGGCAAAACTAACACAAGGACCAGGTAGCGTACGGCGAATATAATGGTTATAGGAAGTAATCGAAATAAAATTATAAAACAGCGCCTAATGTTCGGGATTCCCTAAGGCAAGTCAAGGCTATCAAACATTTGCAATCAGTGTACAAAGGCTCTTAAATACAAAAAACAATAACCGTGTTATTACAAAAAGTTAAACACGAGATATGTCAAAATTTTCAAGGGCAACTAGACACGCGTTCAAAATGAGTTTATCTTTTTATTTCAGTCTTTTGTAAATGTAATCATTAAGTAACTAAGGCCATTCGTCCACTGCGCTACTCAAAAGAGATGGGATTGGGGTCAATGTGTATCCTTAGGGGCGCTATTAGGTTTAGGCTTAGGTCTAGGTTTAGGTTTGAGTAGGAGGGTGGGGAAATGGACACGAGTCGACTTTGACCTCGAATGACCTTTGTCCTTTAACCCCGAATGCCCTTTGACCTCAAGTAACATTTGACATCGAATGTCATTTGACCTCGTATGAACTTGACATTTGACCTTGACCTTGAATGACCTTTGATCCCAAGGTCACGGACTAAGACCATGAGGTTTTTAAAAATAACTGTAACGGTTGCTATTTGGCTCTGGCGCTTCGCCGGCCGCTGCCGCGGCACGCTCGCTTCGCTCGCTCGGCTCGCGCGTTGTGGTCACTGTTGTAACCTAACCTAACCGAACATGTCCAAGCATTTTGCAAGGTAAGAAGGTCAAGGTCAAATTCAAAGTCAAATATCAAGTTCATTCGTGGTCAAATAACATTCGAAATCAAAGGTTACTTGAGGTCAAAGGACATTCGGGGTTAAAGGTCAAAGGTCATTGAAGGTCAAAGTCGACCCGTGTCCTTGTCCCCACCCTTATATTCAAACCTAAACCTAGACCTAAACCTAAACCTAAGCCTAAACCTAACTGCGTCCCTAAGGCTACACTCTAACCAAATAAAGGTTCGGTTAAATTATTATTTATCATCATAGGCTAATTTTAGTTTCTGCGAGGGCGCTCCGACTTCACAGATCACGCGCACTAATAAAATGCGGCAACTTATACTACACTGAAGTCGGCGTACTTCATTACATCTGACACCAACTAATGTATGAAACTGACGTGCGGCGACGTAGATAAGATGCCACATTTTTGGGAGTATTTTTTTATGAATGGCGGTATCTAGGTAAAGTGCGCGCGAATATTTTATATATCTATGCCTATCATAAAGGTCCTAAATTGCCGCAGTAATATTAGCCTAGCAATAGCTTCCAACAGCCCGTGACGTCAGTCATAACGAGCTCCGTACGAAACGTGTCTAATCGTCATACTTCATACACGAGATGCAATGCGTCAGCGCCTCCTGTTAGCTACGTCTCCGCGGATAATGATGACGGATGGACTTGTTATAGCCAAGTGGTACCCGCAAAGGTTAACCGCAATATTCAAAGGCCCATAAATAAAAAACGTATAAAATAGTTAGATTAGCATCTACATAAATCAGCACGTGTAATTATCAATGCAGACTTCTAATAGGTAATAATCTAGGTTGCCTCCTTACGTAACACTTACAAGTACCTAATTAAGATTTTTATGGAAAACACTTACCATAGAATAACTTCATGTTTGGTAGTTAACGAAACGTTAAATGTACATTTTTACAGAAGCCTAGCATTTTATACTGCACATTGAAAGGAAAAAGTAAAACAAAAGTAATGTGTGTACATAACACTGTCTATACAGGTGTATTTTTGGCAAAACTAACACAAGGACCAGTAGAGGTACTACGAATATAATGGTTATAGGAAGTAATCGAAATAAAATTATAAAACAGTGCCTAACAGCCCGGCCACGACTTTGCGCGACGGCGACGGGCGCCAGCGTTTTTTTCTAAAATGTTGCATCGCGCGCGTTGCCGCTGACAGCGGCAGCTCGTGGCGTCATGGTGCTACTAAAGAGGAGCCAACCAATCGAGCTCCATAAAAATATACTAAAACAAATCACTCGAGTACGCGATGCAGAAAAGTTTCTTGAAACCACTAACCAGTCCCACGAGACCAGGATGCCAAATCGTGCGCTACTAATTACTAATTAGTTTATTTTGATAACCGTCGTGTACGAACTGCCATAGAAATACTAGTGCTATGTGTAACGTCACGACTTTTATCCCCATTCGGGGGTAGTCAGAGAATTGAGTGGCCATACACCACCACATTGTGGAGGTATTAACCAACTCAAAGCCCACGTTTCACCAGATAGTCAGAACCCAACGTGACAGGTGGTGAACCTTGTCGCCGTGTATGCAGGAACTGACTATTACCTAATCCCGAGGGATAGGTAAGTTTCCTCACGATGTTTACCCTCACCGTCAGCGAACTGTAATTTATGCACATAGATGACAATTCATCCATTGGTGCATGCCCCACCGGGGATCGAACCTGGGACATTCTGATTGCTAGCCCAACCTGTTCACCCCTAGGCTACAGTCGCTTAGTGCTATTACACTTTAAAATAGGAGGTGAGCATTTGTGTGGGGATTATATCACTAAAGTGGCAAACAAGAGTACGGCCCGCCTGATGATAAGCAGATAGCCTGTAGATGCTCGTAATACCAAAGGCATCACTGGTCGAGTTTAAAAATCTTGTTAAACTTTGTTCCTATTGAAAGAGTTATGGAATAGGATGTTGTTGTTTAAAACGAACCGAAAAAATTACGTGCATGTAAAAATAAATATCAACCTGTGTATTAAGTTACTTTATTGAAAAGAAAAAAACGTTTGGCTTTTGATCGGTTCTGAGTCTCCCATCATTCAAGACGACGCATTCTGGTCGCATTCTCCATCGCAAGCCACCTCCACACCTTTACAACCAGCCCTGAAAATAAACACATTGATTACAATCGCAATGGGCATTGTTTATTTTTCAAAAACCGGCCAAGTGCTTGTTGGACTCGCACATAAAAGGTTCTGTACCAAAATAAGTCCGAAACAAAAAAAGCTAAAATATAGACATGGAAATACTCAAGCGTGTCAGATATTGATATTTTTCATGCTTCAACATGATAAATTGAAAAAAATAAAAATTACTCGAGCGCGTCAGATTTTCAGAGGGGGTGTTCAATGAAACTTACAGATGCTCCCATTTCTTAGACTGACGACCAAATTAGCAAAATTGACACTGTTGACACTTCTTAGGTGGTAATGAATCCCCCTTATCTTAATCTGAAGAGTTCGAGTATTTTAAGATGGTCTATATTTTTTTGGTTCCCCTGAGCGTACCCACCAATATTAAGGGTTCATACTGGTTGGAGGTTCTTATCAATATGTACCTATCTGAGCTATCTCCCTTATCTTAATCTGACGCGCTGGAGTAAATCCAAAAAACCCTTCTACGGCTCGCCATCAATTAGGTAACTTCGATGCAGATTATGATTGTAAAATATAGCCAGAGACATTCCAACAACCCGCTTAGTGTAGTGGTTTGAGAGTAGGCTGGTCGGCTGACTTTTTCTTCTTATCGTAATTTAAAATTATTTTTCGCGAGCGACTAGTCGTACTGTGTCCATGGACCCTGTTTAGTAGGACATACTATTTTGGACAGTCACGTGTATCTCTCCTTTTTGGTAAAATTAAAAAAAAAGATCACATTAAAAATATCTAGGTGACAGATGACAGACTGACAGATGGCAGGATGACAGATGACAGGTGACATGTTGGTACCAAGAACCTAGGTACTTACGAGCAACTATTGGGATACGTATTTCCGTCCACTCCACACACTGGGGCGTAATCTGCTATACAGATGCAATCCTCAGTTGGAGCCGCCATTAATGACGCCGCCAGCATCAGTAACACGGCGAACACTGGAATAATCACATTACACTGGTCTGAGAAATAGTAGTGGATTGACGCACGACCTGACACGTGACTTGTTACTCGCAACGCAAATATCATGTCAAGGCAAAAGTGACAAGTCACTGCCAAATCACTGCGCTATGGCGTCTAGTGAGTTTTGAGGATAAATTAGGACAAACAATAAAATATGGGATTGATTAAATAATTTTGTTCTGGGGCCCTTTTGACAAGTCAAAGTTATTTTATGCATATTTTTAGTTGCAAAGTATTAATTTCGTCGCGTTTTGAGCGATATTTACGTTGCGTATGGTTGTTTTCATACCCTGCGTAAATAATTATAATTTATCATCATATGTTGATTTTAGTTTCCGTTAGGGCGCTCCGACTAGATGAAGCATGCACACTAATAAAATGCCGCAAATGTATGAAATTGGCGTTGCGGCGACGTCAATAAGATGCCGCATTTTTGGGAATTGTTTTTTTAGAAATATGTTCCAGTCTACCTCCTTACGGAACACTTACAAGTTATTAATATTTTTATAGAAAACACTTACCATAGAAGAACTTCATGTTTGGTCGTTAACGAAACGTTAAATGTAAATTTTTACCGAAACCTACCATTTTATGGTGCACAATTTGAAAGGAAAAACGTTATACAAATTGAATGTGTGTACTTAACAATGTCTGTACAGCTGTCTTTTTGACAATAATCGCCACGACCGCCAATATAGTGGTTAATGGAAAAATCGGAATAAATTAGTACCTTGACACAGGATGAACGAAACCAATTGAAACATTGACAAAAAAGTTACGCAATCGCCCCGCTGGACGCCATCTTTGCTTACCAAATAGGACAAGTATAAAAAAACGTACTATACGTGTTTCAGCGTTTTCGTAAATGTAACTCCTAAGGCCATTCGTCCACGGCGCCACTCAACGGAGACGGAACTGGTTAGTACTTAAAATTATGTGCAGAAAAGGTTCTCGATATCAGTCCCAGACTAGGATATCGAATCGCGCGCTACTAATTAAACAAATAAAAGAAACAAGTTGACGGCCTACAGCCTGTCGATACTTGGCATCACTGGTCAAGTATACATATCCTATATCTGGAGAAGTAATAGCAATAACTACAGGATGTCAGGTCTTTTTCTACAGCCTAGCTATTCTGTAACGACAAACTCACTTCGCACGCATGAATTATTGGGTGATATGTCAAATTTCAGATAGTGATACGGATTGGGGTAGGCATAAGTAACATGATGGTGATACGGATTGGGGTAGGTATAAGTAACATGATAGTGATACGGATTGGGGTAGGCATAAGTAACATGATAGTGATACGGATTGGGTTAGGCATAAGTAACATGATACACTGAGAAAAAAAATTACGACAACAAAATGGGTTTTGTAGTTCCTAGTAGTCTTTTTAGTATGTTTTACTATACGTTTTGTATTTACAGCAAATCTATATATATAAAAATGAATCCCTATTTCATGTCATTACTTGACGCGAGAACGGCTGGACCAATTTCGATGATTATTTTTTTAGATTATTCCGTGAAGTTCAAGGAAGGTTCATACATTTAAAAAAATTTGAAAAATTGCCCGGAAAGCACTAAAAACCCATATTTTACGTATGATTCAAATTACTTTCAATAGATGGCGTAATGAACGCCGGTGTCAGATGGCGGATGGCGACTATAAATTCCTGCAAATTTATTTCATGGGCAATTCATCACAAGAAATAGATCTGCGTTGTGCACACACAACAGTGCTGGGCAAAGGTCTGTCCCCATCTTCTTCCATCCATCGCGGTCTTAGGCTCTCTCATACCACCCGTCTAGATGAGCGTCCAGGTCACCGCGCCACTGTTTTTTGGGTCTACGTCGGCGACGACGGTCGTGCTCTGGGACCGCACTCGGTGATTGCTTTGGCCTACCTTTCTGAGCTCATTCGGCTCAGGTGACCCGCCCAGGTCCACTTAATTGTAGCTGTTTTCGCTTCTACACCCGCGATAAGGGCCATGGAACGCAGCTGGGTGTTCCGCACCCTATCAGTGTGTTTAACACCCAAAATGCTGCTCCATTGCTGTTTCGCAAACCTTCAGTTTGGACTTTTGAGCCTCGGTTAGTAACCATGTCTGGGCGCCGCACTGTGGGCTGCAAATCGAACTTTAAACTTTTTTTTTTTTTTTTGCTTTTCATAAGCTTCTAATGCCTTCAGCAGTCATGAATATATATAAAGAATATAATTTCATAGGTATACTAAATAAATAAAATAAAAAATGAAAATTTTGTATGGCTCCATAGTAATAAATCCAAATATGTATCTTCAAACCCGCTGTGTTAACCGTTATATCCTTACAGATGGCTGTTCTACAAATTATTTGTAATTTTTTGGTGTATGTTATATAACGGTAACAACAGGGGTTTTTTTTTAAATATTCTATACTAAAATTTGTACTTACATGCGGACCAATGGGTTTATAAACTTGAAATTTTGCAGGTAAGTGCCTGTATTTTAGAGAAACACTAATATAGCATATATAAGTACAAATTTTAGTTCAAACTTTTTTTTATATCACGTATTTATTTAAAAAAAAAAACTGCAGTTTTTACCGTTATATAAAATACGCCACAAAATTACAAATAATTTGTAGAACAGCAATCCGTAAGGATATAACGGTTAACACAGCGGTTTTGAAGTTATTTGGATTTATTACTTTTGGGCCATACTTACAAAATTTTCATTTTTTTAAATATAATTTAGTAGACCTACGAAATTATATTCCTTATATATATTCATGACTACTGAAGGCATTAGAAGCTTATCAAAAGCAAAAAAAAAAAAAAGTGATAAGAAATTAAAGTACTATGAAGCTCGATTTTCAGCCCACAGTGGCGCCGTAGGTAAGAACGGGCGGGATACACATGTCAATGTGTCAGTGGAAGGTTGCCCTTCATGATGTCTCCCATGGACCAGTAGCTCTTCGACCAATTTAGCTATTTTTAGGGTTTCGTACTCTACGGGACTCTATTACTAAGCCGGTATCCGTAGCGTGTTAGCGCTACAACAACAAATAATAAAAATAAAATAAAATTTAAAAATAAAGGGGGTGGGACTTTATTACTAAGCCTACTCTGTCCGTCCGTCTGCCAGCGGGCTGTATCTCACGAACGGTAATAGGTAGTGAGTAGAAATTTTCGCAGAAAGTGTATTTCTGTTGCCGCTACAACAAATAAAACTAAAAATAAAATAAAAATTCAAAACAAAGGGGGTCCCCATACAAGAATCTTGATATTTTTGACGTTTTTATTCTATGGTGGTACGGAACCCTTTATTTGCGACACGGGAAAGGACTAGATCAGACGACGAACGGGGGAACGGGGGGGAGGGTTTAGTTCTTTTTGGCTAAGTAAATACAACATTAATTCTGAGGCGGCACGAAGTTCGCCGGGACAGCTAGTGTTTTATATATGTGGGACATTAAATAAAACATTTGCTGTAAATACAAAACGTTTAGTAAAAAATATTGTAAACACTACTAGGAATTACAAAAACCATTTTTTCTCAGTGTAGTGATACGGATGATACGTGATACGGATTGGGGTAGGCATAAGTAACATAGGAAGATTGAGAATCTTCCGGACTGGTTGTAGAGTCCACCGTTCATAATTGTTTATATTTTTAATTGTTGATTGTTTTAGTGTTTAGTTGAAGGAATTGACAACATTTTTTTTTAAACATGAACCGAAATTTGCAACTAGAGGTGGTATGCTGGCACCGGTGCTTTGAGCTCCGCTGGGTTTGTGTTGTTACTAGAAGAGTATGCATAACAATAAAAACATCTTTATTAATTTAATTTATTGAAAAGGAACAAATATCGATGATTGCACATTTGTTTATGATGATGCATTCGAACCGCATACGCCAGGGTAAGCCACCTTCACGCCAGCACAGCCCGCCCTGTAAGGTGAAAACTCTCATGACATCACGACCGCAATCCTCAAACGTTGGACCAGAGGTACTCCAAACAGTTGAAGAAAAACAACTGTCTAGTCACCGCTCCCTGTAGCGGGTGGTAGTGGATTCGTCCCGTCTGGATAAATTTCGGAGATTTCCTTTTCCTTTTTTTTTGTAGGACTGCGGTGGCAAAAAAGCGTACGGGCCGCCTGATGTTAAGCAGTTACCGTAGCCTATAGATGCTTATAATACCAAAGGCATTGCTCGCACATTGCCGACCTGAAGGGGAGTGGGATAGAGGGAGGGGGAGGGGGGGTGGGCTTTCGGCTCTCTCACTCATCGTACGAAACACAGCTGTAATAGCTGCTTTACGCCGATTTTCTGTGAGATGGTGATACTACCCCGGTCGCGCCAGCCCGTTTATGAGCTGCAGTCAATTGGCTACAGCTTGGCTCTACCACCTTGAAAATCATAATTCGTAATTTTCCCGATTTAGAGCCCGTATTAATAAATATATCTCAAAGATCGATCTTAAGATGCAGTTTTGACGTTTAATGTATGGAACATCTGTCAAAAACTTGAGTCACAATCTCAATCTTGAGATCGATGTTTTAATACAAAAATCATCCCCAGTTATGGTACCCATAGAACGTTGATCTGTTTGGAACCATTAATATGCAGTTGCCTGGTGATACTTGAATTTAGTTTATCGACTTATCTGCAATAATATTATGTTTCAAAACTAGTAACACCTGTTTTAATGCGTTCATTATGAGCATTCGACTGCTGTCTTTGTTTTCAACGTGTGTCATACGCGATGTAAACATAGACAGTATTCTGACGTAGGTATGATCTGAAACGTGACTTATTATATGTAGTTCTTGTAATAGTCGTGTATAGTTCTTGCAATTCACGAAGGCGACCGGCCCTTGGTTGTGTTTGACATGTACATACACATTGTGACAGTGTGCGTGCGCGGCGGAGCCGTAAACACACACATTAACACGTATACGGACATGTCTTTATACAACCAAGGGCCGGTCGCCTTCGTGAATTGCAAGAACTATACACGACTACCCAAAAATAAGAGTACATGTTTACTCGCAGTGCTATTGGTCGCATCCATAACGTGACATTAGTGTGAATCTCTTTGCAAAGTTTAAGGGTTGGCACTGGCACCATGTCAGATCATTTTTCCGCTGTATAACAGTGATTTTTGTCGGTTTGCCGTGAGTCTGCCTATGTGTCGGGAGATGCAAGGCGATTACATGCCTGCTTTTTCTAGTGCTTAATCTTTTATTCAGGCTAGTATCAAACACCTACTCACAAGCAACTATTGCCATAAGTGACGCCGTCCGTTCCACACACGGGGTCGTACTGTAGTGTGCAGATGCAATCGTCACGTACATACGACATTGATGACGCCACCAGCATCAGGAATACGGCGAACACTGCAATTAATCGCATTACAGTGGTCAGCCCCGGATCTACGGTTTTTCGAACCGGGGCAGAAACTTGATATTGGCGCCCCTTTGTCCAGCGTTAGAGATTAGTGATGGGATGTTCTCGAGAACATTCTCACCCTTGGAAACTTACTCGTGAGATTTTTTGAGAATCTTATATTTTAGGTGACGTTATCCTAACTTTAAATCTTTAAAACAATTAAAACCACCATACTTGCATGTTTAATGAGGTTTATGCCAAGTTTAACATTCTTCAGAAGATTCTCGAAAATTCTCACGAGTAAGTTTCCGAGGGTGAGAATGTTCTCGAAAACATCCCATCACTATTCGAGATACATTACTTAAAAAATCTCACAAAAATATAACATTTTTTTCGAACCGGGGCAGAAACTTGAGAGTGGCGCCACTTTGTCCAGTATTTAAGATACCCACCTTTGCCCAAGCCCACTTCAGCTACGCCGTTTTTTTATAGAGGGCAGGGTGGTGTTTCTGACGTGGTCTGTTAGTTATATACTGCGCAGCATTACCCGTTGGCAAACCTTGAGTTTGGATCTCTAGCTCAGTAATTAATATTGGGACTAGGCCCGCCACACACTCCCACCACTGTTACTCCCATAAGCCAGGATCGACAATGGTGTCCAACGATAACGCCAAGATTCTCGGGTACAGGGTTCTAAAGTCTAGTTCAGTAAGTGATCATTAGGTTTGGATCATCAGGATCAACAGGTTTTTAACGACTCACCGATTGCTGACTTCATGATGTGAAAACTCAATTGACTCTGAAAACACTGGTTAGAGGGACTTGTATTTATACAAAGAAAGCAGCTATAGCCGTATAATAAACAGAGTTGCAGTTGTGCATTCTTATCGCTGCAGTCTTTAGTTTTACCTATATCTACGTCGTATAATTCTGGCGTTATGTTACATGTTGTATGTATTAAAAATGTGCCCACCAAATGTATGGTCCCTACCACACACCGGGGGCATCAGCCCCCCTAGCCAGGTGGCTTCGCCAACAAGCGCCAACAAATCGCTACGCTTAAATGTATGGAAGTGACATTACAAGTCGATAAGTGGATCACGTGACATGTCATTTCCATACATGAAGCGTAGCGATTTGTAGAAACGCTTAGAGACGGAGCAACTTGGCTAGGGGAGCAGGGCATAGTTCGCTAGTGCAGGACCAGTGTGCTAACTTAGATATTCAGGTTCTCCACGGGCCAGGAGACCCGTGCGTGGAATCAGAAAAAACTCGTTATGTTCCATGGTTTTTTTTACTATTACTTGACTATTACTAAACGAACTATAATAAACGGTCGTATTCACAAACAATACGTATCTAATAACAAACCTATAGAAAATGTATTATTTATTGAGCTCATAGTAATGTCTGTGACAAACGGTTATAGTATAGCTAAGTATGTATTTAATTAAATATTCTTGATAGACAATAATTATAGGAGGACCGTAATTGATCCACGAGATCAACATTACAATAAAACAATGACGGACGGACGGACGGATCGACGGACTGTCTGGATGATCTTATAACGGTTCCTCGTAGGAACTACGGAGCATGTACGGAACCCTAAGAAGATAATCAATCATATAATTAAGTAAAAAAAGGAATCCATATCATCGGTGCTTATGTTTTATGGTTGAACTAATAAGAGGCGACTTGTTCACTTTAATTAGCACTTCCTCAATTTGTATATTTGCTTATCTCTGTATTGAGGTAACATGCATCCGATCTTTTTCTTTAATTTTCAACACACTAAAGCATTTTTTTTTCAACATCCACATTTTTGTAGTTACTGATATTGTTCGACGGTAAGACAAAAAAATAATTGAATTTGAATAATTTTACTCAGGTGCTGCAAATGCATAGTACGTATAGGTATCTATCAAAAGTGTGCGAAGCGAGCTAAAGTTGGCGGCTTATGCCAAAGTTCCTCTATAACGAGTTGTACCTAGTGTTGTAATTCAAAATCCCGTAATGTTTTTAAAGAAACGCTTTTATTGTTGGTATATTTCCTTGCCTTGTGCCTCGCTGGCCGCTGTTCAGCCCCCCTAGACAAGTGGCATGAACGCTAATCGAATAGAATCGAATAGACTTCACAATGCATGGAAATGTCAAACGTGTACTATGTAGATCAACAAGTTGCTGTGTAGATCACGTGACATATGTCATTTTCATACATTAAGCGTAGCGATTTGAAGGAACGCTTGTAGACGTCAGCCACTTGTCTAGCCCATCAGTAGCATACTTAGTTTCGTTGAACGCGCAGTCCGAGGCCCAGGGTACTTGAAGATCTAAAAGAGTTTAGGTAAAATTATGGGTCGGTCTTTTTTTACATGAGCCCATATACGCGATCTTCGCTTTCGCACATTTCGCTCTGAAAAAGGTAATAGAAAAACTGTAACCCTAAGAAGAGATTAGGTACACAGGAGTTTCAAAAGTGCGAAGTAACAAGTTAGGTGCATATACGGTAGCTGTTATGTAAATACCGAGTGAATACAAATGATATAATAATTATTTCGGAAGGCAGCACATTGGAGCTATTGTTTACCAAATTACATTGTATTAAAATAAGTAAATGGCGATAAAAAAAAAACAATGTAAAAAAGACAAGCCCGCTGAGTTTCTTGCCGGATCTTCTCAGTCGAGGTCGCGTTTCCGATCCGGCAGTAGAATTTAAGGAAAAAATGTAAAATGACAATTTGTAAGTGCCCCCGTAGACCTAAACAAAATAAACGCTTTGACTTTGACTTTGATACGTAACTCCACTGATGTATTATTTTGACAGGTACCTTATAATATTGCAATAACTATTGTACTCAGTGCACCACTACATGCAGCGAAATTCGGACTCGTACTGTGTCCGTGGACTCAGTTTAGTATGACAAACTATTTTGGATGTTCACATGTCTCACTCTGACTTGGTAATGTCTATTCGGTCATGAAATCCGAAAGCCACGGAGGTGTGAGCCGGGATTTGAACCGGTACTCTTTATCTCCAAAACGTCAATTCGACCAGCCTCTTAATATTTACTGCTTTTAGACCCAATTTTGACACTTGGAAGTTTTGACGTTAAGACGAGGGTTCGAAATTTGGTTGATTTTCTATTCTACTTTTTCTTTAAGTAAGTATGTGGACTAGGAATCTTATATTTAGATGTATGATTTTTGACTATATTATCTTGAGTATCTTTAAATCCAAATCACGATTTGATGAAATTTTCTCGATAAAAAAAAATTATGAAATGAGCTCTATTTATTTACAATTTTCCTTGCTACCACGATGTTTTTACGATTTAGATCACGAAATTATTTCTAAAACATAGCAAATAATGATATCTAAACTACCCTTCAACCATATTTTAATTCATGAAGTAGTTTTTTTTTAATTCAAGAAAATGTGGTTTGGCGCTTACGTTGTTTATTTCCGAGCGCGCGCACAATATCGCCATCTCACATTTTAAATACTTGAACTAACCATGTCTCTCTCTAACTTTGTATTGTCAGTGTCCAGTCGGACTTGTTCGACGTCGGACCTGTGAAGGATTTTTTAAAAAATATTACGAAAAAATATTACGGTCGTGCCACATTACAGGTACAGTACAGTATTTACAGTCCGCCGACGCCTATGATAAATAAATAAATATCCTTAGAAATTCTTTTACACATGACTACCTGATCCCAAACTAAGCAGAGCTTGTACTATGGAAACCAGATAACTGATATTACTACATATACTACTTTTTGTTTGTAAATACAAACTAAATATACACTTAATTACACCTAGACTCGGGACATGCGGACATGTTCATGCACACAAATGCATGTCCTGGGCAGGAATCGAACCTACGACCTGCACTGCAGCGTGATTTTCGTTTGCTTTTCCTTGTCTTGTGTAATTTCTTTTCATCTCTTGTCATTTTGTGTCATCTCTTGTCATTTTGTGTCATCTCTTGTCATTTCATAGTTATTCGTGTCATTTCTGTAAAAACTCCCTATTTCGCTTACTGTTATATACTTGCAGCATGGTCTTGGGCCGACAGTGGGAATACATTGCTTGTCAAAACAATGGAGTCGCTTTATTGCGTTTGTTGTAGGTATGGATGGGCAAGTAATAAATATATCATACATCAATAAATTATCGTAAAAAATAACATTACAGATATGGATAGGAAAATGTTTGTCCGTCCTATTCAATCTATTATATTATAAACGAAAGTAACTCTGTCTGTTACCTTTTCACGGCTAAACCGCTGAACCAATGTTGATGAATTTTGGTATGGAGATAGACTGGGTCTTGGCGGAGAACATAGGCTACTTTTTAGGGTTCCAAAGGGTGCTAACGGGACCCTATTACTAGGCCTACGCTGTCCGTCTGTCTGTCTGTCCGTCTGTCAGCGCGGGCTGTATCTCACGAACCGTAACAGGTAGAGAGTTGAAATTTTCACTGAATGTGTATTTCTGTTGCCGGTGCAGAACAAATACTAAAAATATAATAACATTTAAAAATAAATATCAAGTCTCAAACTTGATATTTTTGATGTGTTTATTCTACGGTGGTACGGAACCCTTTATGTGCGAGTCCGACGCCGTCAGATCTTATGAATGTTTTCTTGAAATAAATATAGTGTATTTTAAGTAATTAACTGGCCAACCCTCAGGTCCTACCTACCATGTTAGGATCTTTTTCGTTCTAGCGGGTGTAAACCGTGATTTAACGAGTTAATGTGATAATTTTTGTATTTAAATTATTCAATTCAATGTATTTGTTTCAGACATAGTCCAATATTGATTATTAAAATTATTATAATTTCACAATAAATATAAAACAATAAATAAAAGTAAAATTAAATTTAAAAAAAAATATATTTATTTTTATATTTCATGTTTTATCATTAAAATACAATATAATATAACATAAATTAAAATAAAATACAATAAAATAAAAACCTACCCCTAATTAAACAAATACCGTCCGCGTAGGATACTGGCTGCATGTCCTCCCTGTATTCAAGCTGTTCCTGTTGTCAAGCTAATTTTTTGAGCAAGGAAAGAGCCAGCCCTCTTGTCACCTATGGCGGTAACCAGTCTAAGGGTGATTTTGATAGATAAAAAAATAAAGATAAAAAGATAAACAAAAAATAAATGCATGGTTAAATCAATAAAATTAATAAAAACTGAAAATTAAATTAAAAAATAAATTAAATATGGTAAAAAAAAATATTATGACACCGCTGATGACTTCATGATCGGCATCGAAGTTAAGTACCAAAGTATTCCTTTGCCTACGAAACATGAAAAAGATACTCATATCCGGCAGTCAGTCACTGACACAGAGTATGTACATTTTTACCCGACTACGGTGGGCGGAGGGTTATGATTTTGACCGATATGTATGTATGTTCATCTGCTCCCGTATAACGTCCAAACTATTTTTCGCTGGTTATAGGCTATTATACGATCGAAATATTGTTATACGTATCTATCAGCATATTGTAGGTATCGTTTGTCTTCTTTTGACTTACTTTGTCTTCAGCAATAAAAAGAACATAGAAATTAAATTATTTTTTTCAAATACACTTGACATAAAAATCCCATATAAAACGAAAAAATATATTTGAATATTTTCATCCATTTCATCTATTTTAAAAGGTGCACTGGGACATATTATTTTAATTGTACGAATTAAACAATATTGTTCCTTCAAAAAATAACTATACTATAGTCTACTCCATAGCTGTTCTGTCCTAGCTAAGCGAGAGGGATATATCCTTCGGCAGCTCACGCGACGCTAGCCACACCCCGAAACTAAAATTCATTTTTTTCTTGTATCGTCTTAATTTAAAAAATAGTTGAATAATCCATCGCAAGATTTTAAAGACTCCAATTTCCCAACTGTCCACCAGTGACCAGTGGCCCGATTCACGTAAACAAAACCGTAACGATGTCTCAGCGATATAGTCGTTGATAGCCTTTTTGTAATACGAAAAGCCTATCAACGACTATATCGCTGAGACATCGTTACGGTTTTGGTTACGTGAATCGGGCTACTGATAGAACTTGAGTTGAGTGAACTTGATAGTAGGCACTCCCATTTCCACCAGTGGTAAGATTTGGTGGTCAGTTGGTCCCGAGTGTACTGATCAGAAGGAAGTTTACCTACTTGCTACACTTACTCGCATTTATTGTGGTAAGTACGCCCACTAGTACTGCACACAGGATAGTACTCTCTCGTGCAGGGGCATTTACTTTTGCGCCGTTTGAGTTGGCGCTGACCGCCGACCAACACTGCGCTGGCCAACAGTAGGGCTATTAACAAGGCTATAACAAGAACCAAAAAGTAAGTTTAAAAACTAAAACCCGACTACTGAAAAATCGTGCTCTAAAAAGTATGAAACAAGAAAATATTCTCATCTAGAGGATAGCCGTGGTCCGTGTTCATATGCCATTTGGCCCTAAAGGACCTACACGGACCACGGCTATCCTCTAGATGAGAATATTTTCTTGTTTCATACTTTTTAGAGCACGATTTTTCAGTAATCGGGTTTTACTTTTTAAACTTACTTTTTATTTAATTATTTTGGGGTTATAGGTAACAATATATATATTTGAAATGTGCTCATCAAGCTCTTTCATTTGATACCCCACACAGTTTCATTAAAAAATGTTTTTTTTTAGTTCATGACATTATGTCCTCTAGAGGGCGCCATATGCAATTTTATGTGACGTCACATAGCCTATAATCAGCGCGCCATTAAGCCGCTTCTAACGATACCTCATTTGTCAAATTACGACAAGTCGTTTGGAAGTTAGGCGGGAACAGATGCACATACATACATACATACCGGTCAAAATCATAACCCTCCGCCGTAGTCGGGTAATAAAAGATTGGTCACCATGAACGCTACAAACAAGAACCAATAAAAGATTGGTATTTGGAATGGATTTTGTAGGTGGTAGAGCCAAGCTGTAGCCAATTGACTGCAGCTCATAAACGGGCTGGCTCGACCGGGGTAGTACCACCCTCTCACAGAAGATCGGCGTAAAGCAGCTATTACAGTTGCGTTTCGTACGATGAGTGAGAGAGCCGAAAGCACACCCCCCCTCCCTCCATCCCATTCCCCTTCAGATCGGCAATGTGCGAGCAATGCCGTTGGTATTGTAAGCATCTATAGGCTACGGTAACTGTTTAACATCAGGCGGGCCATACGCTTTTTTACCATCGCAGTCATATAAAAAAAAAAAAAAAAAAAATTGGTCGCCATAAAGGCTACAAACAAGAACGAATATTCTGACAACTGTGCCTCGTGAAGCCATCGGGATATGAGATAAGTATCTTCTTCTATACATATAATAAGAATGTAAAATTGGTCGCGTCTGTACATTCGAAATATTAGGAAAAAAAATAGTGGGGGGGACTTAGATGGACCAGCAGAATTCATTTTTATCATTTTTAGAATTTTTGTCTGTGTGTATGTTTGTATGTTTGTATGTTTGTATGTTTGCTCAGATTTTCGAAAGAGCACAACTTCGAATCCACCGGATGGATTTCAATGAAATTTGGCATGGATATGACTAATAGTCTAACTTAACATCTAGGATACTTTTTTTTTTTCGAAAATGTTAGGGTTGCCACAGAAAATTCAAAAAACTACTTAAAAATTCTAAATGTTTGAAAGAGCACAACTTTGAATCCACTGGATTAATTTCAATGAAATTTGGTATGGATATGGCTTATAGTCCAACTTAAAATCTAGGATATTTATTTTTTAGAAAATGTTTAGGGTTGCCATAGAACATATGCAAAACTACATATTAAAAATTACTTAGTGTTGGGGCGAATAAATGAGCCAGTCTTCAAATGGTTATAGCAGTTTTATTAATTTTAACATTTTTACAAACATCTGTGAGTCGCAATACGATCAACGTCTCGACGATCTTCATGGCAGCCGTGCAAAGTGAAGTTAGCCGCGCCGCGGTCCGCCGCTGCATTCCGCGCCGTCCTTGGCTCGGACGATGTTCACTGGCGTGAACACACTCCCCCCTTTTGAAAGGGTTAGCTTTCAATACCTTCGTTGCTGGGCAACCGCACAATACCGTGGACAGCCCTCCGTATGGTGCCCCTTGACGTGTAGATGTCCACCACCCTACAGACGCTGTCTCTCCCCGGATGCAGGCTTGTCACGCGTCCCAGGCGCCAACGCTGGGGTGGCAAGTTTTCTTCCTTTATGAGAACCATGTCCCCCACCTTTGGAGTCGCAGACCTCAGTCGCCACTTCGTGCGATGTTGCAACTCAGCTATGAACTCCTTATGCCAACGGTTCCAAAACTCTCGCCGTATTTTCTCTATTAGGTGGTACTTCGGCTTGCTGTCGTCCGCTGGAAGAGAAGGCAGCGACATCAGTGGCCGACCGATTAGGAAGTGCCCGGGGGTTAGGGGGGTTAAATCGAAAGGGTCAGAAGACATGGGAGATAAGGGTCGTGAATTGAGGATTGCTTCTATTTGTGTAAATAATGTACTTAATTCTTCAAAAGTTAATGAATGATTTCCTACAATCCTCCTTAAGTGATATTTGGCAGCCTTTACACCTGCCTCCCAAATACCCCCAAAATGGGGTGAATATGCTGGACTGAATTTAAATTGTATGCCTTCGTCATTCGCAAAGTCGATAACGGAGTCACGACTGGAGCGCAGAATTCTACCCAGTTCATTACTAGCACCGACAAAGTTAGTGCCATTGTCGCAATAAATAGTGTAGGGTTTACCTCGTCGGGATATAAATCTGCGCAAACATAGAATGAACGCTTTAGTACTTAGATCACTCACCACCTCTAGGTGCAACGCTCTAGTATTAAGACACACAAATAAACACAGGTAGCACTTCGTGATGCGATTACCTCTACCTTTCTTACTAGAAATCATAAAGGGTCCGGCAAAGTCAGTACCGCTTGCATAGAAAGGGAAGGTTGCATGTGTCCTAACTGAGGGTAAATTACCCATCAGGGGAGGCACACACTTCCCACGATAGCGTGTACATATCACACAAGATTTTAACACCTTGCGCGAGAGTTGTCTACCACCGACAGGCCAGTAATCTTCACGTATTGAAGATAAAAGGAGCTGTGGACCAGCGTGAAACAAGCGTCGGTGCTCGTATTGCATAAGCAAACTCGTAAATTTATGTTTTGCATCGAGAATAATCGGATGTTTTTTATTATAAGTAAATGAAGAGTTTCCAATACGACCACCGACTCTTAATAGGCCTTGTCCATCAATAAACGGATTTAGGGATAGTAATTTAGATTTTCTATGCAAGTCATCTCCTTTCTTTAAGGATTTTACTTCATCAACAAAGGTATCATTTTGACATAATTTTATTAAGACTTCTAGAGCTTTATTTATTTCGTCAATTTGCAAACATCCCGTTAATTTAGAATTTTTATTTTTTAAGTTATGTATAAACCTAAGGGCATATGCAAATGATCGTTTTAATTTATTAAAGTTAGAAAATCTACTAAAATTAACAACAGACAATTTATTTTCATCATCATCGTGCTGTACTTGCACGAGAGATTTAAGTTCGGGTAGGTCCGCGAAAGTATGAGGCTGGCCTGGCCAAGCCGAAGAGCCTTCCTTTAAGAAGGAAGGTCCTTCCCACCACAAAGGTTCCTTTAGAAGCCGTTGAGGGTCAACGCCCCTGGATGCCAGATCAGCTGGGTTCATCTCAGTTGGTACGTGCTTCCACAGGAAACCTTGGGTAAGGTCATGGATTTCTGTTACCCGATTGGCGACAAAGGTTTTTAAGGACTTCGGTGCAGTTGTTATCCAACCTAATACAACCGTAGAGTCACACCACAAAACCTTTTTATTAATAGGAAAACGAATGGACTCTAATACCTTTGTCGACAACCGAGCACCAAGTAGTGTACCACACAACTCTAGGCGAGGTGTCGTCATTGCTTTTAAGGGAGCTACTCTAGATTTTGCGCACAATAACCTAACGACAACATTATTTTTATCATCGATAGAACGCAGGTATATACAGGCACCATACGCTTTATGTGACGCGTCCACAAAGCAATGTAATTCGACCTCAGAAACAGAATCATATAAAACATTTCTTGGAATGTTTATGTTTGACAAGATTGGTAAGTTTTTAGCTATATCCGTCCAACTTTTAACTATATGTGGTGGCACTGGGTCATCCCAGTCCAGTTTTTCTGCCCATAAACTTTGTAAAATAATTTTCGCCTTAATAATACATGCGCATAAGAGCCCTAATGGATCGAATATTTTACAAGTCATGGATATTATAGCTCGCTTTGTGATATTTTCATTCACTGAAATATTCACACTAAAATGTAACGTGTCTGCAATAGGTGACCAGTTAAGGCCTAAAACAGAGAATTGTTTATTTAATTCTAAAGACTTGGAAGTGAATTCATCGTTGATAATTTCTGGACAATTACTACGAATTTTGTGTATAGGAAAACCTGCCGATGACAAGGTTTTCTTAACACCGTCATAGAGCCTTTTCAACTCGACTTTACACTGAGCTCCCGTATTTACGTCATCCATGTATACGTCATGTTCTATGATTTTTGAAATAACGGGGTCTAAACACTCACGTGCCAATTGAAGCAGACAACGTGTGCTCAAGTATGGTGCCGAAGCTGTCCCATAAGTAACGGTATTTAGTTGAAAAATCTTAATGGGTAGTGCTCTAGACTTAGCTGTAAGTATAGGTGAATGAAGCTGCGACACAGTTCCATCGCTCCTCCACAAAATGAGCTGCAGATGTCGTTGACTAGGATCTATTTCAACCTGTCGATACATTTTCTGGATGTCTCCAGTGAATACATATTTATGACACCTAAAACGCAATAATATTGACAACAAGTCATCTTGCACGACTGGTCCTATAAGCTGTATATCGTTGAGAGATTTTCCAGAAGTAGTTTTTGCAGAAGCATCAAAAACTACTCTGAGCTTCGTGGTCTCACTTTTTTCTCTCAATACGGCATGGTGGGGTAAGTAATAACCGAACTTAGGTTTTACTATTTCATTTAAATGACCTAAGTTACGGTATTCCTCGATAAATTCAGTATACCTACGACTAAGATCCGGCTGTTTTTGAAGTTTTTTCTCCAAGTTTAGAAAACGCCTCTTAGCCTGGTAATACGAATCCCCCAACGCTTCTTCAGGAATCTCCTTCAGTGGCATTTTGACTGAAAATCGGCCATTTGGGAGGCGGCTTACATTCTCCACAAAGTGTGATTCACACAACTTCTCTTCGGGGCTGAGAACAATACCATTTTTTGGACTGATTTCCTCAAGCTCCCAAAAACGTTTTAAATTTTCATTTATTTCTCTAGTAAAATTACAAATAAGGTGATTAGAATTAGGGGCACTATTATAACTTAATGGCCCACTAACCAACCAACCAAAGTGAGACTCCTGAAGAACCGGTTTTCCTACACCCAGAGATATACGCTTGAAACCTATCAACTCCCAAAAAACGTCCGCACCCAATAACAACTCAATTTCGGCAGGGCGGTGGAACTGTGGATCAGCTAATTCTACATTGTGAGGTATGTTTAAATTCATTATATCAACAGGGGTACTCGGCAGTGTTCCTGTTATTTTAGGTACAACATGACAATTAATTTGTTTTTTATATAAATTATTACGTGATTCGATAGCGATAACGCATCGTTCAGTTATATTAAATGATAAATTATTAATGCCCGATATACGAAGCGGTTTAGTATTTTGAGTAGGTAACTTCAATTTATTTTTCAGACTTTCCGTTAAAAATGAAGACTGGCTGCCGGTATCCAACAACGCCCGCGCAAGGTGAGCTTCATTAGAAGACTCGTTAATAACTTTTATTACAGCGGTGCACAGCAACACTTGGCTGGCGGAGACAGCGGACAGTGCGACTGGTGGCGGAGGATCTGGTGAAGGTGAGTTCACAGTTAAACTTACTTGATCATTTGTATTGTGTATTGATTTATTTATATGTAACAAGCTATTATGATTGTATTTGCAGGTTCGACACATGGGCCGGAGACGACAACGTTTTGCAGCGTGCCCTTCTCGCAGACAATTAGTACAAACATTTAATCTGGAGACTTCCTTCATCCTGTTCGAAACATCTAAATTTTTAAATTTTGAACAATCATATATACGATGACCTTGTTGATTACAATATAAACACAACAAATCACACAGATTCTCGACCGAAGTGACAAAGGAATTTGACCCTTTTGGTTCTTTATTGTTATTATTGTAAGGTAAATTTTGTTGACTTTTATTGTTATAATTTACATTACTTTTAGAATTATTGTTAAATGCAATTCCTTTGTCGCTTGTCGCTACCGCCGCTGTAGCCTCCAAAATATCCGCGCGATTACGTATAAATGTGTAAAAATCTTCTAGACTTGGAATATCCGATAGATTGTTACGGAACTCCTCCCATTTCATGTACGTAACGCTATCCAACTTTGCTGATATCATGTAAATTATTAAAACATCCCAATGATCTGTCTTTTGACCAAGGGTGTTGAGTGCTCTTAAATGTTTAGAAACATAATCAACTAAATACCTTAGTGATTTATGTGACTCTTTGACTATAGGCGTAAAATTAAATAATGCCTTGAGATGGTTAGTTATTAAAATCTTTTTATTATCATATCTGCTACGTAATAAATCCCAGGCGACAGAATATTTTTCCGAGGTGAACTCCAACGACTTTAATACTTCAAGGGCACCTCCCTCTAATGAGGACCTCAGATAGTGGTATTTATTGATGTCTGGAATTGAATTGTTTAAATGAATTAACGATTGGAAAGTGTCGCGATATTCCAGCCACTTTAAATAAGAGCCATCAAAGGTTGGAAGCTGAATGGTAGGTAATTTTATGGTATTTAAATTTGCAGAATGTGAACAACACGTTTCAGACTCATTTTTTCCTGAGTTAGCGTGTTTGTTAATTATATCTGTTAAAGCAGCAATAACTGTTATGAATTTTGCTTCCGATTCGGACCTTAAATTAATTTGTTCGTTCATAAATTCTTCATCACCACTAAGGGATTCAATTTGAGTCTGAACTCTGTCAAACTCCCGAAACAAATCTTGACACTTATCCAAACGCAATTGTATTTCAAGTTTTTGAGCACTAGTTATAGTCTTAACAGCGGCTAGACTGGTTACATATTGCACAGTATTAGTCAAACGTCCTTTTAAATATGCGCGAGACCGCACCAATCTAGTCAGTTCCTCCTTAAGATCAAACTTTTCTGTAGACATCTTTACATACCTACCTACCTACTTAATAACAATATAATATTTACGCAGTTACGAAATTTATGGGATACTAGTAATGAACCGTGCAAATAATACGTGTATCAAACCCAGTGATATTCCACTCTCCAGTCACCGCCTCGCTACACCGCCACGATCAGCTGATCGGGCAGGCGCTGTACCGCCACTGCCGGCCGGGGCGCCGCAGTCATGCACACGAGCCGCCACTGACCGCACTGGGATCAAGGACTCGTGAGTCCACGATCACCGCAGGCAGGTATATCCTGAAAACGTTCGGCAAAAACGTTTGAAGCAAAGCATATGCTTAGAAAGGCGAAGGCGAAACAATGGAAGGTGTGAAGTATAAGAATTGTTTATAATAATGAAAAGTATGATAGCTGGGTGCAATTGTGCAATGTGGGTGCAATGCACAGATGCTATGTGCACGCGTACTGCGTTTGCATTAACATATGGTAGGCAGGCAGGTGCTTAGGACATTGCAAATATAGGTAACGTACCTACTTACTTGTAGATAGCTAGGTAAGTATTTAAATTATTAATTGTTATAAGTTGCACTAAAATAGGTGCATATTTAACTGATATACGAACAGAAATCGCCCTTTCACGGCTTTTATGAAACTGTTACTAAGGTACAAACAAACTAATCGTAACAAATACATCATACACACAAATAGAAAGGCATTTGGAACAAAGGAAATATTAGGAACAAGCTACTCCCCTCGGATCGAACCTCCTGATGCGCAGCCAAGCTCCAGCATATGTGCAGAAAGGTTCACCGTACATGGTATTAAAACAGCAGCCGTCCAATTCCGATCTATTTTGTCCAAATCCAAGTGAAATTTGTCTTCAGCGTAATATATTCATCTTATTTGCAGTAATTTTCCAACGTGGCCGTCGACAGGTCAAAGTCCATGACAATGAGGATCAGTAATAGGTCAACAAATCAACTCATAACCAACACTAACAGTTAAAACTAAGCTTTCTTATCAATATAGTTTTTAAATCATCGAAATCGGTCCATCGGTTGCGATTTCCTAACACATTTTATGTATCCAACATTTATCGACGGGCGGTAAGTGCGGCCAGCGCGCGTGACGTCACCGGACTCGCCTCGTTGATTTCGCGATGTGCCCGGTTTCCCGCTTGCGCCGCCATTCACTGTTTTAGGTGTTATTCATTTAAATTACATGCTGTAAAGGGCCATATTGATCTATATTAAATGCACAATGTATTTAAGGTACTTAATTGGATAAGGATTAATGCTGTATTGCTTAAAATCGCTTCGTAAATAAGCCATTATTTCTCGTAAAAAGTAAAGGATAAAATATGGTTATTGTGGGTTATCCCTAAGAGATAGACATAAATACCATCGCGGACTTTTTGTATACCTTTTTATGGTGTACAATACTGTAGTACATTATTTTGATCTATCTCGTAGGATTCAGCCAGCGTTTGCAATGTAAGCGCAAAAAAATGTATTTATTTACGACATCACATTAGAAACCTCTAAAATTATCAGTGTTTCTCTACTATATTAAGTATGTATTATACATAATAAACCTTCCTCTTGAATCACTATCTATTAAAAAAAACCGCATCAAAATCCGCTGCGTAGTTTTAAAGATCTAAGCATACATAGAGACAGACAGCCAGAAAGCGGGAAGCGACTTTGTTTTATACTAGGTAGGTATGTAGTGATAGTGAATCCTTAGGTAGGGTGATGGGTAATATAATATTATGTTAATAATAGATTATAAAGGAATAATAAATAATAATAATAAATATCGCCAGACTTACACGCCATCTGTATGGTCCCAAACTAAGGGGGCGTCCATAAATTACGTGAGGTGATTTTTGTGAATATTTGCCTCCCCCATCCCCCTTAGTAAGATGTTGTGAGATTTTGCTCGACCCCCTCCCTCCCCCTCTAATCTTAGGTGAGATTTTTCAAAAGCCATATTCTAGTGGAGAAACATGTTTTACTTAATTTAACCCAGTTTTCTCGCAGTTTAAGGGTGCGTTTCCATTGAAGCGGAGCGGGGCGGAGAAGAGCAGTGAAAAGTGGCAACTTTTTCCATTTAAGCGGAACTGGGTGGAGCAGAGCGGGGCGGAGCGGAGTGGAGCGGGGCGGAGCGGAGCGGGGCGGAGTCAAGCTGAGCTGCATTGAGCCGTGTTCCGATCAGTCAAATTTGAGTCAAATTCAATCTCATGGAGTGATCATACGTCATGTTATCGGTTAAGAAAAGAACAGCGCTTTTACATCTTTCTCTACTAGAAGATGAAAATTCGGAAGCTATCCGCCGCGTGTTCATATACTGTATTCGAAAGTCCGCTCGGCTCAGCTCCGCTCAGCTTCGGTTAGATCCGCTCAGTTCCGCTCAGCTCCGCTCAGCTTCGCTCAGCTCCGCTCAGCTTCGCTCAGCTCCGCTCAGCTTCGGTCAGATCCGCTCAGCTCCACTCAGCTCCGCTCCACTCAGCTCCGGTCCGCTGCGCTCCGCTCCACTCCGCTGCGCTCCGCTCCACTCCGCTCCGCTTCGTGCACACCACTCGGCACCACAGCCTGCTCGACTCCGTTCTGTCCGGCTCGGGGCCGCGTGTTCATTTGTTTTATTCGAAAGTCCACTCAACTCCACTCCGCTCCGCTTACACTGTTTCCACTGATGCGGAGTGGAGATTTCGAGCACTGTGATTGGCCAGTTCACGGTCCGCTCCGCCCAGCTCCGCTTCAATGGAAACGCACCCTAATTTTTGCGGAGAAAAAATTACGTGAGATTTGCAGAGACCCCTCCTCTCCCCCACGTGAGATTTGGTGAGTTTTGGCTCGACCCCCCCCCCCCCCCCCCCCCTAAATGCCTCACGTAATTTATGGACGCCCCCTAAGCACCGCTGATACTTGGCTACCATACAATGGACTGGGGGCGATCTCAGTGACAACCAGACCAGAGTAGATTACGAAAAGGCCATTTCCGAAATTTGCCTCTGGCGGGAATCGAACCCACAACCACCCGATGCAGTGAGCCAAGCGGCCAACGCTCAAACTATAGCGCCAAGCGGTCGTCAAAAATAAACAGGAATAAAAATAGTACTCAATAGGATAAACACCTAATCTACCTACTTATGACAGGATACTACCTACCTTCCTAGGTATCTTATATATCTTATAGTACTTTGGGTAGGTACACCGAACCTTTCCATGCTTAACCTAGTGGTAAAATAATAGGTTTCTTTGTATAAATAGTATTCATAACAGAAAAGGTAAGTGAAAAGGTACCTAAGTGTACCTTTTCCGTTTCCAACCACGTGTCTCGGCGCTGGTGTATTTTAAATTATTGTTTAAGTAGTCGAATACCATAAAAGTATCGACTTTTGGCAGGTTATCCGACTTAGCTTGTTGAAAACTTTCCTGTAAACTCATTTTGAGGCTTAAAACACGCTGCGCGCGAACAAGACAACCGAACCCTAGCGCTAGCCGAGCGCGTATCAGCCCGCGTGACGTCACACCGAGTGCGGCGGCCGGCGCGGCCCGGTCAGGAAACTTCGTTAGGAAATTAGTCGTATCTTCGTTAATTTTTGTCGTAGACCAAAAATTATTGAGCTGTATGTTATAGAATCCTTAGCTCTATAAATCTGCAGTTTCAACTAAATTCGTTACGGTAATTCATTGCGCAGCGACAATGACGACGTGGATTTTTTCCCGTGGAATGTTTTTCGTTCTTCTTCATCCAAATTTGCAGTAAACTTTGTTGTCGGTCGCCAAAAAACTTGTTGGGGCGAATAAATGAGCCAGTCTTCAAATGGTTATAGCAGTTTTATTAATTTTAACATTTTTACAAACATCTGTGAGTCGCAATACGATCAACGTCTCGACGATCTTCATGGCAGCCGTGCAAAGTGAAGTTAGCCGCGCCGCGGTCCGCCGCTGCATTCCGCGCCGTCCTTGGCTCGGACGATGTTCACTGGCGTGAACACTTAGTTTTGTGTTACATAGCTTATTCAAACAAAAGACATTAACACGTTTTAGAATTTTTAGGGTTGTCACAGAAAATTCAAAAAACTATCTAAATATTCTAAATATTCGAACGCGACCAACTTCGAATCCTGGTGGATGATTTCAATGAAATTTGGCGTGCATATCAATAATAATTCAACTTAACATCTTCGATATTTTTGTTTTCGAGAATGGTTAGGGGTGCCACAGAAAATTCAAAACATTAAAAAAAACTACCTAAATATTCGAACGCGCACAACTTCGAATCCAATAGATTGATTTCAATGAAATTTGACATGAATATGACTAATAGTCTAACTTAACATCTAGCAATTTTTTTTTCGGTATAGTTTAGGGTTTCCACAAAACATTCAAAATCTACCTAAATATTCGAACACGCACAACTTCGAATCCAATGGATTGATTTCAATGAAATTTGGCATGGATATGACTAATAGTCCAACTTAACATCTAGGATATTTTTTCTAAAATATTAGGTTGTAAATTTTTATAACCACACAGAAATTCTAGCCAAAAATAAGTTTAAGTTATTGAAATACGTCTATTTAGAGCGGAGCCATACGGAGCCCTACGTTGTGTGTGATCCGACACAATTTGGACTAGATAATCTTAATTTTAATAATAATAATAAATATTTTATTGCTGCGTTCTACAATCTTAAGTTTAGTTTTTCTTAACTAGATGTCGCTATACTTAAAATCAGACAATGCCTGCCTTGCACCACATGGCAACTTTAATATCTTCCTTGCTTCAAGAAATTCAGTTTTTTTATTCCTAATTACGTATAAAAAAACATTAAGCGGGTCGTTGTATCACGCGGAATCTTAGAATCTCTGGAATTCATCTCCACAGTACTAATGCCGTAGGGAAGCTACCTACCTAAGAAGTAAGTCTAGAGGACCTGCTAATTTTGAATTAAGTAGTAATAGAAACATAGACATTGGACTCTGAACTCCAACCCCTCAGGAATGATGCTGCTGGGTAACTGCCTGCTTAAACCATAAATCTGGAGGACCTGCTAACTTTGAATTAGCAATGTGGGTATCAAGTAGAAACTTCTCAGGCGAGGTCGCGTTTCCGATCCGGCGGTAGAATTTAAGGAAAACATGTAAAATTACTATTTGTAAGTGCCCCCCTAGGCCTAAACAAAATAAACGCTTTGACTATTGACTTAGACGATAAACTCCGGACTCTAACTTTTTAAGCACGTTGTTGCGAAGTGACTCTTATCTAAGCCGTGAGTCTGGAGCACTCACTCATTTTAAATAAGGAACATGGGTATCAAGTACAAACTTAAACATTGAGCTCTGGAGTCCAACCGCTCAGTCGTGATACTGTGAGTAACTACAGATATAGATAGACGGATACAGATAGACTGGTACAGACAGAGATACTTACCTACCGATAGATTACAGACAGACCGATTCAGACAGACAGATACTTACAGCTAGACTGATACAGACAGACAAATAAAGTCAAACTTTTGTTATACAACTAAGGCGCCAGGCAAGCGTACGGCTTAACAGCAGTTAAGCAGTTACCGTACCCTATAGAAGCTTGCAACCAAAAGCATCGCTAGCACGTTTCCAACCTGAAGGGGAGTGGGGTTAGTGGGAGGGGATGGGGAGGTGGCTGGGTTGTGCTTCCGGCTCTCTCCCTCATCATACGAAACGAAGGTAAATTAGCTACTTGAATGCCGATCTCCACCTTACTGGTCAGACTCTACCACCTTACTGGTATAGACTGGTACAGATAGACAGCCACGGACATACGAACTCAGACTGATGCAGACTGACGTAATACAGATTAGACGATAGACAAAATTATATTTAAGGGCTTCACCGACTGGACGCGGACGGAGTCGCGGGCACAGCTAGTTATGACATAAATCATATTTCTTTCATGGTAATAGCATCGAGATTCATTCATATCAATGGCTTTGTGCGCACAACATTTTCTTTATTAAATCAAACTTGTGTTAAGCGACTGTAGCCTAGGGGCGAACACGTTGGGCTAGCAATCAGAAGGTCTCAGGTTCGATCCCCGGTGGGGCATGCACCAATGGATGAATTTTCATCTATAGGTATGCATAATGTAAAGTTCGCTTACGGAGAGGGAAAACATCGTGAGGAAACCTACCTATCCCCCGGGATTAGGTAATAGTCAGTTCCTGTATACACGGCGACAAGCCACCTGTCACGTTGGGTTCTGACTATCTGGTGAAACGTGGGCTTTGAGTTGACTTAATACCTCCACAATGTGGTGGTGTATGGCCACTCAAGCCTCTGACTACCCCCGAATGGGGATAAAAAGTCGTGATGTTATATTTTTTATGATATATTTTTATGTTTTATTACTTAATTATTCGCAAATAAAAAATGCTTACCAATTGTTTTGTCCATTCTGCCAATCTCTCTGAAATAGAAGCTGAATGGAACATTTAAATCTGTTGTAGAGTTATATTCACATAAATAACCAAGTTGATATCGCATAACCAAATAAAGGTTCCGTCGTTATAATTTTTAATAGGAATGACTAGTAATATGACATTACTTTAACAGTTGGATTTCCGAAAGTTACACCGTTACATTTAGCTTAGTTAGAGAGGCTAACGGGACTTTTAGTAATGTGATATCCTAGTTCACAAGAACACTTATAAGAAGGGCAAAAAGGCCGTTTCCGAAAGACACGTCGGGGATCGAACCAGCTACACCCAGTGCAGTGAGCCGAGTTGCCTAACAGGTCTAAGAGATCCTCGTCATCAGACTAGCTATGATTTTTCGTTGTTGAACCCTAAAAACCTGTTATCGGAGTGCGTGCGTGTATTGTAAACTAAAATCTGAAAATTACTACAAATCCTTCTGATAAAAAGTACATGCATAGTTTCAATAGTTTCAATTGATTACTTATTTGCTTTAACACGCCCATATTTTTTTGTAGTTATACAGGATGTTTCATAAGTACGAAATAATAATATATGTACATATATGTACAGTTAGTTTGTTATAATATGAGGATATAATCATAACGATAACCATCATGTCAGCCAAAAGACGTCCACTATTGGGCATAGGCCTTTAAATTTAATTTAAATTAAATTTAACTTATAACACACCTGTGACGAGTTTAATTTTAACTTCGCAAGTTAACTCACATTTAAATCACAGAGCACATTCGGTGTACTCTCGCGCCGGTGACGTCACTCCACCGGAAATGGAACGTGAGCGGAAATGCATTGTACGACTGTTCTGTGCGATCGGTTGTGTAATTTCATTTTACGTATTTCATGACGCCTGTACACCACATATAGGTAGGCAGAGATATGAATTTAGTTGTGAACATAACCTATATGAAAGCATCCTGGGGGCTTATTACGTACCCGGACCATCCGTTTTGTTCGTGATTTTTACATCAAAACTCAAAATTCGACACCCGAATGAAACGGATTTATTGCTTTCGTTCCGGGTTTGTAATAACAGTCTGGGTTTATACCTGAGGTTTTATTACTTAAAATAATGGCAGTTTGTAGTGTGCATATACACATCTGTCTACCCGATAGGTACACCTTTTTAAAAGCCACCACATATATATAACATTCAAACAACCCGCTTTTAACGTAGAGTTAAAAACGACGACGTCAAATATTTGGGCAACCCTAACTACCGTCGAAGTTACTTAGTGGCGGCGTGCCAGCGCTCATCCTTCACGTGTCATACAACTAGTGAGCTGGCCGCTAATTACAGGATGTTTCATAGGTCCGAATTTTGAAATATTTATCGAAATTTGAACTCGTTTCTTTTGTCATCTATCTATCTATAAATATAAAATTCAAAGTCCTGACTGACTGATATATCAACGCACAGCCTAAACCACTGGTGGTAGTGACATGAAATTTGGAGGGTATTTCTTTGTGGAGTGTAGGTATCCACTAAGAAAGGGTTTTTCGAAATTCCACCCCTAAGGGCGTTAAATAGGGGATGGAATTTGTGTTCTGCGCGGACGAAGTCGCGGGCAAAAGCTAGTCATTTATAAACCTCGTACTTAATCTCCTGAGTACCATAAAATATTTGCACAAACTCTTATATTTATTTACTATTGGTTGTGTTTTAAGACCACAACACAAAAGATAATGACAAATATTCAAAGGCCCGTAACTCAGAAACTATGATAGTAATAGTAACTGTAGCATCTGTAAATACCAAAACTATAATTTCGGACTGCTACTATACCCTGTGTATTTGAGAGGACCCAATGGAGTTGCTGCGTAGGGAAATACTTTAAAACAGGACATTTTAATGTACTCTATAATGTAGAGTAATGTAGAGATCTAACTTTGTACAATATTGTAGTCCCCGGTTATTCACATGAACATAAAAGCTAAAGTTTTATTTTCTAACTAAGTTTATAGTTAGAAGATAAACCTATGTTGTAAGTAGGGTTGCATTACAATATAGCCAGTGTATGTCTGTACCACAGAGTAAAGACTAAAGAAAGAGGTGCCCTTATTAGATATTTGTATGAAACAAAACGTGGTCATTGTTTTTTCATTTTCATTTTACTATTTACCGGTAAATAGTTGAACTACTCGCTTTGTTTTATGTCGATGTTAGTACTAGGCCGACCACTCGGCCGACTTGCTTAGGGCCAGTCCCCTTAGTAACTGGTCCATGGTCTATACAATGCGCTTAAAATAAGAATAGGACGGGTTCTCGGCTAACTTCACTCAAACAAGTCGGTACCAAGTACTGTATTTGTGAGTGAAGTTAGCCGAGAGCTGTACTAAGCTGCAGTTGTGACGTCACAACATGGCGCTAGGCCGGTCCTATTCTTATTTTAACCGCATAGTACCTTACACTAGGCCTGGGCTTATCGTGAGGTCTAAACTTAGCAAGGACATTAGGCGTACCCAATCGCGAACCTAATATTTAAATACTAAATTAAGATAATACCTCCACAATTAGGTGGTGTATGGCCACTCAAGCCTCTGACTACCCCCGAATGGGGATAAAGGTCGTGACGTTACATAAATTAAGATATTTATATTCTTTCTCTACCACTCAAAGTAATATAAATAATGGAATGAAATAAAATTATTCAAGTAACTGCGTACAAGTCTTTGCAAAATTTGCAAAATCTGAGTCACTGTCGAGACCTCTCGGCTCGTCCTTGACCCAAGGGAGGTAACACCCTTACAAGTAGCCCTAGGGGTCAGAATAGCACTTGAAAAGTCCTTTACAAAGATCAAAGTGAAAACCCGAAGATGCCTGCAGCTTTGGCGTTGATCTTGCTTATGTTGATTTATTTTCCATAATGTTGCTTCTAACCTGTAAGGCCCACCGCAGACTTGCTACTTTTTGCATCGGCGATCGGTGATTTTGCGACTGCATCGCGTTTTGACGACTCTCTGCGGTCGGACGCAGCGACTGCTCCGATGCTAAAAGCGACAATCGCCGATCGCCGCCGCGCCGATGCAAAAGTACCTAGCAAGTCTACGGGGGCCCTAACTTAGCGCGTGTACGACACATACCTAATACAACTTTGTCTGCGGAAAAGTTAGGCAAAATATGGAAAATTAGTTTTAAGAGTTCCGTATTCAAACTAGGACGGAAACTTTATAGTTTCGCCATGTTCGTCTAGATTATGTTATAGACAGATTTTTTATTCAGAGACTGAGTGAGTTATGGGACAGCATAGTAGCGTAAGGCCTGAACGCTCTTGTATTAAGTGGAAATATGTCCCGTGTAATGTAAATAGGCTCGTTTTTACCGGATCCTGGATCACGTTTGCCGGATCCCGTATCCCGTTTGTTGGATCCCGTATCCCGGATATCCCGGATCTCGTATCCCGGATCCCGTATTCCGTGTTCCGTATATCTCGGATTCCGTATCGCAGATCCCGGATCGTGGATCTCGGATCCCGCAGTCCGGATTCCTGATCACGTATCGTATTTTCCAATAAAAGTCCCTTTAAAATCGGTCCAGCCGTTTCGGATATTAGCCGGAATCGGTACCGCCATACAAACTTTTACCGCCTATTTTACCCTACATTGAGACTATAATGGCATCGGTAAAGTATGAATGTACTGCAGCGCATCTCTGCCTTTTTTATAGGACTGGGGTGGTAAACAAGCGTACGGCCCGCATGATGTTAAGCAGTTACCGTAGCCTATAGATGCTTGCAATAAATCACTTTGCCGACCTGAAGGGGAGTGGGAAAGAGGAAGGGGAAGGGGGGTGTTGGGCTTCCGGCTCTCTCACTCATCGTACGAAACGCAGCTGTAATAGCTGCTTTACGCCGATCTTCTGTGAGAGGGTGGTACTTCCCCGGTGGTACTACTGCCTAACCTTTCGGGGGATATAGGCGTGATGGTGTATGATGTAGAACGTAACTTTGTATTTTTTAAACCGACTTCATAAAAAGAGGAGGTTTCTCCATTCGACCGTATATATTTTTAACATTTAAATCTTCATGAAAAGCGAGATACAAGTGCGTCCGACTGCTGTATAAAAGCTGTATATTTTATTCATGCATATTGCTTTATTTTGTAAACTACAAATTGTTTCGAAGCTTATCGTAGACGTTTAATTTAGAGCTGTGCAGGCAGCTGTGCTGTTTACAGATTAAATAAATGTTTACTTTGTTGTGTTTGCGTATGAGATATTCAATGTAAGATGAAAATATAAAGCTGCATACTCACTTAAAGACGGCAACGTTTTCATACTTACTTACTTTTTCGGAAGATTTTGACCGGATTTTGTCAATGTAAACACCAAAGTGGATGACGATATAAAACATAATATAAATTAAATTGCCTGTGATTGTGGCATGGTGCGAATGAAGAGAGTGGAGCTAGTAAAAAATAGTGCGTGAAAGTATGTAGTAGAATGCTAGACTTGCTCAACAGCCCAGTCTGAAAATATGCACCCAGTTTTATATTAGATCCTATACAGTTAAAGGACCTGTCATGGAAAATCCGTAGAACTGCCCCCTTACCTCCATCCCTTATAACGACTCAATTGCAGACCTGAAATTGAGACGACTTGCCGTAGATACATCAAGGTCTGTAGACGCTACTTTTTCTAAGATTACCAGTAATGGGAGGTTATCAAATTACCAGTAGCCCCATTAGCCGCCCCAGCGGAGCAGGTTCACGCACATAATTATTTTAATCGCTGTGATGGGAACCTGATAATGTTTTATTACGTTGCAAATAAATTCTCCTCAAGTTTCAAAACAAATTACTTTACAAAATTGAGACATTTAGCCGTCAAGAAGTTTTAATCAAGGCCCCGCCAGCCATCCGTCCGCTAGGCAGATTGCCCCAAAACTACTGGACCGGGTGATTGGAATTCACGCGCCAGCCTCCACTAAAATAGTCAAAGTATTCGCCACTAAAGTGTTGTAAAATATGGACGAAACGAACTCATTTTGTGTGCCGAAAATTAGATTCGGATTTGGAAGTATTTTCTGAATTTCAATGAAGGCGACGGATAGTCGGCAACGGAATCAAATATGGTAAGTGGTAGTAGAAAATTCGATACCTATAATCATAGTAGAAAGATGGGTAGTAGGTTATCTTCATAAAAACGCACCGCGCGCGGCTTGTATGTGTGCGCCATGCGTATCTATGCGTCGCGCACGCACACTCAAACAAAATATAGACCCGGTTATCAGTGCGAAACAATGCATGTGATGTTTGAGTGTGCGTGCGCGACGCATGATACGCATGGCGCACACATACAAGCCACGCGCGGTGCGTTTCTATCAAAATAACCTACTATCCATCTTTCTACTATGCTATAATGCCGAGACTGCCCAAAACGTGATCTTCCCTCAAGGGTACCACAATTGAGCCTTTCTACTGAAAGCTGTGGAATGATTTCCCACCTGAAATCGATCCTTTGTACAACAACATGTGGTTCTTCAAAAGGCATGTTTCTTCTTCTTCCTCTTTCCCTCAATTCTGAGGATCGCGACTATAGCGGATGCCTTTCCAAATGTCCCGGTCATATGCGCGGTATACCGCCTTGTAGAAACCGCCTACAACGCATTTTATGGTGTCAGACCATTTTGTTGGTGCCCTTCCTCTAGCGCCTTTGCCTTCCATCTGGCCCATTATTACATGCTTCTCCAGCTCATCTCTGGGACACCGCATAATGTGACCGTAGAAGCCGAGCTTCCTTGCCCAGCAGATTGTGGTGAGCCGTGTGGTGATGCAGCTCTTTGAGAATGGACTCATTAGTCCTCATAGCGGTCCATGGAAACAGGCATGTTTATAGGTCCGTAAATGTCGGCGCCGCGTCTGCTCGCCTTAAGTTGCAGATATCCTGGGCGGCGGCTTCCACTTACCTTCAGACGTACCGTCTATCCGTGTGCCATCCTAGGCAATAAAAACATGATTGAAACTGGAGTCTAAAGAGAAAACTATTACACCGGATGAGAAGTTTCGGATTGAAAAGCGCCTGGTCGGAAAATTTAAACAACTATGCCCCATCACTAGTGCTTTCCTAAGAACAAAGTGAATACAATAAAGCCCGTTTGATGTCGTTTGCACGAATAATGGTTTTGTACACAATTGTTCGGTTTATTTTACGTCTAAAGCCCGAACTTGAGGCCCAAATGGTAACAAGATATCCCAATACATTTTAAAGGAAACTGTACAAGAAATTGTGCATTATACCATCGCGCCTATAGTCCCTGAAGGGATAGGCAGAGGGGTTATTTTTTATACGAAATAGACGGCAAATAAGCTTACGGCCCGCTTGATGTCAGGCAGTCACAGTAGCCTTGCTTGCTGCTTGGTTGTAATACATTGCTTGCATGTTGCTGACCTAAAGGGGAGGGAGACAGAGGCAAAGGAATGGAGGGGGTTGACTTGCGGCTCTCTCATCGCACGAATCGCAGCTATAATAGCTACTTTACGTCGATGTTCTGTGAGAGGGCGTTCCTTACCCGTTTTGTATCTACGATCATAAGGGATGGTCTGCGCAAGCCTTCTCGCTTTTATTTCCGAGAATATTTTCATTACAGGGTTGAGTATGCGAGGTTTGTTGTTCCACATGCGAAGGGCACAATCGGCCCTTTCATAATTGAATTGTTTAGATAGTATTTTCACGAATCGAAGTGGTTTGGTATGGTAAAGATATTCCGTTGAATTTCCACTTCACATGGCGTGTTTGTACAAATATTTGTATATTTGGGCCAATACAAAACAACCTACTATCGTGCAAGAGTTTGGTTTAGGGTGACGCAAATATTTGTGCAAATGTGAAATGGCGTTATTATGGGAAGTTACATAATAATATTATATTGATGCATGCAGGATGTATCAGAAATGATATTTTAGATACACATATTATGTCATCTGAATACATTATGTAGACGCAATTACTTAGAAATTAGAATATTCTCTCACATCTTTTGTATTTCCGGAACACATCTAAAGCCCTCTATCAAGCAGCTACTTGTTATCAATCGATGATAAGTGTAAACACCACTTCGAGATAATTACGAATTTATAAAAGCAACAAAAATGGTAAGCATAATGGTAAGATTTATTACGTGTAATTTCGAACTGCTTGAACAATTTTACTCACTCCAAATCAAACCAAAGCGTTTATTTTGTTTAGGCCTACGGGGGCACTTACAAATTGACATTTTACATTTTTTCCTTAAATTCTACTGCCGGATCGGAAACGCGACCTCGACTGAGAAGATCCATGGTGCTTATTATGTTGTCTATCAATTACAACACAACAACTAAACTAAATTTTACACATCTAAAAGTATATCCGTCTTGCTCATACGTTACGATCATGAGAAGGATCAGTGGGGCTACTCCGAAATATAAAACGAAACGTTTCGGCTGACGGACACATTTTCTAACTCTGGAAGTATTTCGGAAGTGTTCCGGATTCTTTCGGAGTGGCATCCACGAAAATAGAAACGTCAAATGTCGACTATCGAATCTGAACTTCGGATCCGAAACACTTTCGGAGTACGAAAACGTATACGTCAGCCGAAGCATTTCGTTTCGTATTTCGGAGTAGCCCCACAGTCCCCGTATCGTATTCACGTAACTTATTTCTTAATATCAAAATCCCAGACCGAGGGTTTAAACCCAGCAATTTACATATCATATAAATCACCCGTGATCGGTACATAATATGTGCGTTCAACCCGCGCCATTAACACGCTGTTTCACGCGATAACACGTGATATACGGTAGCAGAGCGTGATTAATAATTATTATGGTTACGTATGACTTGTGTTTTGATTTATAATGATCAATTTGATACGGAACATGATGTGACTTTAAAGCATGGTCCATCAGTATTGGGCGCTATAATTAATCAGTAATTATTTTACTAATTTCCTACAAAATAATTCAATAAATAACGTATGTAATGGTGAAACTAATTAAATAATTGCCTGTCTATATAATTTTGGTATTTTGATAACTGTGTTCGAATATCTTTATAATAATAAGGATAATTGAGTTATTGTAGGTATGTAGGGAAACAATAGAATAAAATAATTATTTAGGCCCTTGTGCTGTAAGGTGTTATTTAGAGTCGGTGTTTATTTTAACCAAGATTATTTTAACCGTAAGGAAAGTAGGTATATCTACTAAATAGCTTTCACCGTCATCAAATAGTATAGCTGCAATACCGCTAAGCGATTTGAACAATTTCAGAAAATATTTATATACCTAACAGTGCCTATATTATGAAAATGTCATCGTACGCATTAGTTGAACTCCTGTCTCTTTTAGCACATACTAATCAGGGTTATTTTTGTTTCAGGTAAGTTACAACACAGCCAGTATATACCAAACGTACGTAATCCATTGCTCGGTAAGTTCTCAGTTGCAAGGTAACATAATAGACTGATGACGTCTTTAACTCTACAGCCGTTTTAATTATACAAATGAGTTTAAAACAATGCTTACAATATTAAAACTAGTCGCGGGTAGAAGTAGAAACGAATCAGAGCGACAAACTAATTCAATTTCCAACATTACTAGGGTTGTTTACCCGGAGAGAGATGCATCCCATTTATAAATAAATAAATAACAAATATAATTTGTTATTTATCTAACAAATATAATTTTAGATTTCATGGGTTTCATGGATTTCATGAGTAGGATTGGCTCAGTATTGGAGTGTAGGAAGGAAAGGGAGACCTTTGCCCAGCAGTGGGACGACACAGGTTGACAAAAAAAACAATCCCAATTAAATTGCAATTTTGACGAACGCTTGACCTAGACTCCAGTGGGTACTGCACCGAATAGTTGCGGGTTCGTTTCCCGGCGTGGTATATTTCGGATTGATCTGCGTAATTAGCCCTGGGCCCAAGTTTGCTAACTATTAACTATTGGAAAACCACTGATCATTTATATTGTCTTTTTCATAGAAAAACGTAAATACTTCGTTGTACAATGCGATTAAAATAATAATAGGACGGGTTCTCGGCTAACTTCACTCTTAAAATTACGGTACCAAGTACTGCACATCTGAGTGAAGTTAGCCGAGAGCCTGTACAAGTTCCAGTTGTGACGTCACAACGTGGCGCTAGGCCGGTCCTATTCTTATTTTAATTGCATAGTAGACAGAGGTCTACTATGCAATTAATATGCTATTGTCGGCAGAGGATTGATAACAGCATGGCCGACAGTATCGCCCCCAGTCGATTGTAACTGTCGTACGTATATATTTTGCCACCAGTTACCGTCTGTAAGAACTGAATGAAGACTATAAAACCGACTTCAAAAAAACCTGATGCACTAAAAAGCCTGAAATAATATTTATATTACTACCTCTGCCTACCCCTTCGGGAAAACCAGACGTGATGGTGTGTTATCGAGTATTTGGGGTCGGTGACAATCTATCTTCTTAATTTTATAGTAGGTAGACTTGGGATACCAAGATTGGCACCGACTTCAAATACTCGATAACACACCATCACGTCTGGTTTTCCCGAAGGGGTAGGCAGAGGTAGTAATATAAATATTATTTCAGGCTTTTTAGTGCATCAGGTTTTTTTGAAGTCGGTTTGTTTTTTTTTTATAAAAATAATTTTATTTCACGATTTTTAGTGGCGCCATAGCAATGAACATTTTGGCATATTGAACCGTATGAAGTAAGCCCAACAAAAGGTAACTGCTGTAAATCGTTGAAGAATTCCCTCGACTGTCTATGGTCTCCATCATCAGACCTGTAATGGCACTTATAAACGATATGGGTGCAAAGTTCTCATCAATATAAATGAATTAAGTCCAAACACAAGGTAGCTACTGTAAAACGTTGAGGAGTTCCCTTGACTGTCCTACGTCTTCATCATCAGACCCCTAATGACAGTCACAACCCATCTAGGTGTAAAGTTCTCATCAATACAAATTAATCAAGCCCAAACACAAGGTAGCTACTGTAAAACGTTGAGGAGTTCCCTTGACTGTCCTACGTCTTCATCATCAGACCCCTAATGACAGTCACAACCCATCTAGGTGTAAAGTTCTCATCAATACAAATTAATCAAGCCCAAACACCAGGTAATTGCTGTAAATCGTTGAGGAGTTCCCTTGACTGTCCTACGTCTTCATCATCAGACCCCTAATGACAGTCACAACCCATCTAGGTGTAAAGATCTCATCAATACAAATTAATCAAGCCCAAACACCAGGTAATTGCTGTAAATCGTTGAGGAGTTCCCTCGACTGTCTTTCGGCTCCATCATCAGATCGACTCCAGACCTTCATAAAATAGTAGTGCTTTAAAATAGTTAATGAAAAAAATTACAAACGCACTAGTCGACCCTACGATTTTCGAAGGTTCCCCTCGATTTCTCTGGGATGCCATCATCAGATCCTGGTTTCCTTATCATGGTACCACCCCCGGAAAATCTCCTTTCCAACAAAAAAAGAATCATCAAAATCGGTTCATAAACGACGAAGTTATCCGCGAACACACATAAAAAAAATAAAAAAATATATATACGGTCGAATTGAGAAACCTCCTCCTTTTTTGAAGTCGGTTTAAAAAAAATGATTTTATCTTTCTTCTACAACTTTTATAGCTTATTTTAAGGTTTTCGTAAAGTGTCAGCCCTTCTAAAGCTGAAAGTTGCCGCGCCTGCTAACTTTAACCGCTCGCTAGCGGTGTAAGTTGTGCTAACGTTTTGTTATGCCAAGTTTAAGAAGCTTGGCTGCGTTGATGGGAGCAAGAGATTGTCTGAACTAGTTGTAAGCCTGTATTTGTTTGACATTTTTTATTTTTTTCATAGCCTATTTCGTTTCCCACTGCTGGGCAAAGGCCTCCTCTTTTTACACGACTGCCCAAAAAAAAGGAGTGTATATGTGTTTAGGGTTCATGTATGTATGTATGTTTATATGTGAGATTCTTCATTCCACCATAACTTATAAATGCCTGAACGGATTTCGATGTATGGGGTATCGTTAGAATCCTTACATCATTCCGGGCAACACTGGGTATATTATTTTTGAAATATAATACAAAGTAGGGCAGAGATAGTTTTATTTGCCGATGATACCTCTTTGATTTTTAAAGTAGGTAGACATGTAAATAATTTGGACAACGTGAATAATGCTATTCTTCAGGTCCATAACTGGTTCAATACTAATAATTTAGCATTGAATAGTAACAAGACTAAATGTGTAAGATTCTCATTACCTAATGTTAGAAGTAATGAATGCGATGTAGTACTAAATAAAGAAAAACTTGAATTCGTTAATGATACTGTTTTCTTAGGTATTACGCTCGACTCCAAATTACAGTGGGGCCCACATATAAGAGCTCTCGTGAAGCGGCTCAGCTCCGCCGCCTACGCTGTTAGGAAAATTAGACAACTTTCCGATATCGACACCGCGAGAATAGTTTATTTTAGTTACTTTCATAGTGTCATGTCGTATGGTATATTATTGTGGGGTAGGGCGGCTGACATCGAATCTGTTTTTATTTTACAAAAGCGGGCCGTTAGGGCCATCTATAATTTAGGAAGTCGCGACTCCTTGAGGGAACGGTTTAAGGAAATCAACATTATGACTGTACCATGCCAATACATTTATGAAAACATAATGTACACTAGGAAAAATTTACATCTCTTTAAAAAGTTAGGTGAGAGTCATCGATATAACACTAGAAATAAAGACAAATTAGATCAACCGCGCTTTCGACTTGCGAAAGTTCACACATCTTTCATGGGATACTGTGTCAAGTTTTATAATAAAATACCACCAAACATACTTAGTCTTAGTGAAACTAAATTCAAAACTTGTGTAAAGCGTACGCTTTGTAAGCGGGCTTACTACACATTAGATGATTATTTGAAAGATAAAGATGCTTGGCTAGGTGCTGGTCCAGCTCCACCGGAACGGGAATAATTCCTCAGAATTTCTTGTTTTGATTTATTCCTTATTTATTTATTGTTTTCCTCTTCCTTCTCTTAATTTAGCGCTATTGACATATTAGTCACAATTACCACCTTTTTAAGTTGTGGAAATCATGTATCATGTAGCCATTGACAAGCATTTGTATGTCAATTGTAGCGGATGTTGTCTTGCCGTACGCTTACTTAGCTTTGTTGAACTATGTCGCTGCGGTAATGGATCGGTCATGCTCACTCTAATGTCCTTGCTTGCGGTGGCTCTGTGGAGCGGGTCACCCTCTTCCCTCTAAAATGGTTGAGGAGGGTGATGCCGCTGCTCAAGTCATGCTCGGGTTCCGGGCGCTGCTTGCGGGGACTGGTCCGCCCATTTTCCACTTGACACCGTTGTTCCAAAACTTTTACAGACAAGACCTAAGCACGGAAGGCATCACACCAAAACAATCGTTCTAAATATTCACCTTTTGGTTTGACAGTTAAGTGGGAGTAGGCATGCACAGCTTTCTAGGCTAGTTTTTATTATTTTTTATTTAAATACCTTATTTTCTTTTTTTACTCACACTGTGTTAATGCATGCCTGCTCACATAGCGTTACTGTTTGAAAATGTATACAATTATTCTTTTGAAAAGAGTAACCATTGAGTTTCTTGCCGGCTCTTCTCAATGGAAGCAACATTTCGAACCGGTGGTAACGCTAAAATATTGTTTATATTGACTATTTATAAATGCTCTAATGAGCTTACATGAATAAAAACCTTTTGACTTTGACTTTGACTTTGAAAAAAATCAATATGGCGGCATTATGGCTCAACTTTAATATGTGAAAAAAAATGTTTTTCTTCCCTTATTACAATATGGGTATCAAATTGAAGGCCTTGATGAGCACAGTCCAAACTGTAGAATTTATAGGCATAATTTAACATAGGTAGGGTGTTCATGCAAAACAAATATATCATTTTTGGCTGCTGTCACTAAAATGCATAAAATAAAAATATATAATTTAAAAAAATAAAAACACGACTGCCCTGCCAAAAAACGAACTAAAAAGTATAAAACAAGTGCAGTGTCATTGCAGTCGGGGGACCGTTCTGTGGAACATATTTAATCTAAGAGGGCCCCCGACTGCAATGACACTGCACTTGTTTTATACTTTTTAGTTCGTTTTTTGGCAGGGCAGTCATGTTTTTAATTTTTTAAATTATTTATTTTTTTCCGCCACGCATCACTGTCTTGAGCTTGTTGTGGCCACGTTTTACCCGCAAAGGTGTCTAGATTGTTTGTCATTAATTAATTAAGTTATTTATTATTAATATATAAATTAACATGAACTGACTTCACTAGCTTATAATAACTGATACATTATACGTGAAATATTTTATACGCGCTCCCAAAATGGCACGCTAAAACTTGGTTAATTGGCAAGCCCGGGCTCAGTCACGCGTCGTTGACGAAAGCTTTATTTATTTATGTAGGCCGAACGGCTTTAACAGGAGGACCACATTTTTGACACTATACGAATGTAACCCGTCTATATTATTTCAAGGTTATTGGTCTGCGATTATTAATATTTGAATAAAATATGTTCTATTTCAAACAATCAATTCGGGAATTAATGTTTCCAAAATATTCTGAATTACAATAAAATTATACTTAGTTATTATTTTAAATATTGTCAATGAATCCAAAGATATAACCTGTAAAAGCGACTTTGAGCTCGATTCCTACCAACCACGTGTATCTAACGAGATAAGCTCAGAGTGGTACCCTCAGGGGAGATCCGTACATTTGGTAAGACGTCCCCATCCCACCTGTCCCCCCTTGGGATCCACGTGCCTTCCCTTGTACAAGGAAAATGATATTTTCTTACCATATTTATTTTGAGTAAAATATCGAAGACCATCAGGACGAAAATTACCTTCAGACAGTAATCGAGGATATTACTTATCATACGACCTTACACTTATTCTACTTACGAAACAGTTTTTTGTGCCCATTTACAAAGGTACCTGTCATTAGTTAGCGTCCACACAAATGCGAGCGGAGCCGCGGTATTAGCGTAGCGGATGGCGTAGCGTCATAATTCATTGCGCCATTAATCCAGTGCTGAATGGCGGTAAACAGACCATGTTTCATGTTTTTACTGAGACATATTTGTATTCATTTTTGGTAATCTTTTGGTAGAATAAATATAAATTTAAAGCAGGTTGTCCAGTCTCAATAGGTAAATGTAGTCGCTCACGACTATCGACTCCTAGCGAAGAAGGTAGCGCTTCTTAAAATTATCAATCCAATCGTACAACAACTTCGGCTGCGGCTAAGCGGCTGTAGCCTAGGGGGAACAGGTTGGGCTAGCAATCAGAAGGTCCCAGGTTCGATCCCCGGTGGGGAATGCACCAATGGATGAATTTCCATCTATGTGCATAATTTACAGTTCGCTGACGGTGAGGGAAAACATCGTGAGGAAACCTACCTATCCCTCGGGATTAGGTAATAGTCAGTTCCTGTATACACGGCGACAAGGTTCACCACCTGTCACGTTGGGTTCTGACTATCTGGTGCAACGTGGGCTTTGAGTTGGTTAATACCTCCACAATGTGGTGGTGTATGCACTCAAGCCTCTGACTACCCCCAAATGGGGATAAAGTCGTGACGTTACACACACACACAACAACTTCAAGTTGTCACGTGTTTGTATGGAAGCTAGCGACGAGTGATGGAACTTCGATGAGTATGTTGGTCCCCAGGTAATAGCGCCGAGTATACACTCCAACTCAAATGTAAATCAAAATTAAATCAAAATTCTATGTTGTGCGTGTGCGTGCCTATAAAACATAAAGGGCAGTGCGATGATGTCCGTATACGCGTAATTAAGAGTATTAAAATTTGCAATTTGTATTGTAAAATATTCATAAACACGATTCACTGATACCTCGGCATCCAACACCGGTATCGGTAACCAATAAATATAAATTCCATACCACATTGTTTGTCGACGAATTATTGACTCGACTGTGTTTCGGCACAGAGTGGTCCCTACTGGGACCAATTAAAGCAACGCGCTGGACATATTTAAACATTCAAATTATTTGTTGGAACGACCCGATGGCGGATGTATTAGGTATTATTATGGAGCCATACATACCAAGCAATCACCGAGGTCCCTGTCACGCATTTGTCGCTTTACTTTCTCAATCTCGTATCTAGAGATACGAGATTGAGGAAGAACGTGCAATATTTTTATTAGGTGCCAATGGGGTTGTAATACTGGATAGAATGGATATCCATTTGGTGCATATGCCTCGCATGCCTCACCCGACCACTCATATGTCTATGTATTATGACGTCAAAACTGACTGCTCGGGCGCGGCATGCGCCTGATGTAGACACAGACATTTAATTTTTTTACACTCAATTGACTGACACCTATAACATGAAATAAAGAAAAACCTTTAGCGTCAGGTTTTATGCGGTGAAGTAGACGTTCCAAAGTCTGTTCGAAACGTCTAAATTTTCTTTAAAGAAACGTTCCTAATTTGCCAATCTTATAAATATTCATGGACACCCTACGGCAATGAAATTGTAGTCGTCGCAAAAACAGGCGCATTGCGGCTCGTGAGCGGTCCCCGGTGTCCTGGGACACGCCGCGGCCTGTTCACTGCCTGTCCCACGGCGCTACTCGATTTTATGGACCACCTACTTATTTATTACCCGACTACGGCGGAGGGTTATGATTTTGACCGGTATTTATGTATGTATGTATGTGCATCTGTTCTCGCCTAACTTCCAAACTACTTGTCGTAATTTGACAAATGAGGTATCGTTAGAAGCGGCTTAATGACGCGCTGGTTATTATAGGCTATGTGATGTCACATAAAATTGCATATGGCGCCCTCTAGAGTACATAATGTCATGAACTAAAAAAAATATTTTTTTCATGAAACCGGATGGGGTCCGTTTAGGCCCTTTATTTAACCATTGATTTTAGTTGTAAATTAGGTACCAAAAGGAAAATCACTCGCCTCACTGCACAGGGTGGTCGCGGTTTCAATTCCTCCCGGGGGAAATTTCGGAAATGGAAATGGCCTTTTCCCAATTTGGCCTCATTTTTGTGTCACTGGGATCGCCTCCAGTCTTTTGGACAATATCTATAGTACCTACCATACAATGGGTTTTAGACCGCCTTATCTTTTATTATTTTTATTTATCTCAACACGTTTCTATACAGGATGAAATTGAATTCATTGGCCAAACTTTGATGAGTAATGCTTCGTGTACAAAATAAAATTAAGAGCACACCAACACCAGCAATTAAACCTGTGATGTAAGTAAATCAAACAAATAAAATAAGAGTACGAAATAAATGGTAGAGCCAAGCTGTAGCCAATTGACTGCAGCTCATAAACGGGCTGGCTCGACCGGGGTAGTACCACCCTCTCACAGAAGATCGGCGTAAAGCAGCTATTACAGCTGCGTTTCGTACGATGAGTGAGAGAGCCGTAAGCCCACCCCCCTCCCCCTCCCTCCATCCCACTCCCCTTCAGGTCGGCAATGTGCGAGCAATACCTTTGGTATTGTAAGCATCTATAGGCTACGGTAACTGCTTAACATCAGGCGGGCCGTACGCCTTTTTGCCTCCGCAGACCTATAAAAAAAAAAAAAAAAAAATATATTCCACGTATGTTTCATTACCTACATGTTACGCATAAGCAATACATTTTATGGATGAATAAGAAAAGGGCACGATAAACGTGACACGTGACACACGTGTATAAGTACCGTACAGTACAATAAAACGACGTGGCATGTTTTCAATCGTTAGAATCATTATTATACTAAGCTTTTGATATCAAATTTTATTATTATTTCAGTTTCTGAACTTCTAATATCACTTTGGCCATTAAATTCTATTTCACCCTGTATCTCTATTGTCCATCCCAGGTATCTTGCAAATGTGTAGCTTTTGATCATGAAAATAAGTTTCTAATCTAACCGCAAAATTAATAGAGATTTTTAGTCCATTTACAATGGATTTACAAAGCATTTCTAAGAACAAAAGTGATTTGTAATTATAGTGTAAGTACATCAAAACATTTTATAAATATGGGGCATGCTTTGGTGGCCATCACTCTTGGCGTAGCCATATCGCAGGCAAACAGAGACTGAACTTTATAGTGTCGTGTACATTGGACCTGGATTAGATTGAATTTCATATTATTTTATGGTGGTAGAGCCAAGCTTTAGCCAATTGACTGAAGCTCATATAAGCGCTGGCTCGACCGGGGTAGTACCACCCTCTCACAGAAGATCGGCGTTAAGCAGCTATTACAGCTGCGTTTCGTACGATGAGTGAGAGAGCCGTAAGCCCACCCCCCTCCCCCTCCCTTCATCCCACTCCCCTTCAGGTCGGCAATGTGCGAGCAATGCCTTTGATATTGTAAGCATCTATAGGCTTCGGTCACTGCTTAACAACAGGCGGGCCGTACGCTTTATTGACACCGCAGTCCAATGAAAAAAAGAAAAAAAAAGAGCCGGATACCAAATCTCCCCACCCCCATTCCCCTCCCTCCGCCCCACTCCCCTTCAGGTCGGCAACGTGTGAGCAATACCTTGGGTATTGCAAGCATCTATAGGCTACGGTAACTGCTTAACATCAGGCGGACCGTACGCTTGCTTGCCACCTCGAGCTATTAAAAAACACCTTGTGAATGAATACTGTAAGTGGGGACCGCATTGCGGCAGCTGACAACAAAGATAACTTTAAAACCACATTTATTCACACTCCGCGCTCCCTAAGGAATCCTTTGTGTACTTTATAGTTTCAGTACTTAATTTTATTTATTGAAGCAGTACTAAGGTACACTCTAATACAATTTGTGAAACTAAATATAATAAAACTTAAGCAAAATTTCTAAAACCTTTTGGTACACTGAGAAAAAAAATTACGACAGCAAAATTTATCTTCTGACTTTTATAATAGGTAGACTTGGCATACCAAGATTGGCACCGACTCCAAATACTCGATAACACACCATCACGTCTGGTTTTCCCGAAGGGGTAGGCAGAGGTAGTAATAGAAATATTATTTCAGGCTTTTTAGTGCTCCAGGTTTTTTTGAAGTCGGTTTGTTTTTTTTTATAAAAATAATTTTATTTCACGATTTTTAGTGGCGCCATACCAATGAACATTTTGGCATATTGAACCGTATGAAGTAAGCCCAACAAAAGGTTACTGCTGTAAATCGTTGAGGAATTCCCTCGACTGTCTATGGTCTCCATCATCAGACCTGTAATAGCACTTATAAACCATATGGGTGCAAAGTTCTCAGCAATAGAAATGAATTAAGTCCAAACACAAGGTAGCTACTGTAAAACGTTGAGGAGTTCCCTTGACTATTCTTCGTCTTCATCATCAGAACCCTAATGACAGTCACAACCCATCTAGGTGTAAAGTTCTCATCAATACAAATTAATCAAGCCCAAACACCAGGTGATTGCTGTAAATCGTTGAGGAGTTCCCTCGACTGTCTTTCGGCCCCATCATCAGATCGACTCCAGACCTTCATAAAATAGTAGTGCTTTAAAGTACTTAATGAAAAAAATTACAAAAGCACTAGTCGCCCCTACGATTTTCGAAGTTTCCCCTCGATTTCTCTGGGATTCCATCATCAGATCCTGGTTTCCTTATCATGGTACCACCCCCGGGATATCTTCTTTCCAACAAAAAAAGAATCATCAAAATCGGTTCATAAACGACGAAGTAATCCCCGAACACACATAAAAAAAATATATATATACGGTCGAATTGAGAAACCTCCTCCTTTTTGAAGTCGGTTTAAAAACCATTTTGCTGTCGTAAAATTTTTCTCAGTGTAGGTAGGTACCTACTTAAGATTAAAATATCGAATAGTTTGGCTATGATTTTAACATGAAATGGGGGAAAACAATTTTAGAGAGGGACCCACCACTCACCCTCAAAATTGTAAAACGTCACGACTTTTATCCCCGTTCGGGGGTAGTCAGAGGCTTGAGTGGCCATACACCACCACATTGTGGAGGTATTAACCAACTCAAAGCCCACGTTTCACTAGATAGTCAGAACCCAACGTGACGGGTGGTGAACCTTGTCGCCGTGTATACAGAAACTGACTATTACCTAATCCCGAGGGATAGGTAAGTTTCCTCACGATGTTTTCCCTCACCGTCAAATTGTCAACCTGAAAAAATTATAAACCAAATGAATTGATCGATAAATTAGAAGAGGCCAACAAGACCGAACTCCCTGTCAGTCGAGAGTATGTCTGTCATGAGTCATGGACCCTAACAATTAGCAATTCTCCGCAGACAAAGCGAATCTAAAATAAATTCGACACGTGTTTCGCCTCTTAACAAGGCATCCTCAGGACGAATCGGCAGCGAATAAAAATGAAATTAAAATTAAATGAATGAGAATGAAATGGGGGTGAACTACAGTGGTAGTGTACGGCTCACCAAGAAGGTAAAATCGGTAAAATAGAAAGACAGCGACGGAAAGGAAATATTGTCAATAAAAACTTGATAGCACAGATGGCTGAAATAAAACCGCAAGCAAGTCCACATAAAATGATAATATTATCTCTGATTAATTTTTTATGTACGGCCCAATAGTTGTTACAACTTATAAGCCGTGTCCACAAGAGCGGAGCGGCGCGCCTGTACAGTTAGTTTTGACTTTTGACATGACGTTATAGCTGATTGCTCGGGTACAGCAGCTCGGAGCTTGTAGACACATCCATGATCCAAAAATGTTCACACCACCAGTTTTAATCTTGATAGGGTATTTCCGTCTGTCAATGCGCCTCTCTAGGCAATCGGCAACAAAAAAAAGAAAAACACCGCTCTGCGCTTGCAATACAAGTGATTTCCCATAGGTTTCCCTTCTAGATAAGACTACAGAGCTCTACTAGTTGGTAAATGATAAAATAATAAAAGTGTGAGCAACCAACACTCGCAGATAAGACAGTTTCACTCTCAGTTGAGCTTACAGTGGCTGGGGCCATAAAACATGCTTTTGTAGCGATCTAGCCCGCTTAGTTACTAGTTAGTATGAAAATATAATTTCAGGTTTGATTCGGTTAGGCAAGAAGATAAGACAAATATCTAGTAGCTGATTATAATAGAAACTGAAGACGATTTAGGATTAAAAGTGACGCAGACTGTTCAAAGCTGAGCATATGACATGTTGTTACATGTTGTTACAAATATTGGGCTCGAATTAGGCTATAGTTTACTTTGCGCCGCTCTTTGCCTATATCACCCTATATGTAGTTATTATGCTCGGGATAAACGGCGACACTCGACACTCGACACTAAGTGTATTTCAGTGTAGCGACATCACCACTACAACTGTAACAAGGTGTCGCGGTGGTGTACACACGCAGACACTCGATGCGATGTATACACTGAGTTTATTAGTGTCAAGTGTCATGGTGGTTCCCGAGCTTTAGAGTCATACTTACGAACTGGGATGTTTACAAAACGGGACTAAGACTTGATGGTTGTGGCACCAGAGTAGTGAGTATGAGTATAGTCAAAGCATTCATTTTATTGAAGCCTACGGGTGCACTTACAAATACCTTGCTTTCTGTTTTATTATCACTGAAGCAAAAATTTATAAAAGTTAGCTACGTCCAGATGTGTCACATGCCGCGCGAGGCAAATTGCCTCACGAAGTTTGTCTTGTCTCGCGCGAGGCAAATGCGCGTCCTGCCTCACGTGAGCGCTGTCATTTGCCTCGCCTAGTTTGGCATAGTCATCAGATAGAACGATGTCAAACGTGTCAAACTGATTGCTCGGCTATACCTTTCTTTGTCTAGAGTGTCAGTTGCTTTGCCATTTGCCTCGCGCGGCATGCGATTGAGGCAAACGTCGTGCTTCGCGAGGCATGTGGGTGAGCAGCCTCGCGCGGCATGTGTATGTTGTAAACACGTCTAATAACTACAATGGTTCAGGAAGTAGACATTATAAAATTCTTGTTACTACTTTCAGTTTCTGTAAGCTTATACGGTTCACAAAATATCCTCCGCTGTCGCTGGCTTCACCGCGTGTTTCCTGGCCCCACCTGCCAGTAGCCGAGCCGGCGCTCCCCCGCCGGCGCTCATTGCCAAGTGGTACTCGGGTCCTCCAGCGCCCGCCGCGGTCCTATTTGACGAATAACCTATCCCAGTTTGGGTGATAAAGACGGGTGAAATGAGAGCTGATAGAGACTGTGTGATAAGTAATTTTCTCGGGAAAGTAGTAGTATTTTCACACCTTATTGTTTAAATAAGGTTCTCTCGTACGTGAGCAACGATCTCTAAAGTATATGTGTGTGTAAGTGTGTGTATGTGTATGACCAGTTACTAAGGGGACTGGCCCTAAGCAAGTCGGCCGAGTGGTCGGCCTAGTACTAACATCGACATAAAACGAAGCGAGTAGTTCAGCTATTTACCGGTAAATAGTAAAATGAAAATAAAAAAACAATGACCACGTTTTGTTTCATACAAATATCTAATAAGGGCACCTCTTTCTTTAGTCTTTACTCTGTGGGGTCCTTACTTGTTGAACGGCTAGGAGAAACCTGCATGTCTTTCGACAATACTTAACTTCTGAAGTGTTTTATTCAGAATTGTGTGCTGGGTATAATGACCACCTAAATCTGCTTAAGGTTGGCACTCATCTATCAACTCGGCACCCGACCAGCACCGCCTCGTCGGTCGGCATCCACTAACTGAACAGGAAATAAGTGGACCACGCGGCATACACTCGTTGACCACGCGCGGTCCACTAGTTGATCACGTGACGTTTATGGTTTAAAAGCTGCGTCCGCCCGCGGACCACCTGTCGACAACGAGTGGATGTCGAGCGGCGAGGCGGTGTGCCGAGAACGTTAGTGAGTGATAAGAAGGGATTTTTGGAAATTCATCCTCCAAGGGGCTCTAAATAGGGGATGAAAGTTTGTATGGAAGTACGTTCATTAATAAAATACTTTCGACTAAATCGGTATTACCAATACGGCCCATCTACTGGTGAATAATGCCTTCTTATAATAAGTTAATTGTCGCGTTGCGAGTGCGGTATAAACGATAGGTACATATATAAATTTCGCCGTTAAAAGTGGTTCGCTGAAAACAAGTTCAGTGAGTGCGATGTTAGGAGCTACCGTATCTGCTGAAATAATACATCAATGACAAATAAAACATATTTCATCTCGAATGCCCCGTCATTTATCCATCACTCGTTGACCCGGCTGTCCATAAAACACTGGTATGAACAATGTGGTCCTGCCAGCTGCCATCAGTCACGCGATGGATGACAAACACGGACACGACGGGCTGGCATTGACGTGATCTATCGCCGTTGAGATGAGATGAGACCCGCCGGAACAAATACGATACGATTAAATTTTAATTGGCATTATGTGGTGATGCTTTTATAATACCGTGTACGAGGCAACACAATAGATCTATTTATTTATTTTTATTTTATATGTCTGCGGTGGCAAAAAAGCGTACGGCCCGCCTGATGTTAAGCAGTTACCGTAGCCTATAGATGCCTATAGATGATCTATACAGGGTGAAACGGAAGTCCGAAACATAGCAACCCAATGCACGAAGATCACGAGTAAAAACAAAACTATTGTCTATAGTATCGCGTAAAGAACTAGGCAGCTACCCAAGATACTTTGCTTTCACGAGCTCGATGTAATTTCATCCTATTCATCATTTTCATTGGCTGCTGTACCATTTTCTATTTTAATACTTACCTAATATTGACGACGTGTAATACATGTAGCAGAGCTAACTACGGTGATGAAAACATTCAGAGTGCTAACCGTTGTAAGTACCCAGTGGGTATCTAGAGAGAAACCTGTGCGGTGCCTAAATTCGCACGGTATTGAAATACCTTACCTGTATAAAAGATAGCGTCATTATAAAGCTAAGGATTTATTTAAGGATTCGCGCCGCGTAGGCCCGCATCGAGGCACTAATATTGGGAAATGTAAATTGCCTGAGGTATCCCGATTGGGATTTGTTTGAAATACTCATTCGTACGTGATATTCAGAACACCTACTACGTAATGAGACTGCTTTAAGCCGGAAACCCACCGCGGCGCACGGAGAGGGCACGCACAAGCTACGCACGTGGATCAAGCTTCGCTTTGCATGAAAATATATGTCACCGTGTCCACCGCGGCGCACGGAGAGGCTACGCACGAAATGACGTCATCCATACATTTTCTTGCAAAACGTAGTCGTCGCCGTGTGCGTGGCCTCTCCGTGCACCGCGGTGGGTTTCCGGCTTTATACGGGGTGAAATTAGATATGGAAACGCTATGTAATACCCGTGTTTTAATAACCACTGTTATAAACTACTACTCTACTATACGCAAACGTCGCATAAACTACTATTAACGAGACATACGTTATAATATTAAAAATTAAAAGGTACATTCCATTATTTTCTTTCACAGACCCTAAAAAAATATTCAAAAGTAATCCAACTTTTGCTACAATCACAAATCCAATTTAAAGTACTTGATGCAAATGGACACAGAAGTGGCCCCTTTTATTCAGTTTTATATTCAGCAGGCATTACTGAATTCAGTCTGAGTATGATACTCAAAGCGAAATGCAAATCTGATTTCAGCCTGTATAATGTAAAATGAGGGTCGTTGTTTATTAGCTGACCCTATCTGAGAACTGACCAATTAGATAATAGAAAATGCAATGATCTGTAGCTTTACTATAGCTCTACCATGACTTAAAGCCGGAAACCCACCGCGGTGTACGGAGAGGCCACGCACACGGCCACGGCTAGGTTTTGCAAGAAAATGTATGGATGACGTCATTTCGTGCGTACCTAGTCTCTCCGTGCGCCGCGGTGGACACGGTGACATACATTTTAGTGCAAAGCGAAGCTTGACCCGCGTGCGTAGCGTGTGCGTGGCCTCTCCGTGCGCCGCGGTGGGATTCCGCCCTTATGCACTTTTTTATTTAACTGTACAGCGCCCCTAACAATTACAATAATAATTAGTAATAATTAATAATAATTAATAATAATTAATAATAATTAATAATAATTAATAATAATTAATAATAATTAATAATAATTAATAATAATTAATAATAATTAATAATAATTAATAATAATTAATAATAATTAATAATAATTAATAATAATTAAAAATAATTAATAATAATATTCATGCTCTATACAATCATAGAGACTCTAGCAAGCGTATAAAATTACGGTAGAGCTATGGTAAATATGTGTTTTATGCATTTACCTTCTTCTTCTTATTGTATGGTTGGCCACCCCTAGTGTCAGAGTTGTTCAAGCCGCCCGAAGGCCTCTAACATGGCTTAACGACTGCTGTCTAGATAGCAACAACCGGGACCGACGTTTTACGTGCTCTCCGAAGCAGGGAGACGCTCAGTTCAAATGCCACTAAATGGTCACCCAGCTCTGCCTGACCTTGCCAAGCGTTGCTTAACCACTGATCGTTTACCAATCAGTGATTGCAACTGGCTATGAGCGCCGCAACCTATGAAACCTATAGTTGAATCCAATAAAAAAAAGCATTTTAGAATATTATTTTTCACCACTATTTTTCAGGCGGCCATCTATCGGAATTTTCTGAAACTTAAAACTGTTCGTGCTACGTCTAGATAATTTTCCCAACAGAAGTTTTTACTGCCATCTATGGAAGGGTAGAGTTAACGAGTGGTTTCAATTATGTAACTGGCACCGCCATCTATCGGTGGGTTGTGAGAACCAGCGCGCTCTTGTGAGAAAATATTTGGAGCTGAAAATTACTGCACGCATGAAAACCTTCTCTGGAAAAGTCTCACTCATGTAAACTAGATGGCGTTGATTTCTTCAGTTTAGTAGACCACAGAAGATTCTTGACCATATTTTGTCGTATTTTTTGTATTTTATTTAGTAGGTATTAAAATAACAACACAAACGACAAGGTTCACCACCTGTCACGTTGGGTTCTGACTATCTGGTGAAACGTGGGCTTTGAGTTGGTTAATACCTCCACAATGTGATGGTGTATGGCCACTCAAGCCTCTGACTACCCCCGAATGGAGATAAAAGTCGTGACGTTACATAAAATATACTTAAAAACAAAATTTAATTTATAACAAAAACAACTTTAGCGACAAGAAATGTCTTCTGTTTTTACCTAACTGGGGCCTTACCACCACCTCTTATAGCAGTTTTGTTTTAACGTTTCAGCGGCCATTTGTGCAATGACGTTTCTTATTGTCATGACAATAAGGTACGTCATTGCACAAAAAGTCGCTGAATCGTTAAAACGTTCCTATAATTGAATCGCGATAAGAGGTCATGGTAAGCCCCCTGATCCAAAGTTCCCAGTTTTCCTCTAAGGGTTTATTCATTTAGAATTTTTTGCGCAACTTCTTACATTGTATTTAATTTAAAACTACTTTACAACTTAAAACGGTGTTTTAAAGTTTCAATGTGAAAGACAGCAGACGTCTCTTTAACCTTCAAGACAAAAATAATCAAACTTTGAACCCGTCTGAATCTAAATCTTTAGTAGTAAGTTGATATCTCACTGCTAAACTTGCCTCTGGCGGGAATCTAACACGCAACCACCCGGTGCAGTGAACTGAGCGGCCTATGATCATACCACTGCACCAAGCTGTTATCAAATTAAGTCAAATATATTTTTGTACTATTGTCAGTCTGACATACCCATGGACAATTACTAAGGGGACTGGCCCTAAGCAACTCGGCCGAGTGGTCGGCCTAGTACTAACATCGACATAAAACGAAGCGAGTAGTTCAACTATCGGTAGATAGAACAATGAAAATGAAAAAACAATGACCACGTTTTTTTTTTCATACATATATCTAACAAGGGCACCGCTTTCTTTAGTCTTTACTCTGTGGACATACCATACCTACAATTATTACTCTATCAAGGGCGAAGGCTAGACGTAAAGTATATACTGTGGTCTGTCAGTATGGTAAATAATTATGGATGTCATTCCATCGACGCAGGCTACACGTTCAGTATTTATTCCGTCAGTATCGTGACGTAGTTTGTACAGTGCAGACGTCAAATGAAACACGAAAGCTTGTATGGATATAACCTTAGCGCTTGCTTTAATCCGCAATCTCAGAAGACATGTCCACTCTATGCTTTCGCGGCGTATTTACCACAAACTGTCATTCTGGAATTGAAATTCGTGGTAAATACTGTCATCCGTCAGTACACTAGCCTACACGATCAGTTTGGACCACGGTTTTTGAAAAATAATGACGGACCACAGTATTTACTTTACGTCTAGCCTTCGCATTAGGTCAATGATTATTACGCACTTTTGTAACATACAGCTAAATCCACCGTAAAGCACAAATTTCTAAAGTAATCGTATCGTCATTGAGAAAGCATGTTGTCACTATCATTCTTATTCACAAAATCTGTGACATGAGCAGGACGGAACACTACAGATAGCTTTTTATCACACCCATTAACGAAACAGGTCTAAACGTGCTCCCACAAAACTGTGCCCTCACTCCCGAGTAATTAATTTCGCTAATCTCTGCCCTTTACAAAAAGGTCGGTCGATAGGGCTTGTCGCATTATTCCGCGTAATTAAATCCACTGAGTGATTCATGTGAGGACTTGAAATCCTATTTTGACTAGAGGTAATGCCGCTTGTTAAAATAAGGTTTCGATCATCGAGCTAATAATTATGTACTACGTACTAGAGGCGCCACGTCGAATGTCATGTGCCATACGCAGGGCGCTGAGTCGCTTAGCTATTGACCTGCCAACGATAGCGTTTTGATATTCTGACCGACCCTATAATTGGTCGGTTGATTCTGAATTAGGTTCTAGAATGCCAGAGTGAAGTACGGCCATAGTGCCAATGTGCAATAAAATGGAACTTCGTAGTGAAGCGCTTAAATGTCTCGCAAACACGAATTAATTATTTGAATTCAACTTGAAAACGTTTTCCATAATAATTAAATATAACGTCACGACTTTTATCCCCATTCGGGGGGTAGTCAGAGGCTTGAGTGGCCATACACCACCACATTGTGGAGGTATTAAGCCAACTCAAAGCCCACGTTTCACCAGATAGTCAGAACCCAACGTGACAGGTGGTGAACCTTGTCGCCGTGTATACAGGAACTGACTATTACCTAATCTCGAGGGATAGGTAGGTTTCCTCACGATGTTTTCCCTCACCTTTAGCGAACTGTAACTGTAAACGTTTTCCAATATTGTTAATAAACTATTCGTATCTTAATCTATACTACATGATTACTTTTTTAATTAAATAAAACGTCTAGTTCATTAAGTCTGTAATAAATTTATTCTTACGCCAATAAAATGTAATATACGAGTACCTAATATTACATTAAACAGTGACTGATTGCTATTTACAAGATACGTAAACCAATTTGCTAGGATTAATGATCTTCTTTTTCGCGGATAATGAAATTATAGAGTCGTATGGCTGTACGAGAAAGGCTCTATCGCCTGACTCTGTCGCCTGACTATCGTCTGACGCTAGCGCCTGTCTCTGTTGCCTGGTTCTGTCACCTGTGTCTGTCGCCTGACTCTTTTACCTACATCTACCACCTGTCCTTGTCACTTAATTCTGTCGCGTGACTCTGTCATCTGACCTAGTCGCTTATCTTCTCACTGTCACTTGACTCTGTCGCCTGTCTCTGTTGCCAGGTTCTGTCATCTGACTCTGTATACCTGTATCCATCACCTGCCTTTGTCAGCTAACTCTGTGGCCTAACTCTTTCGTCTGACTCAGTCGCTTATCCCTATCTTCTGAATATTATTTGACTCTGTCGCTTGACGCCACGGCCTGTCTTAGGCTGCGTTTCCATTGAAGCGGAGCGGGGCGGAGCGGGGCGGAGAAGAGCAGTGAAAAGTGGCAACTGTTTCCATTGAAGCGGTGCGGGGCGGAGCCGAGCGGGGCGGAGCTGGGCGGAGTGGAGCGGAGAAGAGCAGTGAAAAGTGGCAAATGTTTTCATTGAAGTAGAGCGGGGCGGAGCGGGGTTGAGCGGGGTGGAGCGGAGTGGTGCTGGGCGGAGTGGAGCGGAGAATAGCAGTGAGAAGTGGCAAATGTTTCCATTGAAGCGGAGCGGGGCGGAACGCGGCGAAGCGGAGCGGGGTGGAGCGGGGCAGCGTGTTCATATATTGTATTCGAAAGTCCACTCAGCTCCGCTCTGCTCCACTCTGCTCCGCTCTGCTCCGCTCTGCTCCGCTCAGCACCGCTCAGCTCCCCTCAGCTCCGCTCTGCTCCGCTCAGCTCCGCTCTGCTCCGCTCTGCTCCGCTCAGCTCCGCTCTGCTCCGCTCTGCTCCGCTCTGCTCCGCTCTGCTCCTCTTTTCTCCACTCTGCTCCGCTCAGCTCCGCTCTGCTCCGCTCTGGTCCGCTCAGCGCCGCTCAGCTCCGCTCACCTCCGCACAGTTCCGCACAGCTCCGCTTCGTGCCCACCACTCGGCACCACAGCCTGCTCGACTCCGTTCTGTCCGGCTCGGGGCCACGTGTTCATTTGTTTTATTCGAAAGTACGCTCAACTCCGCTCCGCTCCTCTCCGCTCCGCTCCGATCCTCTCCGCGCCGCTCCGCTCCTCTCCGCTCCGCTCCGCTCCTCTCCGCTCCTCTCCGCTCCTCTCCTCTCCGCTCCGCTCCGCTTCGTGCCCACCACTCGGCACCACAGCCTGCTCGACTCCGCTCTGTCCGGCTCGGGGCCGCGTGTTCATTTGTTTTATTCGAAAGTCCACTCATCTCTGCTCCGCCCCGCTTACACTGTTTCCACTGATGCGGAGTGGAGATTTCGAGCACTGTGATTGGCCAATTCACGGTCCACTCGGCCCCGCTCCGCCCCGCTCCGCTTCAATCGAAACGCACCCTTAGTCACCTGTCTTTGTCACGATTTGCAGATCAAACGCCCGGCATGTATGTACCAACCTTAAGTAAATAAAGACCGCACTACATCACTGCTCAAGGTTGGACGCATTAAAAATATTGTCCCACGAGGCACGCCCGCTCAGAGGGCCTACTCTGTTTCAAACGAAAACGAAATTTCGGACGAAATTCGCGTATTTTCTACTACGTTTCTCATTGATTCCGACATTTCTTACGAACGAAAATTGTTTGACATCTTCGTCGTCGTCGAATCGAAACGTCAAACAATTTTCGTTCGTAAGAAATGTCGGAATCAATGAGAAACGTAGTACGAAATACGCGAATTTCGTCCGAAATTTTGTTTTCGTTTGAAACAGAGTAGGCCCTCTGTCACGGGCCAAGTAACGGCGTTACGTATAAAAATATTAGGTAATGAGGTTTTCTTGGCACAAAGACGCTACTATTGATATGAGATGTTAGGTAATTTAATCTTATAATATGCGATAAGGATAAGACTTTTCGTAGCTTTACTTGAAAATACTTGGTGTTATTTTCAATAATTAAATACATAATTTTTTCCAACAAATTTTCAAATAGGTACCACGAAATTCCAGAACAATGTATTCTAACCGAACAAGATTCTCAAACTTTTCGTTGAGAGTTTCCAAAAGTTATCCCATTCTCTCCCTATTTGTTTCGAGATGGAGGCGTGTTGTTTTAAAGTTGCCAAGTTTTATTTACTTTAAAACTTCGGGATCGATATTAATGTTTATTTTGAAGTCTTCAGCGTGAGTTTTAACGGAGTGGAGAACTCTATACAGGGGCCCTACCACCACCTCTTATAGCAGTATTGTTTTAACGTTTCAGCGACTTTTTGTGCAATGACGTTTCTTATTGTCATGACAATAAAGTACGTCATTGCACAAAAAGTCGCTGAAACGTTAAAACGTTCCTATAATTGAATCGCGATAAGAGGTCGTGCCGTCGTGGTAAGCCCCCAGGTAGTACCTATCAGAAATACTAAATACCAACAAGCATTAAAAACAACTGGTTGCCAATCAAGTTGTCCTATTTATCGCACAAATCGCCATAATAGGCGGAAACCCACCGCGGCGCACGGAGGGGCCACGCACGTGGGTCAAGTTTCGCCTTGCAAGAAAATGTATGCAATCGTGTCCACCGCGGCGCACGGAGAGGCTACGCACGAAATGACGTCATGCATACATTTTCTTGCAAAGCGAGCCGTGGCCCGTGTGCGTGGCCTCTCCGTGCGCCGCGGTGGGTTTCCGGCTTGGTTTAAGCCCGCCCCATACATTCGGAATTTTCCGAACGGAACTGCGTTTCGAAATATCGAATCGGTGATTCCGAACGCAGTAAATCCATCCAAATGTATGGACGTATCGCGTTCGGAAACACCGCTTCGATATTTCGAAACGGGATTCCGATTCGGAATTCCGTATGTATGTGGCGGGCTTTAGTGGCGGTATGCGGGCGGTGCGCGGGCGGGAAGCCGCATTTGTTCTGAGCACCTAGTTGGCTTGGTGGAGTAGTACCTACCATAAAACTGGGTAGAGACAGGTTTCGTTACAAAGTTTGCAAACTATCGCTGATTCAAGATACCAGCAGACAGTTCTCGCTCACGTGGAATATTCTCACCTTTATAACTTTCCGCGGTGATAAATGACTGAAGTTAGTTTTGCAGTCACAGTGAAATAGTAAGTCAACTTGGTGTCAATTTTGTGACCTCGTAAAATCATACAATACGCAATCGCTCGGGTGAATTTTGAAGGTGGTAGAGCCAAGCTGTAGCCAATTGACTGCAGCTCATATACGGGCTGGTTCGACCGGGGTAGTAGCAGCTATTACAGCTGCGTTTCATAAGATGAGTGAGAGAGCCGGAAGCCCAACGCCCCCTTCTCTTCCCCTCCCTCCTTCTGCATTGCAAGCATCTATTCTACGGTAACTGCTTAACATCAGACGGGCCGTACGCTTGTTTGCCACAATCCTATAACAAAAAAAAATACCGGATACCGGATCTCGTTTCCCGGGTCCCGTATCCCGGATCTCATTTTCTGAATCCTGGATCCCGTTTCCCAGATCCCAACTTCCGTTTGGAGGATCCCCTGTCTCGGAGCCTTATCTCGTATCCCGTATCCCGTTTCCCGGATCCCAGATCCCGTATCCCGAATATCGGATCCCGTATCTCGGATATCCCGGATCCCAGATCCCGTATCCCGGATATCTGATCCCGTATCTCGGATATCCCAGTCCCGTATCGTATTAGCCCGTAAAAGTCCCGTCAAAATCGGTCTAGCCGTTTCAGAGATTAGCCCGAATCGGTACCGCCATACAAACTTTCATTCCGTATTTTACACCCTCAGGGGATGAATTCTCCAAAACGCTGAAATTAATAAAAAAAAATTGTAAACTTCAAAAATAACGAACTTCAATACAAATTTTCATCCCCTATTTCACCCCCTGAGGGGTTGAATTGACAAAAACCATGAAATTAATATTTTCATTTTTAAATAAAAGAAACCTAGTCAGCAATTTCCATAATTCTAACTTCAAAAATGACCAACTTCCATATAAACTTTCATCCCCTATTTTACCCCCTAAGGGGTTGAATTATCAAAAACCCTTTCTTAGTACACCTCTACACATCAAGTCAAACCCACCCTCCAAATTTCAAGTCTCTACGATCAGCGGTTTAGGCTGTGCGTTGTCAGTCAGTCAGTCAGTCAATCAGGACTTTGATTCTTATATATTTAGAACTAGCTGTGCCCGCGGCTTCGCCCGCGTGGAAATTGATGTTTATGATTAGTCTGTCTTATTCCAGAGCCTACACCATCTGCGTTTCACATTAAAATCAGTTTAGTAGTTATGGAGATACCGACATGGCAACAAACATTCACACATACAGACACATACACTTATTTAGCTTTTGCCCGCGAATTCGTCGGCAAAAGCTAAATAAGTGCCCGCGAATTTAAATTAAAAAAAGACGGACTCGATCCCGTTTCCCGGGTCCCGGATCCGGTTTGCTGGATCCCAAATCCGGTTTGCCGGATCCCATATCCCAGATCCCGTATCCTGGATCTCGTTTCCTGGATTCCGTTTCCTAGATCTCGTTTCCCGGATCCCGTATCTCTGATCCCGGATCCCGGATCCCGTATCTCTGATCCCGGATCCCGGATATCGTATCTGGGATCTCGTTTCCCGGATCCCGGATCGCGTTTGCCGGATCCCGTATCCCGAATCCCGCATCCCTCATCCCATTTATGGTAATGTTCCAAGCACTATGTCGAAGTTAAAGTAAATGAACATAAACACGGTGTATATCACGTATCCCAAAACCGACTTGTATTTTTAAGAAGACATCTAAACACCATTTTTCATACTTAATTCTAACTTCAAAAATGACAAACTCCCATACAAACTTTCATCCCCTATTCTACCACCTTAGGGGTTGAATTTTCATACACCCTGTAATTATTATTATTTTTATTTAAAGAAACCAAAACAACTATTAACTATCTAAAATGACTTACTTTCATCCCGCATTTAAACCCCTTAGGGTTTGAATTTTCAAAAACCCTGATTTTAACATTTTTCATTTTATAAAAGACATTTAATCACCAATTTTCATACTTCTAACTTGAAAAATGACGAACTTGCATACAAACTTTCATCCCTTATTTAACCCCTATAGGGGATGAATTTTCAAAAACCCTGAAATACTTTTTTTACATATATAAAAAGAAACCTAAACACCAATTTTCACAATTCTAACTTCAAAACTGATAAACATCTATGCAAAATAACATACAAACTTTCATCCCCTATTTTACCCCCTTAGGGGTTGGATTTTCAAAAACGCTGAAATTATTTTTTTACATATATAAAAAGAAACCTAAACACCAATTTTCACAATTCTAACTTCAAAACTGACAAACATCCATGCAAAATAACATAAAAAACTTTCATCCCGTATTTTACCCCCATAGAGGTTGAATTTTCAAAAACGCTGAAATTACTATTTTTTATTTTTTTAAAGACACCTAATTACAAATTTTCATAATTCTAACTTGAAAAATGACGAACTTGCATACAAACTTTCATCCCTTATTTAATCTCCTTAGGGGATGAATTTTCAAAAACCCTGAAATTATTTTTTTACATATATAAAAAGAAACCTAAACACCAATTTTCACAATTCTAACTTTAAAACTGACAAACATCCATGCAAAATAACATTCAAAACTTTCATCCCCTATTTTACCCCCTTAGGGGTTGAATTTTCAAAAACGCTGAAATTACTAATTTTTATTTTTTAAAAGACACCTAATTTCAAATTTTCATAATTCTAACTTCAAAAATGACGAACCTACATACAAACTTTCATCCCCTATTTAACCATCTTAGGGGTTGAAATTTATAGGTATGATTAGCCTATGTCTCCTTCCAGAGTTTACACTATCTACGTTTCAAATTTCATTAAAATCGGTGCAGTAGTTATGGAGATACGTGGGAACAAACATTCACACACACACACACACACACACAGTTACTTTCGCATTTATAATATTAGTAGGATTGACTGTTCCTCCACTACTGCAGTCCACACGGTGCAATGCTGACTCGAATATAGGTCACGTACTGCACATTGATACATTACAGAACGGACGCGGGGAGAATTTTCAGCTAGGGACAATCGATGTGAGCAAGTAATGGAATGGATTTTCAGTTACACTAACAAAAGGGTATAAAGGGCTGGTAAGAATGGAACCGATGAAGGAGTGCTGACTGAACAAGGATATCGATCGTCTATTGAAGGCGAGTGGCGTGCCCGAGCAGTCAGTTTCGACGTCTCAACGCGCAGACTAAGGCCCGTATTAATAAATGCATCTCAAAGTTGAGATCGATCTTAAGATGCAGTTTTGACGTTTAATGTATGGAAACATCTGGAAAAACAGCATCTCAAATTCGATCTGCATCTTGAGATCGATTTATTAATACGGGCCATAATGTCATTATTGATGTCTCGGGCGCGGCATCGCGGGGCATGTATACGCACCCATTGGGTGCGTCTATATGAGGAATTTACGATGCAAAAGTACACTCCAGTGGTCATTTCGCCAATGGTATTTTGGTCCCAATTTATAAGGGGGCTTATTGCCATAATACCGGGCACGCTCCCCTCGGCGAGGGTGCTTTAAATATTTTTCTTTTCTAAACCGAAATCTATTATTGGTTCATCCGATGATTTTTTTAATGTTGTGATTCTGTTTTCATCCTAAGCATGAGACTATCACTGCTAAATACATTATTTATGATTACAATAATAATTACAATAATGTAAGGCTTTCATAATTGTCATTGGCTTACATGTAAGCCATGCAATTTCACATCCAATCATTACGTATCTCACTATAGTAGTCTCTTGGGGAATGCCGTTGCCAAAAAGTTATAAAGAGGTTTTATAATGTGCTTATTTGCTATCGGTACGCGATGGGCGGGCGGGCCGCCCTAGGCTCAGACTGTGTTGCCAAAGTGGTTAATTTTTCCCTGAAATTGGGAAATAAATTCAGTCATTCAAAAGTTCAGTCAAAATAATTGCTATATTTTCAGTTGTATAAGAATTTATTTTAATAAAGGGGCATTGCCCTTTGCTGTTTGCAAATCGCAGTGGTTTGTACAAATAATACCCGTAAATTAAAATCAAAAGCTAGTCATATAAGTTAAAGTAAATAAAGCACTGAGCGAGTGAGATGCAATAACAGTATGTATAGCAATGGATGCAAATCTGAATTAGTAGGTAAGTAGGCACGGTATTTAATGGAAAACTACGTCAATTACGCGACTCTAATTGAACAGCGCGTTGCGTATGAGTCCTTCCTCCCCATCTTTTGTGATAAGAAAATTCCAAGAGCGTCTAGTCTCCTCGGGGCAACTTCAAGCAGCTAGCAACACTAGGGTGAAAGCGCCAGTGTGGCGCCGAAATCCGGCGAGGATAGACGCGTGTCGCGCCCCATGCGGCAAACACGTAGCCGAGCAAATAATTATAAACAGTAACTTTATAATAAACTATTGTTAAAACGTAGTTGTATGTGTAGCGGTTACAGTGTTTAGTTCGTGTATTCGTGTGCAGTTAAATCGATTAAAATATATTTAGGTAGACATTAAGATGAGAGTGAACGACCTCTGACAAAGAAAATGTGAAGGAAAATAATTATTCTTAAGATAAATGGCTTTGAAATTGGGATAATCAATAATTATGTTAAAAAGTCAACTACACTAGAAGTAACTATAATTTAATTATAAATAAGTTCTCATACTACCCTCATTTATATGTTACATTATCTGAGAATGCATATCTCAAAGTGCCTCTCAAATATTTCAACCCATCGATTCTAATATTCAACCCAAAAGATAACTTATTCAACCCATTAAAATATAGACAGTATTATAATTAAAGAGCATCCACCAAATACTCCACAAAAATTGTATTACTTAAAATAAATAATATTAGTTTGGTTTGGTTTGGTATAGGTAGGTATAATAGTTTGGTAAGAAAACTCGAATCCCCTACATCCGAGCTTATCCAACATTGAGGCACCTACGCCAATTGTCTCATCAATATTCCTTTAAATTAATCATTTCATCAAAGGAAATTAAAAAGAGCTTCCATAAAAATGTTAATTTTCAACCCAATTGGATACAGATGGGGTAGTAAATTCGTTTTTTCAACCCCCGGAAACTTGATTTGCCGACGTGACAGGATTAAACATTTAGGCGCGGGATAGTTTTTGCCGAGTCGGGAACGAATGAAATATGTAAATGGAGACGTTTTGAGAACTTTCAATGACCTAGTTTTCGGATAGAGATGTGTTATGAGAGGGCGGTATAACAAGTTGATAGATTGCCGTAGCTGCTACGTAATTTATAAGTACTTGGGTTGTCGATAACTACCAATTTACAAATTCGATTGAAATACAGAAGTGTATGTCATACAAGACTCAACATACTAAATTAAGAACCTGCTTACTTTTGTGGTTCAGTCCTGGCTTTTGAAACTACATACAGATCTTATGTGTCCCATAATTTAGCACAAAAAATATACTGAAAAAATAGATGCTTACAAAATTACAGAAGCATACCTTGACTTTTTGTGAATTTAATAATGGTGACTTAAAGAATTAACAACATGAACCTACTTTCGTATTGTTGCTGACGTATATACCGACTACGCGATGTACCAAATCTGTTTAATCCATCTCTGACCAACCCTTCAGGGAAACGTCGTGATGAACCGCTGGGTATATCACACCATTATTACCGAAGCAAGATCAATCCAACTGTAATAGAAGGGTGTCCAAAATGCACCTTTTATCAACCTTATTAAAGTTATGTTTCAAATATTTTCTTCTTATCCGGCTACTGCATAAGCCCATATTTGAATAACACGCAATTCCAGGCAATCAGTCAAATTCGTGATAAGACACGTGAAATATTTCACACGTTGTTCAGGAAATGGATACTAATATTTCAGTTTTTATCTCATTTGTAAATGATTTTATTCCTTTGCGACTCTCGTGACCTGGATTCTTGAATAGGTACATATTTAACCGAAATATAAGACCGATATATAAAGTAATATAGCATCACCGTTTGGCGCAGTGGTTTGAGCGTTGGCTCGGCTCACTGCATCGGGTGGTTGCCGGTTCGATTCTCGCCAGTGGCAAATTTCGGAAACGGCATTTCCGTAATTGGCCCTAGTCTGGATGTCACTCACCCCTAGTCTATTGAATGGTATCCGTAGTACAAGCGTTTGGGACCATACAGTTGGTGTGTTTGTCTGGCGATACCAAGCTTATATTCGTAGGACAGAGGTATCAATCTAACAGGGGGAGAGACTGTCGGGTGTCAGAATTGGTCCAGTGAAGATAGAATTCAGGGCAAACCATCTGTCCTGTGCTTAAAGCCCTTAAAAATAATTTCCCCAGAGCAGATTAGGGTTCAGACTAATGGTCTATCTCGCTAAATTACTTTAAGTAAAATTCTTAATAGCTCCTGAAAATTGCTGAAACAGTTTGCAAGTGAGGGAGCACTGACAAAACCATAATAGTACTAATTCCGAGTGAGTAGTTAAAGTGGTCTTAGAAGATACGTACAGGTTAAATTCTGGAAAGTAAATTTTGAAATCCAAAATTCGCTGTCAGCTGTAAATTAAAAATTTAAGGGGTTTAAAAAACAAATTATCGTTTTTACTCTCAAATGGGAAGAAAATTAAGGGTTGTTAAAGGAAGACCTCTAGATTTAATAAATATTACTGATCGATAAATCATTGTTTGAATCAGGACACACTTAGTAACAATTTTTAAGTTATGCGTTTTACGAATGTGCATTGAATTTAAATGCAACCAAAATGTTCCTAAATTAGTTAAAGGAATCCCAAGAAAAGTTCGAGAACTATGAAAACCAACGATCAAATCCCAAACGAAAAAAAGTGTTATCAAAATAGTAAATAAACTATAATAACTAGTGAATAAACTTCACTTAGAACAAGACATTAAAGAAAACAAAATGGCGTCGTCTAACGGTAAAGAAAGCGCGAAAATGACGGCGTCTGTGGACAGTCTAAAGTTATCCAGCAAAAACACATCAGTATGTTCCTCCAAACACGCCTCATCAGAATCGGTGCTGTCGAGGAAGGACAAGGAGTGTCTGCAGATGCAAGAATGCAAGAAGAAGCTGCTGGCGATGGAGCCGCAAATCATCATACGAGATGAGAACGTGGTGCTCCGGTCGCCGCCGCAGAAGAAGATTGTGATGCCGCCGCCTCCTATTAATGCTGACGTAAGTATAACTGGGTCACACAAAACTACAATTTTCTAAGCTTATAGCGACGGGCAACACAATGGTCACAAAGAGCGAATTTTCGTATGTACTTTGTGACTACAAAAAATTATATTATGACACGATACCGTCACGTAATTTTGCATGCGGTTCGAATTGTGTTCACACATTTTTCTTCAGATTTTTTTATGGCCCACTATTTGTGAAATTATAATTGGATCTGCACGCCGCGCCGTCATGCTGTTAAAAATACTATCTTCATAATACTTATTCCAATTTCTGTAATACCTAACTGATCATCTATAAATCTATTCACTCCACCTTCCAGAACGTAAACCTTTTCAACCATCAGACGACAGATATTTTGATTGAATCCGAAACCTTTATACGGTCGTGCCGAAAGTTCTCCGCAATTTAATTGAAAGGGCGACAAGCCTTGAGAACTCGTGAAAAGAGCGTAATTTAATCAACTGAGACATCCATTAGTTTATTGAAATCGCAGAATAGTCGGTGAAAACATTTTCTGTATAACGTACAAACAAGTTGCACTGAAAGATTCTATAAGCCACGAGCCAAATAAAGTATTGTGGCTCGCAGGGTAGACCGAAGTCGCCGTGAGCCGGTGGATACTCTGCCTCGTAAAACTTTAGTATCTGATTAAAGTTCTCTATGAAGGAGATGCTTTTAATCTGAGATCGTAAATCTAGGAGGAGGTATAGATCTACGTATGATAAGTACTGAGATACACCGGTAGCAAAATTAACATGAAAAATATTCCTTCTAACCAATTTTCAGGATTGTATGTTTAAGATAATAGGAGTATCGTAACGGATTTATCTCTGCATCCCGCAGCTCGCGAGGCAAATGATTGTGCGTCCGAGGCACACGATTGAAGCCTCGTACTGTTTAAATAAGCACCTGTCTCGTGAGGATCAGGATTCAGTCAAGTTAGTCCTGTACCGACCATGAAAATACAATTTTACACCCACTCAGCATGGCTTGGTCTGACAAAGACCTGAGCAGAGCTATACGAAGAAATAAAACACAATGTCATGTCTGAAGCGGGCTTTCGATCAGGGTATGTAGAACTCTCGAACAAAGAGCAAACTTTCATCATTCTGCCTCGTTATCTCAATGTGTCTCATTCCTAACGTCGTGAAAACTCCCTGATTTACGAGCAAATCTTAAATCGCTATTTTCTCATTCACCGCGCGAATCAGATTGGCAAGTTTTGGAGGCCATTTTCACGTCACAGCCGATAGGACCCGCTTTAATGAGCTGTAGATAACTACTGTTCTTTATTGGCGGCGTCTTCATCAGGCGCATGCCTCGCGCGAGCACTCACTTTTGACGTCGGAACGCATAGACGTAATGTCATAATATGAGTGCTCGGGTGAGGCATGCGCGCCATATGGACACATCTAATAGGTTGTTACAGAATATTGATGGTACCAGGAGAACAGCTAGTTCAGTAGTCAAATACCTCCGATGCGTGTATCATGGAAACTATTTAACCCGATTGTCTTAACCATCTCCTACCTTTAATGGTGTCCTAGTACATTGGTATTGGGAAAAGGCAAGATTATTTCGTCTCTACTAGTCTCGGTATTGAACTCCGGTTTTATAACGTTGTAATGAAGATATCTCCAAACTTCAAGTTTGTCATCATCACCAATGCTTACTATATCACGAACTATTCGGTGAAACTGTCAATGTTATTGAAGTTGAGATTAAATTTGAGTAAAAAGTGAATGTTGATTGTTTCTGACTATGCAAAAATGAAGAACAACAAATCAATATATAACGCCGACAGAAGAATGGAACTTAAGACGGGGACAGCAGCTAACGAGGCATTTTTGGAGGCTATCTCCTCTTAGACGAGTGGAGTAAATATCACTGTATTAACTGAGCCCTCATCTTTAAAAAATAAGCAGGAAAAAAGTTCTTTATGCTCTTTTTCTATGTGAAAAAAAAAATCAAAATGAAGCTGTTTTCGTCTTAAAATTTCTATCTCCTTCTAAACGGCTTGGAATTTTTTATTATTTTTTTCGCCAAAAGATGAAGACAATACCTAAAAAAAATTAAGATCGATTTTGGTGATGCAATAGTTTTTCACGTCACAATTAATGATTTTCGATATTTTCGCAAAAAATGTGGGCGGGGCTAGTGCGCTCTCGACCAATCCAGACGGCGGAAACGCGCGGTGAGGAAGCGGGGCCTTAATAAAGTTTTCCTAAGAAAATCTAGATACTACTGAAAAAGGGGTCTTCAGAAGGTCTCCAAGTCCCAACTTTTCCACTTTCAGGCATCGATAACGAGGTCCCAGCTCGATACCCGCCATCTTGTATAAAAAGCCCGTTATATTTCTTTATACTTAAAGATTATACTGGGATTAAAAGTTATGAACAAGGAGGTTATTAATTGATTTCGAAATTAATCATCTTTAATTTTCGCTTCGTTGGTTTTGTGCACATAGTAAAGACTAAAGAAAGAGGTGCCCTTATTAGATATATGTATGAAAAAAAACGTGGTCATTGTTTTTTCATTTTCATTGTTCTATCTACCGGTAAATAGTTGAACTACTCGCTTCGTTTTATGTCGATGTTAGTACTAGGCCGACCACTCGGCCGAGTTGCTTAGGGCCAGTCCCCTTAGTAATTGGTCGATGGTTTTGTGGTTGTGTGCATTATCGACCAAGAAACTGTTCAAGTAGGTTAAAATATTAATTCTACTTTAAAAAGTTGTCGATCGAGAAATATACATACATATTCGTATTTGGGTAATTAGTGGGTATTAGCAACAGACCGCTTTGAAACGACCCAAAAGTTGAGAAGCCTTAACAATTGAATTATTTGAAGTTATAATGGGTCTATGTATTAATTATTCACGTTGTGAAACCAATGATAGTTAAGTTAGGAGAACGTGGCTCACAACAAGACGACCGATAGTGGTAAGTACTACTCCGCCAAGCCAACTAGGCACCTGCCAAATGTGACGTCAACCGCACAAGAAGGCAGTGGCGGTGTGGGCGTGCGGGCGGGAAGCTGCAGTCGGTGGCGGGTGTGCGGGGCGGTAAGCAGGCGGGAAGCCGCATTCCAACCGAGCGCCTAGTTGGCTTGGTGGAGTACTATCCTATTGATTGCTGGCAGACATATTAGTTGTGTTGGATTATTTAATTTAATAATAACTAGTAGGAGGTTTCCGTTACGTCTGATTTTATATACCAAAATCATTCAAAATTATGTTGCTATGCTTAATTGGTATTTCTGTGCCTTGGGAGATTACTCTTCTGCTATCCCTCACATACAGTTTGACGTCTGAAATCCTAGCTCTAATACCGTGTGTCCACTGGCAAGTAACTTCCGCAATTTCTTGCAGAAGTCACTTGCCGACGTGTTTCCACTGACTGCTATTTTACACATGTGGGACTTGCAGCAAGTTCGGCAAGTCGCAGAAGTCCACTTGCGTGAGTGTTTACACATTGTAAATCGCTTGCGCAAGTAAACTTGTGCAAGTTTTCTTGCCGTGTGTCCACACGACATAAGATTCATTAATTCAATAATTAAGTTGATAATCTTCCAACTCCTATTATTTCTTTTGTTTATATGCAGTGGGTTCCATGAAAATTTTATTTTTTCCCGGGACTCGTCGATAGCCAAACTTAGGCGTCATCGTTGGATTTGTCGATTCTGACTTACAGGAGTTAGTGGCGGGCCTAGTCCCATAAAAAAAGAAACTGTACCATAGGTTTACGTGAGGTTATGGCTTCATAAACAAAGGTTGCAACACATCAGACTGTCTGTCAATCACGCGGCTGGTGCCACCCTGCGCCGGTCTCCTAGAGTTTACTGTCAAAATTGCTAGACGAAATCGCTTGATGTAATCCGTCATGGTATCCGTTATCTATGTGGTAGAGGCACGCACGACAGAAACTCTAACTTTGTCCGACTTTCGGTTGATATCGTGAAAATTATTTCAGCTTGGTGCTTAAAATAATATAGGTGCGCTATCTATATCTATACTAATATATAAAGAGGGAAATGCTGACTGACTGACTGACTGACTGACTGACTGACTCATCAACGCCGAGCCGAAACTACTGAAGTTAGAGACATGAAATTTAGACAGTAGATATATTTTGTGACGTAGGCAAGCAATAAGAAGCGATTTTTGAAAATTCAACCCCTAAGGGGGTTAAATAGGGGATGAAAGTTTGTATGCAAGTTCGTCATTTTTCAAGTTAGAATTATAAAAATTGGTGTGGAGGTGAAGTTTTAAAAATAAAAAATATGGTTTTCAGCTATTTGAAAAATTCAACCCCTAAGGTGGTAAAATAGGGGATGAAAGTTAGTTGGGAAGTGAGTATAGATGTTCGTCATTTTTGATGATAGAATTATGAAAATTGGTGTATAGGTTCCTTTTTATAAATAAAAAACTTGAATTGCTGCGTTTTTGAAAATTCAACCCCTGAGGGGGTAAAATAGGGGACGAAAGTTTGTATGGAAGTTCGTCATTTCTGAGGTTAGAATAATGAAAATTTGTGTTTAGGTTTCTTTTTACGTATTATAAATAAAAAAAATCTGCATTTTTGAACTTTCAACCCCTAAGGGGATTAAATAGGGGATGAAAGTTTGTATGCAAGTTTGTCATTTTTCAAGTTAGAATTATGAAAATTGGTGTTTAAGTGTCTTTTTAAAAATAAAAAATTATGGGTCTCGGCGTTTTTGAAAATTCAACCCCTAAGGGGATTAAATAGGGGATGAAAGTTTGTATACAAATTCGTCATTTTTCAAGTTAGAACTATGAAATTTAGTGCTTAGGTGTCTTTTTAAAAATAAAAAAATATGGGTTTGGGCGTGTTTAAAAATTCAACCCCTAAGGGGGTAAAATAGGGGACGAAAGTTTGTATGGAAGTTCGTCATTTCTGAGGTTAGAATAATGAAAATTTGTATTTAGGTATCTTTTTAAAAAAAATGTTTCGGCGTTTTTTTTAAATTCAACCCCTATGAGGATTAAATAGGGGATGAAAGTTTGTATGTATGCAAGTTCGTCATTTTTCAAGTTAAAATTATGAAAATTGGTGTTTAGGTGACTTTTTAAAAATAAAAAATATGGGTTTCGGCGTTTTTTAATATTCAACTCCTAAGGTGGTAAAATAGGGGATGAAAGTTCATATGGAAATTCGTCATTTCCGAGGTAATAAATAACACGAATGAATAATTGAGTTTAGGTTTCTTTTTACGTATCAAAAAATATGGATTTCAACTTTTTTTATGTAGCCAATTGACTGCAGCTCATATTATATGGGCTGGCTCGACCGGGGTAGTACCACCCTCTCACAGAAGATCGGCGTAAAGCAGCTATTACAGCTGCGTTTCGTACGATGAGTGAGGGAGCCAAAAGCTCCATCCCACTCCCCTTCAGGTCGGCAATTTGCGAGCAATGCCTTTGGTATTGTAAGCATCTATAGGCTACGGTCACTGCTTAACATCAAGCGGGCCGTAAGCTTTTTTGCCAACGCAGTCCTATAAAAAAATTTAGGTTGATCCTTTAAGGAAAATATTTATATAGTATGAGCGACTGTAGCCTAGGGGTGAACAGGTTGGGCTAGCAATCACAAGGTCCCAGGTTCGATCCCCGGTAGGGCATGCACCAATGGATGAATTTTCATCTATGTGCATAATTTACAGTACGCTGACGGTGAGGGAAAACATCGTGAGGAAACCTACCTATCCCTCGGGATTAGGTAATAGTCAGTTCCTGTATACACGGCGACAAGGTTCACCACCTGTCACGTTAGGTTCTGACTATCTGGTGAAACGTGGGCTTTGAGTTGGTTAATACCTCCACAATGTGGTGGTGTATGGCCACTCAAGCCTCTGACTACCCCCGAATGGGGATAAAAGTCGTGACGTTATATTATTTATTATTATTATTTATATAGTAAGCATCTATCATCATATACGGTAACTGCTTAACATCGGGCGGGCCGTACGCTTTATTGTCACCCCAGTCCTATAATAACAAAAAAAACAGGTTGATACTTTAATGAAAATATTTATATAGTAAGCATCTATAGGCTACGGTAACTGCTTAACATCAGGTGGGCCGTACGCTTTAATGGTACCGCAGTCCTATAAAAAAAATATAGATTGATGCTTTAAGGAAAAAAGATATATAGTAAGCATCAATAGGCTACGGTAACTGCTTAACATCAGGCGGGCCGTACGCTTTTTTGCCACCGCATTCCTATAATAAAAAATATAGGTTGATACTTTAAAGAGAATATTTATATAGTAAGCATCTATAGGCTACGGTAACTGCTTAACATCTGGCGGGCCGTACGCTTTTTGCCACAGCAGTCCTATAATAAAAAAATATCCGGGATCCGGCAAACGGAAGCTGGGATCTGAAAAAACGGGATCCGGGATTAAGAAAATGAGATCCGGGATACGGGATCCGGGATAGGAAATCTGGGGTATGAAATCCGGGATATGGGATACGGGACCCGTGATATCCGGGATACGGGAACCGGGATCCGGCAAACGGAATCTGGGATCCGGGAAACGAGATCTGGGATACGGAACCCGGGAAACAAGATCCAGGATAAGAAATTCAGGATATTTGATATGAGATTCGTGATATCAGGGATACGGAATCCGGGTAACGAGTTCCGGGATACGGGATCCAGGAAACGAGATCCGGGATATGGGATACGAGATACGGGATCCGTGATATCCGAGATACGGGATCCGGGATTTAGCTAACGGAATCTGGGAACGGGATCCGGGATATTCGGTATACGGGATTCAGGATCCGGAAAACGGGATCCAGGATCCGGAAAACGGGATCCAGGATTCGGGCAACGGAACCTGAGTAACGAGATCCGGGATACAAAATCCGGATCCGGGAAACGGGATCCGGGGTCCGATTTTTTTAAATTTCAATTCTGCGCGGACGAAGTCGCGGGCAAAAGCTAGTACATTATAAAGACGCCAACGTTATTTCTATATATTTTTGACAGATTATGGCTGTATTCGGCACCCGTTTTCCTGTCAAAATACGCAACGGCGCAACTGAGCAATCACCAAAGAAATTTAGTAGGGTTATTTCGTTCATGGCAATCACTGACCATGTAGACATAATGCAATGTCATAAAATGAATGCTTGGGCGCGAGGCTCGCCGCTTTTGGACGCATCCAATGACCACAAATTCTGGCAATGATAGATTCCATTGCAATTAACCTATTGCCATTATACCGGGCTCATTCCGTCATTACGAGTCCTCAAATAAAACATTATAAATTGACTACAATTAGTAGGCTCGCCTTTTATTAAATAGGGACTTTTAATAGGGAATTAGTGATAGCAAAGGCTTTTCCCTCTGTATTATCCCATGAGAGCGTACTCTAACAACGTTATTTCCCAGCAGTAATATGCGTTGTATTAAAACTGTTCAGACGAGAGATTATTGAAGTCGGTAATGAGATTATTATATTGTCTCCAAGCAAGATCTTTGGGGGAATAACTCTGTGTTGACCGAACTTGATCCTCCTTTTAGCCTCGTTGAATCTAGTAGTCATAGGCACAACTGATCGCAGTCTTGGGTTCGATGTCTGGAATCCTATCCTTCTAATATTATAAATGCGAAAGTTAGTGTGTGTGTGAATGTTTATTACCACGTATCTCCATAACTACTAAAGTGATTTTAATGAAATTTAAAACCTAGATCTAGAATAAGACATAAGCGGGCATTACATTATCCAGTTTTCAGAGCGCTAAATTAGTGCTGCAGTGCGAAATTGTACTAGTTTTGGATCAGTAACTGCCTTTAAAACATTCAATTTTAGCACACTAGCTCATCTGCTGTGCAAATTATATAATGTAATGCCCTAGAGTAATCTTAGACATCAATAACCACTCGGGCCAAGCCGCGGGGCACAGCTAGTTTTAAATAACATAGCCCACTGTCCACATGCTTCGTCAGTTTCGTCAGTTATTACATTGAAACATAAAACTTCCCGAAATGGAACGTAGTTTCTGAGAGCAAGCTTTTATTAAAAAAATCCCATTATCCGCATTTAAAATTTTATCCATTTCCTAAACATAGCTCTCCATCCAGTCTGCGCCCAAAGCGGATATAAAAGCTCTTAGACTGAAATTATAGTCGCGATGGTAATGCGACGTCCAGGTCGAAGCTTAGATCGATACACATTAAGTTCAGATTTATCCCAGACTTGGTAGGTACCACTTTGGTTCGATAACGGTTCGAAGATTGCTACGGGATTAGACCGAAATTTATAAATATTATTTTCACCAGACTAATACACAGAATTGATGGTCCCAAACTAAGCTATGCTCATACTATGGCTACTATACAGGGTTATTGAAAAAACACTAACAAACTTGTAGGATTGTATTACTGACATCAAAAACAACAACTTTTGTTCTATGAAACCTGTAATACAGGTTTCTTGTAAACCTATAACGGGCACCAGCTCTCACAATGCAGATTTGTCTGGGTTTGAACATATTTTAAACACCCTTTCGCCTACCTATTGCATGAAATCTGTTGTGAGAGAAATATACTTATAAATAAATAATAATAATTGTTAATATGACTTTTTACTAAACATAATACATTTAACAAAAAATCACTTTCTAAAATGTATGAAACAAGAAAATATTCTCATCTAGAGGAAAGCCATGGTACGTGGTTGTATTCCACTTTGCCCTAAAGTACCTAAACGGACCACGGTTATCCTCTAGATGAGCATATTTTCTTGTTGCATACATTTTAGAAAGTGATTTTTCGTTAAATGTATTATGTTTTGTAAAAAGTCATAGAACAAAAGTTGTTGTTTTTGATGTCAGTAATACAGTCCTGCTAGGTTGTTAATGTTTTTTCAATAACCCTGTATAATAGACTGGGGGCGATCCCAGTGACCAAACCAGCCCCCCCTAGACAAGTGGCTTCGTCAACTAGCGTTTCTACAAAACAGTACGCTTCATGTATGGAAATGACATAAGTCCCGTGATCTACTTATCGCCTTGTAATGGTCATTTCCATACATTTAAGCGTAGCAATTTGTAGAAACGCTCGTAGACGAACCCACTTGACGGGGTGCAGGGCAAATTACGAAAAGTCACTTTCCGAAATTTAATTCTAGAATTGTTCACGCTGTGAAAGCTGTCCAATTATGTTTTTCTTCAGCTGGACTTTCCTTAAAGGAGGCAGTATCGACTTTAGTATTAGACAATATTTTTTACACAAGTAGCTATCCTGTCCTCTTTTTCCTTAGTTCCCTAGACTAGTCCGATTTCGACCCCAAACTATATTCTGGAACTGACGTGACGTGATCAAGTTGATGCCTAGATATATTGCTCTACGCTAACTAGATCGCCGCGTCAGTGTTCGTGTGAATTTACATAAAATCGAAGCTGTCCATCGGAAAGTAAACATTGTAACTCACGTAGCGGATCGTAAATCTGCTTTTAGATTCGTAGTACCCACCCACAAGCGGTTACAACCTATGTGATTATTCCCCTTTGATTTCTGAGGATGTAATAAAAATAACACTTTGAAATACTATGCTTTTTAGTCATACAGACAGACTGTTCGACTTAGCTGGGTCTGACGACGACGCCACGGTTCAACAAAGAAAGGACAAACTATGAAACTGATAGAGAATGGTAGAAACAAGCGTAAAAACTGCTTGTTAAGCAGTTACCGTAGCCTGTAAATGCTTGGAATACCAAAGGCATTGCTCGCACTTTGCTGACCTGCAGAGGAGTGGGCAGGAGGGAGAAGGGGGGTGTTGGGCTTCCGGCTCTCTCACGCATCGTACGAAAGCAGCTGTAATAGCTTTACGCCGATCTTCTGTGAGAGGGTGGTACTACTCTGGTCGAGCCAGCCCGTATATGAGCTGCAGTCAATTGGCTAAAGCTTGGCTCTACCACCTTTGACTTCGATGAAGTCTTCGACTTCGGTGCCCACTATAGCAGACGTCACTTTAGTACTAATAGTCATAGCACTTACTCACCACTATAGACGTATAGAAGAATTCAACCCTCATTTGAATATTAAAGAGCACACGTTGTTGGTGCCTAATGGTTTGCTTTGGCACCTCACGCTGATGTTTTGTTTATAATAAAACGTCTTTATAAATTTCTTCGTTTTATTTCGGTAATTTGGTGTTTTACAATCAATGTACAAAATGGTGGATGGGACGAGAGAGCTCTTTTTTCTACAGGCTTCTTTCACGCGCTTCTTTCAAGCACCATAGATAACAAAAATACTTTTTCTTTGACAGTTGACAGCTTCTTTGACATTTAACTAAGACGTCAGAATTTCGGGGTCCCCGACGCCGGAACACACGTTTATTTTAACGATTATGTTAAATAGTATCAAGTTAACATGAAATGTCGGAAGTTAAGGGCTATCACCCCAGCCGTTTGAAGGGTATAAGGGTAATATTTGCAAAGTTAGGAATAACAACACCTCACAGTTTTCATGTGGATGTTATTGAGACGAATTAACACATTAGACCCTTCATGTTTGCAGCTAAATTGGCCGTTCCTTCCACTCGACACCACCAAAACGACACCATCGGTGGTGTCGTTTGGAATCTCTAGTCCATACGACACCACCCTAGTGATGTCCAGAAACGCGTGTTTTTGACAAACAGCTCCCAGTTCATTAAAATAAATAAATAAATATCAGACAACATCACATACATTGATCCGACCCCAAAGTTATTATTTCAAGTTATCTATAGTTAAACGATAATTAATAAAACAGAGTTTATGAAATAAATATTAACTAAACTAACTAAACTAACAGATAAATATAAACTTTATCAAATGACATACCTCATTAATGAAACTGCTTGAACTTAATTGGAGTTTTCATATCAACAACTTTGTATGTAGGTAACCTCACTAATAGTCGGTGGTGTCGTATGGACTAGAGATTCCATACGACACCACCGGTGGTGTCGGTTTGTTGGTGTCGAGTGGAAGGAATGAAATTGGCTCACTTACCTATATTTATTTATTTAGCGACTGTAGCCTAGGGGTGAACAGGTTGGGCTAGCAATCAGAAAGTCCCAGGTTCGATCCCCGGTGGGGCATGTACCAATGGATGAATTTTCATCTATGTGCATAATTTACAGTTCGCTGACGGTGAGGGAAAACATCGTGAGGAAACCTACCTATCCCTCGGGATTAGGTAATAGTCAGTTCCTGTATACACGGCGACAAGGTGGTGAACAATCTGGTGAAACGTGGGCTTTGAGTTGGTTAATACCTCCACAATGTGGTGGTGTATTGCCACTCAAGCCTCTGACTACCCCCGAATGGGGATAAAAGTCGTGACGTTACACACACACACACACCTATATTTAAATGTGCTTGGTTTTGTTAGCATAGCCGCTGTTGGACATCCTTTGTGCTGGAACTATTGAATATTCAGTTCAAGAGGGTCGAAAACGGAATTATTCTCAACTACACTGAACAGCAAAGAAAACGGGTCGGTTAGAAAATTCAATATCTTCAAAAGTACCTGACCTAGCTTTATGAAATAAAGACTAAATTAAAGAATACTTAAGGGCCTCCGCAGACTAGCTACTTTTAGCATCGGCGATCGGCGATTTTAATGCTGCGTCTCGCTCGTTCGCGCTCGAAGAAACGCGACGCAGCATCGATACGTCACTAAACCGTCGGTCGCCGATGCTAAAAGTAGCTAGTCTGCGGATGCCCTAAATGAAAATAAAAAAACCGGTTTTCTTTGCTGTCCAGTGTAATTTATACGTAGAAAATTGGGTATAAAACGGAATTACTCTCTGGAAGACAAGGCTCTTTGACTAGATTTTATTAGTGTTCAAGAAAGTAAGCATTATTTGTTGTTTTGTAGTCTAGGTCTGCAAACACCAAAGCAATACTTTTCCACGAGTCATGGCCTCGATTAGCGATTGGCATCAATGTTATTACTGCGATAACTTGGTGCTAATGTACTTTTGTACTTAATATCGGAGAGGCGTTAAAACTACAATAAATTTGGTATTTTTTGGGTTACACAAATGTAATTTGTAAATGTAGATGGATAGATAGACACATAACTCTTTATTAATCCACCACTAGAAAAATATACATTTATAAATAATTACACAATTTACACAGAAAGTGGAAAATGGGCGGCCTTATCACTAATAGTGATCTCTACCAGGCAACCGACAGCAGGCAGGAGGCAGGTGTAATGTAACGTCACGACTTTTATCCCCGTTCGGGGGTAGTCAGAGGCTTGAGTGGCCATACACCACCACATTGTGGAGGTATTAACCAACTCAAAGCCCACGTTTCACTAGATAGTAAAAAAAAATTAAATGTAATTTGATGTTTGATAACTGCTTGGTGGCGCTTGGCTAGTGGTTAGATGCGTGCACATTTGGTGTCTGTCTGGATGCCTGTCTCTTGTAGACGCAGCTGTTTGAGCGTGAGCCTTTCTTCTCTCTGCAAAAGGTGGTGCGGTAGTAGCTCGTAGTGCACTGTGCGGTGCCTTATACACAATAGATGTGTCCATATGGCGCGCATGCCTCACCCGAGCACTCATATTATGACATTAAGTCTATGCGTTCCGACGTCAAAAGTGAGTGCTCGCGCGAGGACCATATGGACACATCTATTGATGAAGAATCTAAGATAATACAGTCCCACAAGCTTAGAGCCGTTAATAGCGTCGTTAGTGTCAATCGATACAAGACTGAAAATATGACAATTTTCTATTGAAGATGTCAGTTTCTGTTTTGGCCTCTAGGCCATATACAGTGTGTTAAGAAACCCCTGTCTGACCCGTGAAGGTATTGTTGGGTATCGAGACTAGATTCTATTTTTGTAATTTTTCTTATTTTATTTTTAACTTTTTTTTTTCTAAAAACAATTTAAGCGAGATATGAGATGCACCATCATTTCTGTATTTTCATATATCGGCAAAGTAGTGTCAAATATTCGTGCCAAGAAGGTAGGGCTAGAAGTGACTCGCGCGGTGAGGTATCTTCTATTGGCAGCGGGTAGAGAGTGGCCTTTCTGTACATAGAGTACTCTGTGCGTAAATTACACGATGACCAATCCGGGACTTGAACTGCTATCCAACAATAAATCAGAGCCCTTTCGGCATAAAATAAAAAAATACTGAATAAAAACAAGCCCAGGTGTTCAAACGGACTTTGATTGCCGCTTTTATCGCTTCGGGAATCGAACCCGCGACCGCCAGAACAAATAAATAAACCTTTATTGCGGCGTTAATGTTATCGACAGATAAAATGTACAAGAATACTACTAGGTTCTACTTCAACGTAAAATAAGAATTGTACGTCACGCCTTTATTCGTTTAAGAGGTAGGCAGACATGTTACAGGGCTATTACCATTATATTCCACTCCATTATTGGTGGTAGAGCCAAGCTGTAGTCAGTCGACTGCAGTTCATATATACGAGCTGGCTCGATCGGGTTAGTGTCACCCTCTCACAGAAGATCGGCGTAAAGCAGCTAATTAAGCTGCGTTTCGTACGATGAGTGAGAGAGCCGGAAGCACAAACCCCCCCCCCCCTTCCATCCCTCTCCCCTTCAGGTCGGCAATGTCTTTAGTAGTGTAAGCATCTATAGGCTATGGTAACTGCTTAACATCAGGCGGACCGTACGCTTTTTTGCCACCTCGTCATATAAAAAATAAAAAGTAAAAAATTTCATGTTTCTTGTATGGGGACCCCCTTTATGTATTTGTTGTTGTAGCGGCAACAGAAATACACATTCTGTGAAAATTTCAACTCTCTACCTATTACGGTTCGTGAGTTAAAGCCCGCTGACAGACAGACAGACAGACAGACAGTCAGACAGACAGTCAGACAGTCAGACAGACGGACAGACGGACAGCGTAGGCTTAGTAATAGGGTCTCGTTGGCACCCTTTGGGTACGGAACCCTAAAAAAACAACAAGCAATTTATATTCAGCTACCTTGAGTAAAATGCCGCATAATAACTAATTCTCTTAAAGCAATGAATCCATTATTTGACATTGATTGACATGATAGATTTAGGTGGAGGAAAAGTCTTCTAAGATCCATCAAGAAAGCCATCCAATGTATTCAAGTGAACGGAGGGAAATCATAACATCTTGATGTCCTAGCCAGTATCCTAAGCAACTCCGCTCTCCGTAAAATAGACACAGAAGATCGGCGTAAAGTAGCTATTAAAGCTGCATTTTGTACGATGAGTGAGAGAGCCAGAAGCCCAACTCCGCTTCCTTCCTTCCGTTCCACTCAACTTCAGATCTATAGGCAACGGTAACTGCTTAACATCAGGCGGGCCGTATGCTTGTTTGCAAACTCAGTCCTATAAAAAAAGTTTCAGTGTTACAAAAAAAGTTAAATTTGTTTTGAACGTGTGTCAAATCTTGAAAGTCTTTGCTAGACATCTGTTCAAAACGAGTTTTATTTTGTAAAACACAGTTTAAATGTTCCAAAGCGTCCTTTCAGCAATTGATCACTTCTTGCACTTGGCTTCTTGCTTGCATGAAGCTCCAGCCAATATTAATAATGCAAGCTCTCACGTTTGGTTTCCCGTGGGAAGTCCTCGGCGGCGGCGCGTTGCAACTTGCACGGCTGCGCTTCAATGAAGGGTACGTACGATGCTAAGTAGGCCGTGAGAACATCGCACGTTGTCTTGTTACTGGAATAGTAACATCATCACACCTGTATGATCTAAGGGGTAGGCAGAAACTGGTGGAGAAATGAGAAAATGTCTGCGACTGTCTTACGGATAAAGGCGTCAACTTCATAACCGAAAGAGCCCACTTAGCGTAAAGATTTAACTTAGCGGGTAGGGCTAACGTGACTACTATTATGTGATATAGTATGTACCTATGGCAATTTAAAAAATAAACAATGCGCCGAATCGAAGATCTGAAAGAAACTTCGCGGCTTAACATTTATTTTATTGTTTTATTTGCAAATTTATTTTATTTGTGTACTACCTGCCTAACGGTCAAATACTCAAAGGCTTCAGACTCATTTCAACTGCTAAATAGCAGTTTGAGACGCTGCCGCCGTTCTGTCATTTTTGCTATGACGTGTCAGAAGGGCCAGACAAGTGGCATGAACGCTAATCGAATAGAATAGAATTGACTTCACAATGTATGGAAATGTCAAATGGAAATGTGAAATTGTAGACGTTTGACGTCTACGGGCGTTCATTCAAATCGCTACGCTTCATGTATGGAAATGATCACGATTCACGTGATCTACATAGCAACTTGTTGTTGATCTACATAGCGACGTTTGACATTTCCATACATTGTGAAGTCTATTCTATTCTATTCGATTAGCGTTCATGCCACTTGGCTAGCCCCTCTGTTATGCAGCTCTCAAATTTGAGTTACGTATGAGTACTCGGCGGTATACTCATGTATAATACTCAAATCGATCCCCACACTACCGGCCGCTCAACTCACGCGGTCGTACTATACAATAACACAATCAACGACTACTGATGAACAATTATTTTACATGAAAATGGCGTATGGGACAACATAGAGCTGCTTGTAGGCGGTCCCTTCATCCGTGATTTCCCCTGGGCCGAGGTGATTCGGCCCTTTGGGACGTGCGGATAACTGTAAGATCTACGAACTTGGTTTTCATAGTGGTTTTATGAAAGTATTTTTTGTTCTCAGACACTATTATTTTGCTTGGATTATATAATATCGGATTATCCCACTTTAAAAGTGCCTGTAATGCTTCGCTTGACTGCCATTTTTTTACGAGCTATAAAAGTCATTAAATAATGATTGGCTTTGCTTTAATCGATATTTCTAAGAACTTACGCAAATTGAATTCTCCAGTAGATGCTTCCTTCACGCCGGTTTATTAAAGTTGTGTGTGATACTTGTACTACAAAGATACATTCTCTAAAACACCAAAAACCTCATGTAAGAAGCTAATGCTGAAACTTAATATCCGTATATCCGGTCATTAAATGCTGAACACGTACAGCAGAAAAAGGGTATTAAGGTTAAGCCATCGCGAAAATATAATAACCCGGGTAAGCCTGTTAATACCCGGATAATAATTACGTCACGTTGCGCGCTTTATCCGGATGAAACATAAACGTTGTAATAAATAAGCAGCAAGCGCTTTGAAACAATGTGTAAAGTTCACCAACCCACACTGTTCCAGCGTGGTGAATCCCCCTCATCCCCCAAACATTGACGGAGAGTGTGCCCGGTATAATAGTCATAGACCCACAAAATACCATCTGTGAAAAGAAGTGCACAGAAGGGTACCTCTGCCTACCCTTTTTGGGAAACACATGCGTGATGGCTCTTTAACTTCACCAGTTAGCAAGTTATAAGTGATTCGCACATAAAATCTGTAAATATCTGGTATTTACGCAATTGTGCGAGCCAGGGGGCCTACTCGCTTACAAACGAAAACGAAATTTCGGACGAAAATCGCGTATTTCCTACTATGTTTCTCATTGATTCCGACATTTCTTACGAACGAAAATTGTTTAACGTTTAGATTCGACGACGACGAAGACGTCAAACAATTTTCGTTCGTAAGAAATGTCGAAATCAATGAGAAACGTAGTAGGAAATACGCGAATTTCGTCCGCAATATCGTTTTCGTTTGTAAGCGAGTAGGCGCCCAGGGCAGACACTGGAATATGTTTCAAATAAAGAGCTAAATTCTATTACCGAGCAAATAACCGTTGGCTGTAAAAACAGGATATTAAGGCTTAAGCAAACGCAAACATAATAACCCGGATAAGTTTATTAAATACCCGGGTACAGTGTCACGCCGGGCCGGGCGCACGGACAAGCGTTCTGTGGGATATTTATGTTTGTTGTTCTAGGAAAATAGGGTTCGTTTTGTTTTGATGACACTTGCAATGTAAAGGTTTTTCAAACTTGTTTAATCATTTCATGTATGAATTAATTTTATTTTCACTTTGAAATCCTTTACTTTTCATTTTTTAATATGGTTAGGTTAATTTCAAGCAAGTGTACCATTTATTGTGCTTCTATACTGTATTTATATACCTAATGTTATATAATTTATACCCCTTTATCACTACCCTATTTCTATGCAAAACACGTATAAATAAGAGCTTATTCACTGAAGTTTACAACACATAAAAACATTACAGTATAAAAAAGTATATACGTTAAATGCAAGTTTGTTAATATTTATGACGCGTTGTAAAGTATTTGCAAGCGAATATAACATAGATATAACGCATTATAATCCCCAGGGTCCGCGACAACAATGTAATGTAATTGAAAATTTAACGAGAAAATCAGGAATGCAACATGCATCGAGCGAACGAAGGACAACCTGCGAAGAGATTGAAGCAATATTGCCATTACCGCTTATTGGTTTATTTTATCGTCACGAGCTCCTCTGAGACAAGGCGAGGACTCATTTATTTCGCCAATGTTATACAAGGTGGTGACGACATAGTGACAATAAATTAAAACACGACCCCTGCTAGTCAATCTCAACACTTTAAAATTATATTTTTTTTTACATCAAAGTCCAAAATTTCACATTTTCAAAAAAATTAAATGCGGAAATAGTCTAAACGAAACACAACACCCTTTATAAACGTCTACCGACCTCATAGAATGACCTGTAAGTACAAGCGTGGCAACATCGCTTCGGTGTCGGTGTTTTTAGCGGTATCTTTGTAGGCGTAAAGTTAAAATAGTCAAAATAAAAAAGCAATCCCGTGGCAATACTTTTGAATATAATGTAATAATATTTTATGTGCGAACTACTAATGTGATACCCAGTATGTGGTTTCAATTATTGTCATGATGTCGTCACCACCCTGTATACTATCACGCCTGCATTCCCCGAAGAACTGATGGCCGATGGAGCGGAAAGGTTCTTGAGTTACCACAGACAGACGCAGCGTGGGTAGGCCCCCCACAAGGTGGACCAACGACCTAGTGAATGTCGTGGGAAACCCCTGGATGCATGTAGCACAGGACGAGTTGTTGTGGAAAACCTTGGGGGAGGACTGTGTCCAACAGTGGTCTTTTGGAATTTATGATGATGATAAGCAGTGGTATGCTGCACCTATATTACTGGTATAATTAAATCCCAATGTTATAGATTCGAGCCTATTTACCGGATACATTCCTCCTCATGCGAAGCGGATTTGCGTCATAGTGCACCGCGCTGGCCGAGCGGGTTGGTTATTCACTCGTCTTTCGGAACCGTGCAAATTTTCTCACGATGTTTTCCTTCACAAGATTCGTACGTGAAATTCGGAAATCCTAGAAATGGTAGCGTTGGTTGGAACCTGCACAACTTTGTTCCATAGCGCCGATAGACGGGGCTATTACTGCTATTAGTTGCGTGCATCAGTCTGAGTGGCGTAGAGAGAAACCAGTCGTATCTGCAGAGGCAGAGACGTTGACTAAAGGTACGAGTTCGTAGCAAGCGGCAGACAACAGACGTCAGTCGGTCTCATAGAAATTGTAATGCCGTCTGCCGTCGCGGCACATGTCATCGCCACAATTTGTATGAGACCGACTGACGTCTGCAGCTGTCTGCCGCGTTCGTCGGAACCGTACCTTAATACCGCTTGACTTGGCTTTGGCAACTGCTTAGCGTAGTGGTTCGAGCGTAAGCCGCTCGGTTCAATGTACTATCGGGTTGGTACGGGGTTCAATTCCCGCCAGAGGCAAATTTCGGAAACGGCCTTTCCCTGGTTCCCATTTTCCCTGGTCTGGGTGTCACGGGGATCGCTCCAGCCCATTGTATATTAGTCATAGTACAAGTGTTGCTTAGTTTGGGACCATGCAGTTGTCTGGCGATATTAATTTATTTTTTAATACATAATGTGTTCCGTCTCGATTAAATTAATAAAGATTTTTCGACTACAACGGGGCGTATCTAAAGATATGGCGCATCCATCAAGCGAGCTCATCTCGTATTACGTCGTGGGTTTAATACGACCATGTATTATTACGACAATGTTGTCGTAATACGACCTTTATTGTAGTGACTTTATGGTCGCGTAGTCATAATAGAAAGCGACAATAGTAACTTTTGTATTATGTTAGGAATGTATATTGTAATTATTTATTCTTAATGGATTGTGAGGAGTGAGATGAAACGCAGTAATTGCTGTTGGTCTAGTGAATATTTTCCCACTGTATGTATGTATAAATATATTTCCAGACCACATCAAGTTCATGGTTCAAAATTATCGCGATCCAAGACACCACAGGGAAAAAAATAGGTAGTCGTGTCCTGTGTTTCTACACATGCAACGAAAATCAAACTAGCAAGGCTAGCACTAACCAAGACAAGATTTGAAACAAGATTTAATTACGGTTGTCACTCAGCATAAGACCAAATCGATTTATCTCACGTTTTGTCTTGTCACAACCAGCAGTGCTAAACCTACAGCAAACGTATAGCTGTAGGTAGCGAGAACGGGAAACAGGTTCACAATCTTGTCTCGGCTTTTCTTGAACGCTTTCCGCGCGTATACTCGCGCCGTATATCCATAATTAAGACATGTGAAATCCACCACTCAGTGTGGTAGATTATGGCCTGAACTCCCCTCGTGTGGACGGGAAGCCCATGCCTAGAAGTGAGACGTTAAAAGGGCTTACACTATTATATCCATATTAAGTGGCTATGCACACGGAGCAACTTAGTTGCCGAAACTATCAACTTTTTAATGGTTCTTTGGCAGTTGCAGCCAACAATTGCCATTTGCAGCAACAGTTGCCGCGATTGTTTTATATGAAAACAGCTAGTTGCCAGTTGCCTCAAAAGTTGCCCGTGTACATAGCCCCTAACCCGTGGCGCAACGTATAAGTATACATCTAAGGTTCTATTATTCCAAATTTTTGTTCTGGGTGTATCGAACTATAGGTTAGGTTAATATAATGTTCACCAGCCAAGCTCGGCATCCCGTCTAGCGGGGAGGGATGGCTACCACGGTCCCAACACGGTTCATAAATTTCATCTCGAGCTTCTAACCAGCAATAAATTCAGCAAATGTCATTTTAACAGCCAAGTCTCGCCGCCAAGATTTACTATCTAGCACTGGTTTAGTGCAAAAAGTGGTTCTGAGATCGATATTTAGTACTAAAATCTTTTTAATTGAGTGTAAATGTACTTATTTATTGCTAAATATGGGAAGTAGGATAAATACATTTATTTTGATTTGGCTAATTACCAAGACCCAACTATGAACAACCAATGACTTTTTGCCTTGACTTTTATTTATGTAAATAAGGTGGCAAACATGCATACGGCCGGCCTGATGTTAAGCAGTTACCGTATCGTCCTATAGATGCTTGCAATAACAAAGGCATCGCTTGAACGTTGCCGACCTGAAGGGGAGTGGGAGAGAGGGAGGGGAAGGGGAGCTTATGTTGAGCTTCCGGCTCCTTCATTTCGAAAGAAACGCAGCTGTACTTTACGCCGATCTTCCGTGAGAGGATGGCACTACTCCGGTGGAGCCAATTGGCTACAGCTTGGCTCTACCACCATCTAAATATATATTTTCACTGACAAGTCACGTGTTAGATCACTATCACATTACGTAGCTGGTACTACTCTCCCGTTGTCACCCTCCTCAGACACAATTTCAAGTGTATTTGTCAAAGTGACAGCTCCATTCCCACACAAATTGTGAATAACGGTTATACGACTAAATTACGGAGATGCCGCCTGACCACCGCCCACCTACAGCCCACGCGGGCGGTGGGCGGTGGGCTTCATAAATTCATTTTATACGAGCTTCTAGATGTATCTTTTACGATATAGTACGGGATGATTTAGATAGTCAGTGGGTTCGTTTTTAGGATTATTTGTAAGGAAGAATAGTTTAAAAGTAAGGCGAAGGCTAGACGTAAAGTATTTACTGTGGTCCGTCATTATTTTTCAAATACCTTGGTCCAAACTGATCGTGTAGGCTAGTGTACTGATGGATGACAGTATTTGCCTGGAATTTGAATTCCAAAATGACAGTTTGGCATTCCACGTCGCGAAAGCAATAGAGTGGACATGTCTTCTGAGATTGCGGATTAAACCAAGCGCTAAGGTAATATCCATACCAAGCTTTCCTGTTTCATTTGACGTCTGGACTGTACGAACTACGTCACAATACTGACGGAATAAATACTGAACGTGTAGCCTGCGTCGATGGAATGACATCCATCATTATGTACCATACTGACGGACCACAGTATATACTTTAAGTCTAGCCTTCGCCTAAGGTTACACGGGAATTACTAGACATTTTCTCTCAAGAGAGTAGCTCGGTAGCCGGAACAATTTTTTTTTGGGAACGTTCTTGGTGTGTGGAATATTTACGTAGACGCTAGCGACTAGCAAGTGTAAAACTTGTGGTAGATCTATGAATTTGATTCAAAATTCGCTTTATTTATTAGTATTTTTTTTATAAGACTGGTGGCAAACAAGTGTACGGCCCGCCTGGTGTTAGGGCCACCGCAGACTTGCTACTTTAAGCATCGGCGACCGGCGATTTTGCGACTGTATCGATGCTGCGTCGCGTTTCTTCGCGAACGACCGAGACGCAGCATCAAAATCGCCGATCGCCGATGCTAAAAGTAGCAAGTCTGCGGTGGCCCTTAAGCAGTTACCGTAGCCTATAGATGCTTGCAATACCAAAGGACGGTACTCCACCGGTCGAGCCGGCCCGTGTGTGAGCTGCAGTCAACCTTCAAACGTGGTCAGTTAACGTTTGTATTCAAGGTTGGAGTGGATTTTGACTATGCACATACGTACTCTGGAATAACATTATTATTACATCATAGTGTGTTTATATTTGGTAAGGGCTAGCCTCCAATTTAATGCTTAGTTTCGTAACATAGCCCCAGCTTAACTAACCCTAAACTGCCTTCAAAGGGTCTGTAATGAAGGTATACACTTATTATGCAAAGGATAAGGGCCTACTGATGAATCGATTAATGGGTTTATATCGTCTTAATAATGTGTAGATAATACAATGTGGACGATCTTAGTAGTTTCCTATTGGGTATTCCTATTCACTGTCCCATGTTTACCCGTTTTAGTGGCAGAGGCTATTAAGGATTTGATAATTATTATTTTTTTCAATTTATTTGGGTAAACAAACAGATGTACAATGGGTACTTATAGCTAGTGAGTAGTAATCTAATTTGTAATTGTACATCCAGCATCGTTAACCACAGATTAAATACAATAGTAATAAGTAACAAAAATCACGGTACAAATGAAAAAATATCATCTAAAGAATAGAGAGTGTAGTGATTGCACAATAGTGTCAACAATAGCAGAAGTAAGAAACAATGGCAGAAATTAAGTAAGTATGAAAGTTTTGAAAGTGTTTTATAGCATAGTATGGTCAGTTAATAAGGCTGTTAATCTCCTGGTGTATTTTATCTTTGAACGTACCAGGGCGCAAGGATATGATATCCACAGAGTTAAAGTACTCCACCACAGAGTTAATAGCTTTATAGGAATTATATTAGTGCAGTATTAAGGCTGTACGCTGTATAAGGTGTCTCAAAGACGATAAACAGACTGTCCCACATTATTGTGGGTTTAGGTGCCCTTGAAAGTATGTATAGAGGTATATAAGAGGTATTTGACGGGCCCGTTGGCGTGGTTGGCGTGGAGGCGCCTTTCACGCTGCAGGTCGTAGGTTCGATTCCTACCCGGGACATGCATTTATGTGCATGAACATGTCTGTATGTCCCGAGTCTGGGTGTATATGTATATTAAGTATGTATTTACAAACAAAAAAGTAGTATATGTAGTAATATCAGTTATCTGCTTAGTTTGGGATCAGGTAGCCGTGTGTAAAAAATGTCCCAGGATATTATTATTATTATAAGTAATATACACCAAGGTAGTCGAAAGTTCATATTCCAAAAGGCTGTTTGGAATGCCTCTGACCAACCTTTCAAAGATCAATGTCATGAAGCTATAGCTCCTATCTTAGAAAAAGATTATGATCTATATACTTATTATGTGGCTATTAACGCAAGATTGTATGAAAGGGATGTTCTAACAACAGGTCTGGCGTATACGCCTTTCATTGATAATGTACGTATAAGTAGGTTTTTTCATACTCGTCCTATTTGGTAAGCAAAGATGGCGTCCAGCGGGGTGATTGCGTAACTTTTATGTCAATGTTTCAATTGGTTTCGTTCATCCTGTGTCAATTATATACGAAACCAATTGAAAAATTGACAAAAAGATACGCATTCGCCCCGCTGGACGCTATCTTTGCTTACCAAATAGGACAAGTTTAAAAAAAAACGTGCTATATAGTGTTACGTGCTGTTTTTTAGAACACTAATGTTCGTGTACCTATGTCGGGTCTATTATACTAATGTCGTTGTCTGTAGCAAATAGTTTTGTACTCCACGGAATCATGGTAATAGTAGAGCTGTTACTTTTTATGGTAAACCATAAGGTTATACTCGATACGAGCTCGATAGCATACTCTACACCTCCCCCACCCCACCGCCCTCTCCCCCTCTCCCCCTGCTCCCCCCCCGCCGTTGCAATAGCTCGCCAATAGTATCAAAGCGCGATTAACTAAAGTTGTGTTTGGAACTATAACAATTAACCCACTTCCGTTTAGTGATGGGACATGATTCGATGTAATCATGATGAGGAAAATATATTTGATTACTATAGGTTAGTTTATTTTACATTTATACAGGGTGCATTTGAAATCATGGGCATCCTTTCAAACGGTGATTCTACACGTGATTCAGAATACTTAGGGAATATTAATCAACAAATCAATTGATAAAAATGTATTGCCCAAGTAAGGAATAACAGTTAACGGGTTTGCTTATTTGCTTACTCGAGCAATATTTTTTCATCAATAGTCTTTTTTATATTTTTTCCCAAAATATTCTCAATCATGTGTAGAGTCATAGTTTAAAAGGATGCCCATGATTTCAAATGCACCCTGTATATATTTGCTTTAGTCTGGGTGTCACTGAGATCGTTCCCAGTCCATTATATGGTAGCCATAGGGATATACAGTTGGTGTGTTAGTGCGGCGATATTAATTTACTTGGTTTTGTTTTGTGATTCATTAGATGTGTCCATATGGCGCGCATGCCTCACCCGAGCACTCATATGATGACATTACGTCTATGCGTTCCGACGTCAAAACTGAGTGCTCGCGCGAGGCATGCGCTTGATGAAGACGCCGCCATTAGCTACGTCCAGAAGTGTCACATGCCGCGCGAGGAAAATTTTCCTCGCCAAGTTTGACTTGCCTCACGTGAGGCAAATGCGCGCGCTGCCTCACCTGAGCACTCACATTTGCCTCGCCTAGTTTGGCAGTCGTGAGACAGAACGATGTCAAACGTGTCAAACTGATTGATCGGGTATACCTTTCCCTGTGTAGAGTGTCAGTTGCCTCGCCATTTGCCTCGCGCGGCATGCGACTGAGGCAAACGTCGTGCTTCGCGAGGCATGTGGGTGAGCAGCCTCGCGCGGCATGTGCATGTTGTAGACACGTCTATTTTCTTCTTTTGTGTTGAAGATAGTTATAGGTGTAAAATATATTTGAAAATGTTTCCTGTCTCAATTTGAGTAACTATTCGGACTTTGTAAGTCGCCAATCTAACAAGCTTCCTTTACTTTAATTCTTAGCTTTAATCCTTCCTTTCGTTTTCCAAACCAATTAAACGGTGACGTTTAATAAGGTATTAATAGACGGGCTCGTTAGCGTGGTTGGCGCGGAGGCGCCTTTCACGCTGCAGGTCGTAGGTTCGATTCCTACCCGCGACATGCATTTGTGTGCATGAACATGTCTGTATGTCCGGAGTCTGGGTGTATATGTATATTAAGTATGTATTTACAAATAAAAAAGTAGTATATGTAGTAATGTCAGTTATCTGGTTTCCATAGTACAAGCTCAGCTTAGTTTGGGATCAGGTAGCCGTGTGTAAAAAATGTCCCAGGATATTATATTATTATTATTATTATATTATTAATAAGACAAACCAAGGAAAGTAAATGTAACGTCACGACTTTTATCCCCATTCGGGGGTAGTCAGAGGCTTGAGTGGCCAGACACCACCACATTGTGGAGGTATTAACCAACTCAAAGCCCACGTTTCACCAGATAGTCAGAACCCAACGTGACAGGTGAAGGAAGGAGGCCCAAGGAATGTAGGTGTGTATATATTAAGTGTCTATTATCTATATAATTTGAATAGTTACACAAATCTAGGTGCTTACTCGTATCCGTATATACCCCAACACTATTATAATATTGTGCTCAGAAAGATATCACGGCAGGCTCCCGACTGTTGTTGCAAACGGTGTTCGACTCGTAGCAACACAGATGCTCGCTATGACATCAGGGATAGCGATGAAATATGAGGCAGGAAATGAATGTATTTGCTACTTGTAATGTTGACTTTTTACTCTTCACACTTTACTCTATTTCTCACTGGAACACTATCCAAATACCGAAATGTCACTCAAAATGTTGTTTGTTGTTAGTGTAGCCCACGATATATGTAAGTGTATCTCTAATTTGAGTTATTTGAGTATGCGGCGGGGTAGATACACACATCAAGCTGCATAGACAATTTTGAATATTCTATTTGTCAACAACGCAGTGCTATTCAGTAACGACATAGACAATCATATCTTACGCGTGAATCCGCGGGTGTTGTTAAACTTACCATTTATTTATTTATTTATTTACGTAGGCCGAACGGCCTCAGGCCAATTACACGGACTACTAACTAACAACTATATAATAACCAGTCATGCATCTTTCTCGCAAAACTTCAAACACACTATCAAAATTCTCGCCCATTCATCCGCAAACAAATCTATCCTTGCGTCCATACATTACATACTCCGCTATACGAACTCTTTTTGTCCTTTGAAGCCTTTGGGCTGGCCTATGTGTCACTAGAGTTGCCCTTAGTCCATTGTAAAGTACCTATACGTAGAGATCGCAGCTTGCGATAACACCGCCCACTGTACACTGTTTTTGTTTCTTGTTTTATTTGACATTGTTGTTTATGTATTTGACTGGTGTACCTTAAAGTGTTATCTATCTATCTCTCTATACGTTGCTAGGTTTAGAACCATACAAGTGGTGTGTAAAGTGGGACGATTGTTTAATTAATAATTTGGAGTTTATACTGGGTGAAATCGAAATCGTGGGCAATATTTTAAACGGTGATTCTACACATGATTCAGAATATTTTATTTGCTTACCCGAGCAATATTTTATTATCAATAGTTTTTTTAAATTGGTTTCCCAAAATATTCTGAATCATGTGTTGAGTCATATTTTAAAATATTGCCCATGATTTCGATTTCACCCTGTATAGCCGTGCGGGGTCAACTATTGGCCAGTTACTGTGTTCAGTCCGTGATGCGGCCATAAAATAAGCGCGGATTATTTCCGTTCTTTACCTCTGTTGTTCTAGCTCCACCTGGTTTATTTATTTATGCATCCATATATCTATTATTTACAGCCAGCTCGTTAAAACAAAACGACAATAACAAAACATTTCGCATGTTTGAAGTCGCCGTTAATGTGTATTAAAGAATACTACATTTTGTTTTACGATCTGACTGAAATAACTTTAGAATAATGTATGTTACCTGCTCCTAAACTCAAATAATTAAATGTTAAATTGATACAATCGAACGTACTATTTGAGGTCTGTTATTATTGCCATAAGTAGTCTACGATTGACCCAAACCTGCCTAAGTGATATATCACACGAGGACACCAGTGATAGCGCAACCAGTTGCTCCACCAACAAAATGTATAGAGCTGTATGGAGGGTATCGCACCAGAAGGGCTAGATAAGCTTCAAATCGCTACGCTTCATCTATGGAAATGACATAAGTCACGTGATCTCAAGCGTGATCTTCATAGCGACTTGTTGTTGATTTACATAGCGACGTTTGACATTTCCATAAATTGTGAAGTTTATTCTATTCTATTCGATTAGCGTTCATGCCACTTGGCTAGCCCTTCTGGTGTCCGCTTGGTAACGCAACAAATTCGGTGTCGACTATCGAATCACCTGCTGGTGGCGCAACCATGGTTGCCTCGTGCGATATCGCAATTAATTCTCCACAAACTAGCCTAAAACCAGAAACGAAAATAAATAGTTGCAACAATTCAACCTACAAAATGATCTAGTGTCAGCGAAAAACCATATTTTTTAATAATGGCAACATATATTCTAGTTATAACCGCAGGAAACTTCTCCCGTGGGTATAACTTAGTTCTGAAAGAACAATAAGGGCAACCACACACGTGACCTATAGGCTTGTATGCAAGGTGACATGTGTCAATAATCCCACGCACGGGTGACGTTAAGCTGGCAGTTTTGGGTGTCGGGGTGTCGTTATAGGCAGTTAGAAGCCTGAAAAATCGGACTAAAGAGGGTCTTAACCGACAGTCCCACTAGTTGGGTCTCGGAGGCTTCGTGTAAATATCGGTAATCAGCTAAAATCTGGGTAGACTGAATGCCGACCCCTACTAATAGGAAAAGGTTAGGAAGAAAAAGATGGCGTCAGCAAGAAAAATTACGAACCCACGTAAACCTCACTACTGGGTGAAATAGAAATCATGGGCATCCTTTTAAAGGGTGATTCTACACATGATTCAGAATACTTAGGGAATATTAATCAACAAATCAATTGATAAAAAACAATCCTCTAAAAAGAAAAAAATAATATCTGAATATTTTCACCCAAGCGTCGTTGCGTCGGGGGACCGCTAAGTACATTACATTTAGAGTAACCTGTAGATTATGACCATGACCGGCGTACTTAGCGGTCCCCCGACGCAACGACGCTTGGGTGAAAATATTCAGATATTATTTTTTTCTTTTTAGAGGATTGTTTTTTGTCGGGGGTTTTTTAAATTTTAAATTTAATTTTTATTTCATGCTTTTTAAAATTATATTACCGGTGTACTAACTGCCCAGCTTGTATTAGCATGTGCTCGTCAAAACGCATCGTATGAGCCCAAACACAAGTTAGATGCCGTACACCGTTGAGGAGTTCTTCTGATGATGCCTGCGCATCAGGTCAAGGTTGTCATACTTTGTAATATCATTGACAAGTGACAGTATTTCAAATTTCGTATCGATCAGACCTGTGGAAGTTGTTTTTATGTTTTCATCAACTAGAAAAGAGCTGATGGTCTTCAAACGGCTGAGCAGATTTTCTTGAAACATAGCTAAGAACACTCTCGATTAACCCACCTTTCAAACAAAAAAAACTAAATCCAAATCGGTCCATCCGTTCAGACGCTATGATGCCACAGACAGACACACAGATACACAGATACACAGATACACACGTCAAACTTATAACACCCCTCGTTTTTCGTCGGGGGTTAAAAATGTATTGCCTAGCTTAGGAATAAGAGTTAACAACGGGTTTGCTTATTTGCTTACTCGAGCAATATTTTGTCATCAATAGGTATTTTTATTTATTTTCCCGAAATATTCTGAATCATGTGTAGGGCCATAGTTTAAAAGGATGACCATGATTTGAAATTCACCCTGTATAAAGTTATATTGACCCATATTTAAAGCAAATAAACAATTTGAAAGCTTACTGAAATAGGCTCTTTAATTACTTAACAAATGATATGAGAATAACAGGTTTGCTTAGCTCTACTCTGCCCTCAATACTACGCATATGAAACAATTATCTATTCCGATTGATTTGATACGCCGCGTACTTACCACAAAACCGGTAATTTCGTGGTAAAGCCACATAAAAGAAGCACGGACCATTTAATAATGTCGTTACATTACAATTGAGGGTGGCAGGGTTGCTCCCCACTCCTGTTATCACAGGATATTATTAGGATGTGTTACATACCTACTCACTCCTGTATTCCACGGGGTAGGCAAAGACTACTGATTCCCACATGCTATGATCCTGACACACCTCTTTTGCATAATCCAAATTCATACATCTCGTACATACATGCCGTCGGTTTAGGGTGCTACGGACTTGGCCTTTTAGGAAATTACCATTTATCTTAATTAATAATATGACTTGTTATACAGGTCTAATATCAACGCGAGGGAAAATAATTCATCCTATGGTCTATGGTCATAGTTGTCCAAAAATATTGTAGTTGACTTAAGAGCTTATTACACTTGGCTAAATTTAGAAGCCTAAATTCAGAAGCTTCTAAATATTTAAACCATTCTAGCTTCTGAATAGCTTGCTGAATGCGATTACACTTGCCTAAATTCAGTAACGACTAAATTAAGTTGCCTAAATTTAGTTAACTCTTTAATCAAATCCTTTTACTACGCTATACAAACGCAACCTACAAGTCTCAAAACAGGGTCCACCTGATACGAACAAAAAATACTTATCACCTTTTTTTTGTTCAACCTGTGTCATCCCACTGCTGGGCAAAGGTCTCCCTTTCCATCCTGCACTCCTTCCTGTTTATGGCAATAGTGGGGCCCTTCATGTAGAAGTCCAACTCATCACGTAACTCATCATTCGTAACAATATGAGCTTACCGTATGATACCAAAATATTAGCGATACAATATATAGCGGCACGTTACCAAGGCCGTTTTGACATGTGGGGGGAGGAAAATATGAACCTTATTATAACGGACTAAGAATGACAGTTTTAAAATTTAGGAATGTCAAAAAATTAATGCTAAAATGAATCTTATTCCGTTGCAATAAGGTTCATCCTCTTCCCCCCTCTACATGTCAAAACGGCCATCATAACGTGCCGCTACTTTAGTACCTATATCCACATTGTGTTAATAACTTTGCCAACCCTATAAGAATACCGAAAAGAAAACCTACTAAGTATTTAACAAAACTCGCTTCACTGACATAAATCGTTAAATGGGGTGTGACAGTGAAAGGGCGACAGTCACAATGTTCCCGTGAATGTATTTTCCACAGAGTAAAGACTAAAGAAAGAGGTGCCCTTATTAGATAAATGTATGAAAAAAAAACGTGGTCATTGTTTTTTCATTTTCATTGTTCTATCTACCGGTAAATAGTTGAACTACTCGCTTCGTTTTATGTCGATGTTAGTACTAGGCCGACCAGAGTTGCTTAGGGCCAGTCCCCTTAGTAATTGGTCCATGGTATTTTCACTTCATTATATCTGCAAAGTAGCAGACATTGGAATATCAAGAGTTAACTGTTTGGAAATTGGTATCATCAGATATTTCCATTTCAAAGTTTTATGTGCTATTAAATGCAGATCAACAGAGAAAAGACCGAGAATGAGATGTAATTTTTTTAGAGAGGTAGAGCCAAGCTAGCCCATTGACTGCAGCACATACGGGCGGCTCGACCGGGGTACTACCGCCCTCTCACGGAAGATCGGCGTAAAGCCGGAAGCCCAACACCCCCCTTCCCCTCCCTCCGTCTCATTCCCTTTCAGGTCGACAAAGTGCGAGCAATGCCTTAGGTATTGCAAGCATCTATAGGCTACGGTAACTGCTTAACATCTGGCGGGCCGTGCGCTTGTTTGCCAACTCAGTCCTATAAAATCCGAGAACGGCCGAGATTGTCACCGAGACCGACATCTCAGTCGGAACCTACCAGAAGGCACTGGATCTGTTACAATTGTAGTTATGTAGCCTATAGATGATTGCAATACCAAAGGCATTGCTCACACGTTGCCGACCTGAAGGGGAGTGGGACGGAGGGAGGGGCAGGGGAGTTGGGCTTCCGGCTATCTCACTCATCGTACGAAACGCAGCTGTAATAGCTGCTATGCCGATCTTCTGTGAGAGGGTGGTACTACCCCGGTCGAGCCAGCCCGTATATGCACTGCAGTCAAAATTACTGAAATGAGAAAAAATGGGTATTATTATGGTGTTTTGATGGTGAATTTTAGTGCCTTGATTATTATCCACATGATATGACATGGTGTGGGGTTGGCGCCGTCATGGCGCGCCACAGTCCAACCCCCACTGTTATGAAGTTTGTTATTGAAATAATCTGTTTGTAATAGCTCGAATGAACCATGATTTATGGGATTGAGTTACGAACAAAGGCTTTGTTGTTAATCGAAATGCTGTATTCAAATATTACGTTTAATGACAGGATTAAACGAACTTACCTTAAGTGAAGTTCAATCCTTATTATATGAAGTACTCAATTCGATATACTCTGTAGTCTCGGCTTTATGCACTACGCGACCCTTTAGAGAAAAAAAAAAAAACAAAATAAAGACAGCTCCTGTCAATCCTTTTACCAAATGTCATTATTTTAGAGCAACAACATTAATAATATGGGTAAATAAGGCATAATAAGTATGGCTTATAGAGGTGGGTGGAATGTACTTATATCGAATTGAGTACTTCATATAATAAGGATTGAACTTCACTTAAGGTAAGTTCGTTTAATCCTGTCATTATATTCGTACTCAATTCGATATACTCTGTAGATGTTCAGAGAAGAACAATAGTTAGTAATGCAAATTAACTTAAATCCGACAATGGAAATCAAAACATAGCAACTGCTGCTGTCAATCACATTTTCCAAAACATAACGAAACATACATTGTACCCCCTTTATAACCCTAATTAATAAGAATAAAAACTATACGTATATTATATCCTAAAAATCCCATATTACATAAGCACCTAGTAGTTTTGGCTAATTAAACCTGCTCTGGCAAGGAAAACTTAATTAGAATCATTATGTTATCGTTACAAAGTATTCTGCAAATGACCTAGACGTCTTGTCCCCCTATTACGCACATGAAGTACCAGCGTGATAGGTTGGATGTAGAGAGGAGCTAAATATCAATGCAAATTTTAGGCATTACTTGTCAACTTGCGAAGAACTAACTGACGAAAAGGTGACGAAACTATCACCATCAGCTTTCGTGGTCACCCTACGTTGGTTATCAAATTCCCGGTCTTGTCCCGAAAAATTCATAGTCACCCTACCTGGTGACGGACACTGATAAGCTAATCTACCTACATAATTATTGACCGACATGTGACCGCAGTGGTCTGTTAAAAGTTACACACGGGAAGTCTAAAGAGCAATTATTACCTACTCTTAATTATTTAGTTCGCTCCATACACACCAAAAAAGTTTTCACAAGACAAACGATTAATGCAAAAATCCTAATAATAATACTGGCTGGGATCTATAACGTGCTGATGTCTAAAGAATATAAGTAAAAACTATTTCAACATTAGATGGTGTAAGTTTAATGTTAATCTTAATAAATTATTGGTCTGAACCTATGACCAGTAGCTAACACTAGAAGAATTACTGTCTTCCTGGTAAGAATTTCTTAATCATAATCACTTAAGGGATACCAACGTTTAAGATATATATATAAAAATACTATAGCCGGGCCCCAAACACTACCTCTAATATACTTCGGTGTCTTAAGATGAATCTTGTTAACTCTTTTGGACCATCTTCTACTCTATCATCTGTACCTAAATGACTTTCCACAATAAAGGAAAAAGCTAAGCGATTTAATGTCTAATATAAAACACGCTTATGAAAGATAGAAGTAAAAAAGGCTTATTCTTAGAGATAGGGACACCAGTACCACATCTATTAACATTCTTAGTTCTTGCAAAATGTCCACTACTGCAGAAAGAAGCCATTAAGTATCTTGTGTTAAAGTGTCTTGTGATGATGAAGCAAACAAAATTTATATTGTGTAATCCGAAATCAATTTTCGCTTTAGTAGGTACCACCCGGATAATACACACGCTCCCAGGGTTAATCTTGCCCTCAGTAGTATATGTGGATCTCTGAAAAGTCAAAAAATTATCTGAAGGTTCAAACAATATTGTGATATCACCATAGGCTTCAGTACTGTAGTTAGGCAGGCCAAAAAGGGCAAACCACCATACCGGAGGTTTTCACTGAGTTATTCAGTCAGTCAGTCTTTTGAAGCACTCTGAACAGTAGGTAAGCAGAATTATGAGGGGTATAAAAAAGAAACTCGGACCATCCGACTGTAAATGCGTCAATATTCCCAGCTTCAGAGCATCACATTACCCATTCAAACGCGAAGCACATAGGTAGATCTTTATCTGGGTTACCTTGCAATGACGCTATCTTAATTAAGCCACAGGAAAGTTCCCATTTCGAAAATTTATTTAAAACGCAGGATTCAAAATTTACATCCTTATTAGGTACCCCTAGATAATATAATAAGAAGCAAACACCCATAATCCCTGAGTATCATACCACTACCAGATGATCTCGCAAATTTAAGCCTTATGAAGAACATTTTAATTAAAAGAAAACTGCTAACCAAATAACTACCTAGTTCTAAATAATTATAAACTATTACTTCATTTGACCAAAAGACTCCTAACTCCCCTAGATGCATAGGAAAATATCTCTCATTTAAAAGAATACTGTTATGTTTCTCCCACAACTCCTTACTAACAATAGGTACTGCCACCAAAAATACAGATTTAAATAATCATTATAATGTCTTCATAATTAGGTACCCTTCAATCCCTCAAGGGCCAAAAACTTCTCATTCTAAAATCCTTATGTACTTATACAAAACCATAAGCTTGTACAGATATACCGACATTGAATAACGAAATAACTTAGCAAATTTTCTAATAATAAATAATAATTTTCCATATAATGTTTTAACTTTATTTCGAGCTCAATTTGGACTCATAGTAATTTACGTAATAATCGTAAATGGTGATAATGGCTAATAGTAGGACTATCTCTTCCTAGAGACTGATATACCGAGTCAAGAAACTTTCCTCGTTTGTTTTAAATATTAATTTAACCTTGAGGAATTAAGACAAATCTTCTCTCTATTAACAATAACGCCTAAGCACTCAAAAAACCTTACTACAAACCGAGTATCACTATTGCACTATACATAACAGACTCACAAACATTATTGTATCATCTAATACAATATGTATTACTGCACTGTGTTTACTGTATTACAAAATACAAATACAAAATACAAATTGTTTATTGCATAATTGTACAAAAGGTAAGCAGTTACCCCTGAATTACTAACTATAGTTAGCATGAGCAGATAATAAAATTATGCATTCTTAAAATTCTATTGTAAACATATACTCAAAAAACCTTCTTGGATAGTAATTTACACAAGGTCTGAATACCATGGAATATGAACTCAGGTAATTTTAAAAACTTATCAGAACATATAAGATTCAGTATGAAGTGAACCAACAGGTATTATCACTCCTAGGCATTGTGAAAATACATGGCATAAATTGATCTGAAACTGGATTATAATTTGAAATTAGGCATGTGCATCAAATCTTTAAAAATTAATGATTTCTTTTTCTTAGTCTTGAAATTGTAGAAATCTAATGTAAAGCGGTAAGCTAATATTATCCAAAATAAAATCATAGGAACTTGTGTTAATTGCTTTTCATAATTATAAACAGCACTTAGTCTCCCTGCAAATTGTACTACCTTTACGGGTACGTGGCTCAACCTCGTGTTGCCAACGGCGACACCATAGTTGAGGCTGCCTCAGAAGTAGCCGCACTAAAATGCACTGCGGGTAATATGCTCCCTGAACGGGACGGGGCTTTTATACATTGAGTTTGAAACTGTGGCCGGGGAGGCTGCCAGTCTTTTAACCCTCCTGGAAGCTAATGCTGAGCTATGATGTAGCTTCCTTCCTAATGGTGACATACAGTCTCATACAAATTGGAAAATAGCCATCTTGAGTATATCTTGAGTATGATTATCCATAGGATATAGATATAAGTGCTTGTCCAACTTGATAAGGTTCTTCCTTACAGCTGTATAAGAGTGGTATACACATTGTTCAATATTTTAATAACTCACTTATTTATTTATAATAATGATAATATATATCCTTATTATTTGATAGTTATTTGAGTATTATCCATCATAATCTTTCATAAGGACAGATTCAACAGCGAAAAATATTACCAATAACTAACCCCATTCCAACCTATATTTGATCTATGAGGCTATCTATAAGCCTACATTAAATTATTCATAAGTGCACATCCAAATGTAACCTTGGAGCCTCCAACATGATGGAGTTCTCCGGATCTGTATTACTTATAAAATATGTATTCACTTTCAACCTGCTATAATATAATCACTTTTTTTAAAACACAGTAATATATTGAAAAAAAATGGCTCTTATTAATACACATCACTTGTTGAACTCAAGGCTTCCAACCACTCTCCGGTCAAGCATGATATTTATATTTTCTTCCGAAACTCAGAATGCCTAAGAAGGTAAGTGATAAGGTACAAGTTAAAGGGAACACTATGTGCAAAGGGCTTGTACGATAGTGGGTAGCACTGACTTCCTCATCGAGAACCTCCCACACTTTAAGAGTCCATAACATGACCCACTCTGTCTTCCAATAATAATTGTAAGAGTTCACATAGGGAAAACTCAGTCTATTTATTATCTATTTTATCTATACCCATACAATAGTATAAGTACTTGTAGTGATTATTCACGAGAAAATCAAGTTGTGACAAGAATATTTTCAGCCATGATGTCTTGTTACTTGTAATATAAAGATAAAAACTTCCCACCGGAAAGCTGCATTATCCATGATAATTGCAGTAAATAGGTGATTGTAAAATATAGGTACATAAAACATTCCCACGGAATGATGCATAGTCGTCACACGAAAATGCAGCAGGTAAATCACCAAATACATCCTTTTCAACGAAAAGGTACATAGATACTTGATCGCCATGCGATTTTCCCATTGCCATTAAGAATTCCATCCTACGGAGGAATTTAGTCGCCACGCGATACTACAGGTTAAGTTAAATAAGACTTTGTAGCCTTTCCAGCGGAATCGATAGGTACATTAGGTAAAATCATATTACTCTATGAGTATCAACAAATAACTTAACTGAGAAAATTTGCAAACTGCAACAAATGTGTTATAATTATTACTTACAGTCAGATTCACAATTTTCAGAAATTGATTCAGTAGGTACCTTTCTAAAACGTTTAAATACGTTTTACTTCCTTTAGATTCGTCCTTGCTACTTCCTGACTTACGTTTCGTCATGATTATAATCTAAATCACTATATAATCACTAAATTACCGATAAAAATTATCTAAACAAACATCGCGTGTTAACGCGCAAAAACCGAATGACATTTGGTAAAAGGATTGACAGGAGCTGTCTTTATTTTGTTTTTTTTTTTCTCTAAAGGGTCGCGTAGTGCATAAAGCCGAGACTACAGAGTATATCGAATTGAGTACGAATATAATAAGCAAGCGACAAGCACATAACCCTAACAGCAGGTCGATTGCGTAACTCTGTTGAAACTCAGTATAAATCATTCACTGTTTGAAACTGAAATCTCTATCGACAAATTGTGATTGCGTAACTTCACGGAAAACGAGTTACGTCATCGCTTTTTCATAGAAAATAAATGAATTGATAGATATTGATATTGATAGCGACTGTATCCTAGGGTTGAACAGGTTGGGCTAGCAATCAGAAAGTCCCAGGTTCGATCCCCGGTGGGGCATGCACCAATGGATGAATTTCCATCTATGTGCATAATTTACAGTTCGCTGACGGTGAGGGCAAACATCGTGAGGAAACCTACCTATCCCTCGGGATTAGGTAATAGTCAGTTCCTGTATACACGGCGACAAGGTTCACCACCTGTCACGTTGGGTTCTGACTATCTGGTGAAACGTGGGCTTTGAGTTGGTTAATACCTCCACAATGTGGTGGTGTATGGCCACTCAAGCCTCTGACTACCCCCGAATGGGGATAAAAGTCGTGACGTTACATTTACATTTATGATAGATATTTTAAATATCAAACACGGTTTCAGTTGCATCTCACGTAGGTATTTATGAATTTTAATTGTCAAAATCGCCGAATTTTATGTGTCAGTCAAAAAATTATAGCAACTCAAGTTAGACAATTGCCCAGTAGCCCGATTCACGTAACCAAAACCGTAACGACATTTCAGCGATATAGTCGTTGATAGCCTTTTCTTGTTACGAGAAGGCTATCAACGACTATATCGCTGTGATGTCGTTACGGTTTTGGTTACGTGAATCGGGCTACTGCTGCATGGACCCTGCTGTGATGTACTTAGCGGTCCCCTGACGCAACGACGAAGGGATGAAAATATTCTACTTATGTATTTAACGGGGCAATCATCATCATTTCATCTAAAAGTAGTCCGCTGTTGGACTTAGGCCTCCCACGGTTTTCTCAAAGACCGGTCCTGTGCCACTTGCATCCAGCGGTTTCCCGCGACCTTCACTAGGTCATCGGTCCACCTTGTGGGCCTACCCACGCTGCGTCTTCCGGTATGTGGTCGCCACTCAAGAACCTTTCTGCCCCATCGGCCATCAGTTCTTTGAGATATGTGCCCCAAAGGAACAATATTTAGATATTTTTTTTAGATTTTTGTGTCAGTATTTTAATTTATTTTTTTCAAGAGGCCAGAGGCTGTCAGAGGCTGCAGGTATCAGATCTTTGGCCTTTTTGGGCCTTTCTGTACCCTGCCAAGCCTGAAACAATCCCGAACATATCTTTTGGCAGGATTTGAAGGAATTACAAAGATATTTGCAGATTATAACAACGCAAATTCATGAATATTCGCTCCAGATTAATGTGTTGTTAATCCAATATATTAGGGCCACCGCAGACTTGCTACTTTTAGCATCGGCGATCGGCTTTTACTGCGTCTCGCTCGTTCGCGCTCGAAGAAACGCGACGCAGCATCGATACGTCGCAAATTCGGCGTCTGTCCTAAAAGTAGCAAGTCTGCGGAGGCCCTTATAGGTTCAAGTTATTTTTTATTGGCTCGGTAGTCGGCGTTTGATACCCGGCGTCTCGTGAAAAATTTTATGTAGGCAAAAGCCTACAGCAAATAATCCCAATAAATAGCAATAATCCCGCAGATGTGGAAAAAATAAAAAATCTGTTTCCAAAGTTTGCCTCTAGCGGGAACTGAACCTGCAACCCGATGTATACCGAGCAACCTACGCTCGAACCACTACACCAAGCAGTCGGTACTGCATCGCCGCTACCTACCCCTTTGAGGAATACAACCGTGATAGTATATTCTATTCGTAGGTAAGCAGATTCAGGAATCAGCGCATAAATTACCTAAAAGGAATCCCAAGGACCTTATCTCAAGAACGTATTTCGATGCGACAAAAGGGAGCCTACTGTACAATTATGAACAGCCCTTTTGTAGCCGTGTCTGGACTCGGCGCGGCTTTGTGACCGCCGTTTGATATTTTGACAGCGGGATAGCACAAGCGATAATGGATACGGAATTAGAATCCGTTGTTTACAAGAACGGAATCATTGAAACGGATTCAAAGGTTTCTCCTGAATATTTTTACACACGCTTCCGCCACTGTTACTCATCTAGCTCGGGATATTCAGTAGTCTTCTTTTTATAATATGGTTAGTGGTCAACCTAGTGTCAGAGTTGGTCAAGCCACCGGCTTCTGACATGGCTTAACGACTGCTGTCTAAATGACAACATTCGGGACCGACTTTTACGCGCCATCCAAAGCGCGGAGACGCTCAGTGGTATTCAACAGAGACACCGTTTTGACCCTTCATAAAAATTTATTCATTTTTCACCATAGAAATCGCATTACGAATTTGTGGCAGAGTTTCATTACAACATCATTTTTACACGAATACCCAAAAAAAGGAGTGTATATGTGTTTAGGGTTCATGTATGTATGTATGTGAGATTCTTCATTCCACCATAACTTATAAATGCCTGAATGGATTTGGATGTATGGGGTATCGTTAGAATCCTTACACCATTCCGGGTAACACTGGGTATATTATTTCAGAAAAAAAAATTGTATGTCGAAATTATGGCTCAATTTTGAATGGGTATCAAATGGAAGGCCTTGATGAGCACATTCTAAAACTGTAGAATTTATAGGCATAATTTAACATAGGTAGGGTGTACATGCAATACAAAGATTTCATTTTTGGCTGTTGTCACTAAAATGCATAAAATAAAAATAAATAATTTAAAAAATTAAAAAACACGACTGCCCTGCCAAAAAACGAACTAAAAAGTATAAAACAAGTGCAGTATCATTGCAGTCGGGGGCCCTCTTAGATTAAATATGTTCCACAGAACGGGGAACATGGCAGTCGTGTTTTTTTTTATTTTTTTATACGATGTTGTTTTGACTTCTACACGATAGAAAAAGAATCCGTACTTAGGCATGTGCAAAAGTGTCACAAAAATGATGTAATAATACCCTACCACCAATTCGGAATATCATTCATGGCGAAGTAATTGATAACGAAATCCATATAGGCCGCCTTTTGACCAATTGAAAATCCACTCTAAAAGCTCTATTAAAAACCTACTAAGCCTACAAATCCGAACTATAAACAGATATTTATTTAAAATCCACGCAGCTATTGATCCGGCCTTACACGGGGAGTGGGGGCGCACCCCCCAGGATCGGGGGCCTAATAATAGCCCATCCCGTGCTTGTACTAGCGGGGACTAATTGTGGGCTGCGGCGAGCCAGGCTGACGGAGCCTTGCACTAATCAAACCATGATTAATTTGGAGGTGAATCTATATTATGATTAAGTGTCTACCTTTAAAGTGTAAGTGTTCATCTATGTGCATAATTGACAGTTCGCTGACGGTGAGGAAAACATCGCGAGGAAACCTACCTATCCCTCGGGATTAGGTAATAGTCAGTTCCTGTATACACGGCGACAAGGTTCACCACCTGTCACGTTGGGTTCTGACTATCTGGTGAAACGTGGGCTTTGAGTTGGTTAATACCTCCACAATGTGGTGTATGGGCACTCAAGCCTCTGACTACCCCCGAATGGGGATAAAAGTCGTGACGTTACATTCTTTAAAGTCTGTTTGGCTTGAATCTAAAGCCATTGAGTGTGTCAATTCACATATGAAATGAATTCTTTGCATACTTCAGCTGTAGGAAGGTGGTAGAGCCAAGCTGTAGCCAATTGACTGCTGCTCATAAACGGGCTGGCTCGACCGGGGTAGTACCACCCTCTCACAGAAGATCGGCGTAAAGCAGCTATTACAGCTGCGTTTCGTACGATGAGTGAGAGAGCCGTAAGCTCACCCCCCTCCTCCTTCCATCCCACTCCCCTTCAGGTCGGCAATGTGCGAGCAATGCCTTTGGTATAGTAAGCATCTATAGGCTACGGTAACTGCTTAACATCAGGCGGGTCGTACGCTTTTTTGCCACCGCAGTCCAAAAAAAAAAAAAAAAAAATAAGAATTCGTTTCGTACTTCTTGGCTCTGGCTTTTTAAAATAGGGAAATGCTTATTCATTCCGCAACTCCTATTTTTCCTCTGTAGGTAGAAGGGGTCCTTTTCAGTAGTGGTATAATTTTCAGAATTGGTAATTCAAGGAAGCGGTCTCTCTAAAAAAATATCTTTAATAGTAGGATGAACTTTTCTAATTGATAATTGTTTCTATGATTTAAAAGAATACTTAAATTTAAAGTTGAGCAAATTATTCGGTTACTTACTATTATGTAATACTTTAAGCTATTGCATGCGTCTTTGGGTAAATTGTGCAGTACTTCTTTAATTTTAAGACCACAATTATTGTAATAACCGCAATTACTGCGATAAATGATTTGATTCTTGATTCTTGAACAGGCATCTTCTGGATGCGCTCGCTCCACCGTCAACCTCATCTTTGCCCCTGCGGCAAGATTGAGGTCAAGAGCAAGCTCATTTTTATTTAAAAAAAAAGTGATTTTCAGGAGTGGTCAATTTTAATTGTGGTCATTATGCATTGTGGTCCTAAACCACCAAACCTTTCCAATAGCCTTCACAGTGGTTCGAGTATATCATAGGCCAAATAAAATCGGGTTTAAAGAAGCACATCTAAAGCCAATACCAATACCAATGCCAATACCAATACCAATACCAATACCAATACCAATACCAATACCAATACCAATACCAATACCAATACCAATACCAATAACAATACCAATACCAATACCAATACCAATACCAATACCAATACCAATACCAATACCAATACCAATACCAATACCAATACCAATACCAATACCAATACCAATACCAATACCAATACCAATACCAATACCAATACCAATACCAATACCAATACCAATAACAATACCAATACCAATACCAATACCAATACCAATACCAATACCAATATAAAGCCTTATAATAACTTGACGCGTATGGTGTGCCTCTCATCAGTATGCATCACGCCTACGCTCGTATTGTCAAAGTTTGGACATCCCCCAGTCGGTGGGAGGGGTAGACCGGCTGTTTCATCTTCGCCAATAAAGGGTACGAAATCGATATTGGGGGATATCAATAATCTTATCCATCACCCAGAAGACGTCCACGGCTGGACATAGGCATTTAATATCATTTATTGGGTGCGTTCAAATATGCGAGTGACAAGTACGAGCAATAATTATAGTTTTATAAATTACACTGGACCGCAAAGAAAACGGGTCGGTTAGAAAATCAATATCTTCAAAAGTACCTGACCTAGCTTTATGAAATGAACACTAAATTAAAGAATATTTTAATGTGCTTAAATGAAAATAAAAAAACCAGCCAAGTGCGTGTCGGACTCGCACATAAAGGGTTCCGTACCACCGTCGAATATAAACGGCAAAATATAAAATCTTTATTTTAAAATTTTATTTTATTTTTTACTACTTGTTGTTGTAGCGGCAACAGAAATACACATTCTGTGAAAATTTTAAGTCTCTACCAATTACGGGTCGTGAGATTCAGCCCGCTGACAGACGGACAGACGGACAGCGCAGGCTTAGTAATAGGGTCCCGTTGGCACCCTTTGGGTAAGAAACCCTAAAAATTGAATTGAAGATATTATTGAAGATTTTCTAACCGACCCTTTTTCTTTGCGGTTCAGTGTATTATGTCTACGTGTGACGTCAAAACTGATGGCTCGGGCGCACTGCTCACCACATTTGAACGCAGTCCCGATCCTCCGCCACCCGACATGACATGTGTGATGACAAGTTCGCTTTTTGGGGATTGTCACTACGTCCTGGTGGTTGATCGTAGAGCCAAGTTGTAGCCAATTGACTGCAGCCAATATATGGGCTGGCTCGACCGGGGTAGCACTACCCTCTCACAGAAACTCGGCGTAAAGTAGCTGTTTAGCTGCGTTTTTCGATTTCACGGAGAGAGCCGCCGGAAGCCTCTCTCTTTCGTCCGTTTTCCTTTCCCTGTCCTACTTCCCTTCAAGATGGCAACTGCGTGCGATGCCTTTACAAGCATATGCTACGGTAACTGCTTAATATTAGGCGGGCCGAACGCTTGTTTGCCGGCTTAGTCAGTCAAAATATTTACGAGATTTAAAATATTGCCACTTTTGATTTCCCAAGGTTGTCTACGGGTTAAGACTGGGCAGGTAGCGAACGAGGCATTTTTGGAGGCTATCTCCTCTTAGACGAGTGGAGTAAAAATTTTGAAAAAAATATCACCGTATTTATTAAACCCTCTTCTTTAAAAAACAAGTTTGAAAAATGTGAAAAATGCTCTTTTACTATGTGAAAAAAATTACCAAAATGTAAAAATTTTCAAATTTAAATTTCTATCTTCTTCCAAACGGCTGGGAATTTTTAAATAGTTTTTTCACCAAAAGATGGAGAAAGATAATACCTAAAAAATGTAAGCTTGATTTTGCGATGCAATCGTTTTTCACGTCACAATTCATGATTTTCCCTAATTCTGTATCCCATATCCCGTATCCCGTATCCCGTATCCCGTATCCCGTATCCCGTATCCCGTATCCCGTATCCGTATCCGTATCCGTATCCGTATCCGTATCCGTATCCCATATCACGCATCCCACATCCCGTATCCCGTATCTCGTATCCCGTATCCCGTATTCCGCATCCCGTATCCCGTATCCCGTATCCGTATCCGTATCCCATATCACGCATCCCACATCCCGTATCCCGTATCCCGTATCTCGTATCCCGTATCCCGTATCCCATATCGCGTATCCCTTATCCCATACCCCGTATTATTTTCAAAAACGCTTACAATTTTGTTTTTTTAAAAGACACCTTATCACCAATTTTCATAATTCTAACTTCAAAAATGACGAACTTCCATACAATCTTTCATCCCCTATTTATCCCCCTTAGGGGATGTATTTTCAAAAACCCTGAAATTTATATTGATTATCTATTAAAAGTTACCTAATCACGCATCCCACATCCCGTATCCCGTATCCCGTATCACGTATCCCGTATCCCGTATCCCGTATCCCGTATCCCGTATCCCGTATCCCGTATCCCGTATCCCGCATCCAACATCCCGTATCCCGTATCCTGCATCCAACATCCCGTATCCCGTATCCCGTAACCCGTATCACGTATCCCAGATCCCAAATCCCGTATCCCATATCGCGTATCCCTTATCCCATACCCCGTATTATTTTCAAAAACGCTATTAATTTTGTTTTTTTTAAAAGACACCTATTCACCAATTTTCATAATTCTAACTACAAAAATGACGAACTTCCATACAAACTTTCATCCCCTATTTAACCCCCTTAGGGGATGTATTTTCAAAAACCCTGAAATTAATATTGTTTATCTTTTAAAAGTCACCTAATCACCAAATTTAATAATACCAACTTCAAAAAAATTACGAACTTCCATACAAACTTTCACCCCCTATTTTAACCCCTTAGGGTTTAAATTTTTAAAAAAGCTGAAACTATTATTTTTAATACGTAAAAAGAAACTTAAACACAAATTTTCATTATGCTAACCTCAGAAATGACGAACTTTAATACAAACTTTCGTCCCCTATTTTACCCCCTTAGGGGTTGAATTTTCAAAAACGCAGCAATTCAAGTTTTTATTTTTAAAAAGGAACCTAAACACCAATTTTCATAATTCTATCTTCAAAACTGACGAACATCTATACAAACTTCCCAACTAACTTTCATCCCCTATTTTACCACCTTAGGGGTTGAATATTCAAAAACGCCGAAAACTATATTTTTTATTTTTAAAAAGTCACCTCAACACAAATTTTCATAATTCTAATTTGAAAACTGACGAACTTGCATACAAACTTTCATCCCCTATTTAACCCCCTTAGGGGTTGAATTTTCCAAAATCGCTTCTTATTGCTTGCCTACGTCACACAATATATCTACTATCCAAATTTCATGTCTCTAACTTCAGTAGATTCGGCTCGGCGTTGATGAGTCAGTCAGTCAGTCAGTCAGTCAGTCAGTCAGTCAGTCAGTCAGTCAGTCAGCATTTCCCTCTTTATATATTAGTATAGATACGTAAAAAAAACCGACTTCAAAAAACCTGATGCACTAAAAAGCCTGAAATAATATTTCTATTACCACCTCTGCCTACCCCTTCGGGAAAACCAGACGTGATGGTGTGTTATCGAGTATTTGGGGTCGGTGCCAATCTATCTTCTTACTTTTATAGTAGGTAGACTTGGCATACCAAGATTGGCACCGACTTCAAATACTCGATAACACACCATCACGTCTGGTTTTCCCGAAGGGGTAGGCAGAGGTGGTAATAGAAATATTATTTCAGGCTTTTTAGTGCATCAGGTTTTTTGAAGTCGGTTTTTTTTTTTTTTATAAAAATAATTTTATTTCACGATTTTTAGTGGCGCCATACCAATGAACATTTTGGCATATTGAACCTTATGAAGTAAGCCCAACAAAAGGTAACTGCTGTAAATCGTTGAGGAATTCCCTCGACTGTCTATGGTCTCCATCATCAGACCTGTAATGGCACTTATAAACGATATGGGTGCAAAGTTCTCATCAATAGAAATGAATTAAGTCCAAACACAAGGTAGCTACTGTAAAACGTTGAGGAGTTCCTTTGACTGTCCTACGTCTTCATCATCAGACCCCTAATGACAGTCACAACCCATCTAGGTGTAAAGTTCTCATCAATACAAATTAATCAAGCCCAAACACCAGGTAATTGCTGTAAATCGTTGAGGAGTTCCTTTGACTGTCCTATGTCTTCATCATCAGACCCCTAATGACAGTCACAACCCATCTAGGTGTAAAGTTCTCATCAATACAAATTAATCAAGCCCAAACACCAAGTAATTGCTGTAAATCGTTTAGGAGTTCCCTTGACTGTCCTACGTCTTCATCATCAGACCCCTAATGACAGTCACAACCCATCTAGGTGTAAAGTTCTCATCAATACAAATTAATCAAGCCCAACAAAAGGTAACTTCTGTAAATCGTTGAAGAATTCCCTCGACTGTCTATGGTCTCCATCATCAGACCTGTAATGGCACTTATAAACGATATGGGTGCAAAGTTCTCATCAATAGAAATGAATTAAGTCCAAACACAAGGTAACTACTGTAAAACGTTGAGGAGTTCCTTTGACTGTCCTACGTCTTCATCATCAGACCCCTAATGACAGTCACAACCCATCTAGTTGTAAAGTTCTCATCAATACAAATTAATCAAGCCCAAACACCAGGTAATTGCTGTAAATCGTTGAGGAGTTCCCTTGACTGTCCTACGTCTTCATCATCAGACCCCTAATGTCAGTCACAACCCATCTAGGTGTAAAGTTCTCATCAATACAAATTAATCAAGCCCAAACACCAGGTAATTGCTGTAAATCGTTGAGGAGTTCCCTCGACTGTCTTTCGGCTCCATCATCAGATCGACTCCAGACCTTCATAAAATAGTAGTGCTTTAAAATAGTTAATGAAAAAAATTACAAACGCACTAGTCGCCCCTACGATTTTCGAAGGTTCCCCTCGATTTCTCTGGGATGCCATCATCAGATCCTGGTTTCCTTATCATGGTACCACCGCTGGTTGAGAAACCTCCTCCTTTTTTGAAGTCGGTTTAAAAATATTGTAGTGGTTTAGAATATTTTGTAGATAGCTAGCATTTGTTAGATTTTATATTTGTGCGCATTTATACGCCTTTGTACCTAATAGGGGGTGCATTCCGAAATTCCGAAATTTCATAATTTCGAAATTTCGGACCATTTTTGCATAGTTTTCAATTTCGGAATTTCGGCCATTCAGTTTCGGAATCCGAAATTAAATTTAGTTTCTTAACAGCCGCCGTAATTCTTGAATGAATCATTTTTCCACTTCGTGCGCTATCCTAGAGTCTTTATATTGGAACTAGTACATCATGGAACTATTAAAATGCCTGTAGAATAATATCCCGCGACCTAAATGTTGAGAATAATAGTACAAAAACATTATGTGAGTGGGATACTACTTACTTATATTCCCAAAACTGTTCATATTTACTGGAGGGGTTTATCAAGGCAGGGCAAAATTCGACAAGTTTCATCAAGTCTTTCAAATCAAAGGCTTGCGTCAGCCTGGACTTTCTCTCAGTTTTAACTTATTGAGCCTAAACATGATGCGTAAAACTAGAGTCTATGAAACCAAACCCAAGAAAACGTCTGAACATTATCATAGAGGCACGAAATAGCTATAGACCGAGAGTTATTATGATGTATGTGTTGTGAGTATTTCTCTCCTGACCCTGTTTCTTAATAATACGAATTTGATCAATAGTAGAAGATCCTATTTGCTTAGGTATCATAAGATTAGGTTAAGCAGAGTAAGGTACAGAGAACCCAACCAGATCATGGAGGTGAACGCTAGAAATTTGTGGAATAATCAACGGCACAGGAGTGAAATTAGTGTTGGGTAAGGAAAGAGCCCAGACTGTTATTTATCGTATTTCTTTCGTTATTTATCTTCTTCTTCTATTTAAGTACCCGAAGGCCCTTGTCATTGTAGCTGATGAAGCCCTTTCCATCATTCCATGTCTCTATGGCAGTCTCTTTCACCTCCTGATACGATATCATGTCAACCTTAAAATACATCTGACTCATGTAATTTATTCTTGGTCTTACTCTTCCTCTACCTCGCTTTCCTCCTATCTTTTCTTCTAAGATGTTTTTCATAAAGGTGTCATATTGTATGAGTTGAGATTATTTTTCTTTAAACGATCTTTTATTTTAGCCTCTAAGCATATCTTCATTTGTGACTATTCCATTGCAACTGATTATTTCCATTCTCCTACAATACCACATTTCAAACGCTTCAATATATCCTCGTCTCTTTCAATGAGGGTCCACGATTCACATCCATATAGCGCTACGCTCTAAACTTTATTTTACTTATACAATTACATAATTGCCTGAGCTGGGTCCATGAAAATATTTTGGTTTTTTGTCTGTTTGTCTATCTATCAGTACTTATGTTCAAGCATCACGAGAAAATGGCTTAACCGATTCCAATGAAGTTTCACTAAACATAATAATAATATCATCATGATATTGGGGGTCGAGCTACAGAAGAAAATCTAGCGCTAGTTGAAACTGCGGTTGAAAGCAATTTTTCATCGTAAAATGATTCAAAAACAACGTATCTATTGTTTTATTCAATTAAACTAGCCGTAGAATACCATTTTATACTAAACATTTCAGATTTTACAGTAAAATTGCATTTTATAATCGATTTACTAAAATGTCGTTTCAATTTCGGAATTCCGAAATTTCGAAATTGACGAGCCCAATTTCGTAGGCCAATTCCGAAATTGAAAATCTATGAAACTGCACGCCCTAGTACCTAAGTAGTTGTGATAAAGAGTTGTAATTTAGAACATAAATTACAATTCTTTGTTATTATATAAAAAAAATACAATTGGATACAAATACAATTGCCTAAAATAATAAAAAAATTGAATAACATGAAAAAAAAAAACCAAAATATAAAACTAGGATTCGATCCTACATACTGTCGCGCGTACACATTGACTCACTGAGCTATTTACATATTACTTGAATCGGCGAAATTATGAACTATATACTTCGTCATGCATTGAAAAATTGACGCCTGCTTCGTAAAGTGGTTTGACGTAGGCTGTTCGGCTCACTGCTTGCGTGGTTGCGGGTTCGATTCCCGCCAAATGAAAATTTTAGAAACTGACTTATGCGTTATTTTTCCTGATCCCAGGATTACGGGGATCGTCTCCAGGCCATTACGGTACCCATAGTACAAGCGTTGCTTAGTTTGGGACCATTCAGTTGGCGTATTAGTTTGTCAATCCAAATAATTTATAAAATGATTAAAATGTAATAAAACATGTAATAAATAGAAAAAAACAATATTATTACAAATAAGAACAATATTATCACCAAAAAATTATTACATAGAATTGCCGAAGGTGAGGTACGAACTCATGGAATAATTGCTAATGCTTTACCACTACGCTAATGAGACATTGCGAATGTGGATGAAATTATTCACTAGCCCTATGATATACATTTTGTGCTATAGTTCTATGAGGAATAAATACATAAATTATATGCATTAAAAAATAATAATTTTGTGTAAATATTCTGATAAATTCTGCACCATTGAAAAATACCATTACTATAATAAATCCAAATATATTTCAATAACTAAATATGGTTGGATTTGAACCCGCGTCGTATGTAATTCTCTCTGTTTTATCAAGATGTCTAACTTCAAAATAAAAAAAGTATCTTCAAAATCTGTTCACCCAGTCGTAGTTCTGTTCGTTGAAGTTCTGAGGTAACAAACATAAAAAAAATACAGTCGAATTGAGAACCTCCTCCTTTTTTGAAGTCGGTTAAAGATATCACATTCGAAAACATTAAAAAATGCAATATTCCACTTTGATCACCCAGGTGGTCAGAGGTTGTGTTGCAGGTTGTGTAGCAAAAGACTCGACGAGTCTTTTAGGCTTATTATTAGGGCTCGAGCCTTTTTATGAAACCTCGGAGGCTAAAGAACTCATTAGCCCCGAGCCTTCGCGGCGAAGAGGAGGCTCTCGGAAATAAAGCCTTTATTATGAAGCGCTTTCTAAAGAGACTTTGAGCCCTTTTTGATTTTAGCCCTTTGTGACCATTCTTGACTATACTTGAATATGCATGACTATTCTCAAGAATTGTTGTCCAGTATTGACCATCCTTGACTATTTGACCATTATTTACTATTTTGACCATTATTTACTATTGTTGACCATTATTGACTATTTTGACTATTGTTGACTGTTTTTGGGCATTTTTGACCAATGTTGACTATTTTTAGCCATTGTTGACTATTCTCAACTATTGTTGACTACTATTGATCATTTTTGACTATTTTGATTATTGTTGACTGTTTTCGGCCATTTTTGACAATTTTTGACCAATGTTGACTATTTTTAGCCATTGTTGACCATTCTCAACGATTGTTAACTACTATTGATCATTTTTGACCATTATTGACTATTTTTGACCATTGTTGACTATTCTCAACTATTGTTGACTACTATTGATCATTTTTGACTATTTTGACCATTATTGACTATTTTTTACCATTATTGACTATTTTTTACCATTATTGACTATTTTGACTAACGTTGACTGTTTTTGGCCATTTGTGACCAATGTTAACTATTTTTAGCCATTGTTGACTATTCTCAACTAATAGCGACTACTATTGATCATTTTTGACTATTTTGACCATTATTGACTATTGTCGACTGTTTTTGGCCATTTTTGACAATTTTTGACTTATGTTGACTATTTTTAGCCATTGTTGACTATTCTCAACTATTGTTGACTACTATTGATCATTTTTGACTATTTTGATTATTGTTGACTGTTTTCGGCCATTTTTGACAATTTTTGACCAATGTTGACTATTTTTAGCCATTGTTGACCATTCTCAACTATTGTTAACTACTATTGATCATTTTTGACCATTATTGACTATTTTTGACCATTGTTGAGTGTTTTTGACCATTGTTGACTATTTTTGACCATTGTTGACTATTCTCAACTATTGTTGACTACTATTGATCATTTTTGACTATTTTGACCATTATTGACTATTTTTTACCATTATTGACTATTTTTTACCATTATTGACTATTTTGACTATCGTTGACTGTTTTTGGCCATTTGTGACCAATGTTAACTATTTTTAGCCATTGTTGACTATTCTCAACTATTAGCGACTACTATTGATCATTTTTGACTATTTTGACCATTATTGACTATTGTCGACTGTTTTTGGCCATTTTTGACAATTTTTGACCAATGTTGACTATTTTTAGCCATTGTTGACTATTCTCAACTATTGTTGACTACTATTGATCATTTTTGACTATTTTGATTATTGTTGACTGTTTTTGGCCGTTTTTGTCAATTTTTGACCAATGTTGACTATTTTTAGCCATTGTTGACCATTCTCAACTATTGTTGACTACTATTGATCATTTTTTACCATTATTGACAATTTTTGACCATTGTTGAGTGTTTGTGACCAATGTTAACTATTTTTAGCCATTGTTGACTATTCTCAACTATTAGCGACTACTATTGATCATTTTTGACTATTTTGACCATTATTGACTATTGTCGACTGTATTTGGCCATTTTTGACAATTTTTGACCAATGTTGACTATTTTTAGCCATTGTTGACTATTCTCAACTATTGTTGACTACTATTGATCATTTTTGACTATTTTGATTATTGTTGACTGTTTTTGGCCATTTTTGTAAATTTTTGACCAATGTTGACTATTTTTAGCCATTGTTGACCATTCTCAACTATTGTTGACTACTATTGATCATTTTTTACCATTATTGTCAATTTTTGACCATTGTTGAGTGTTTTTGACCATTGTTGACTATTTTTTACCATTGTTGACTATTCTCAACTATTGTTGTCTACTATTGATCATTTTTGACTATTTTGACCATTATTGACTATTGTTGACTGTTTTCGGCCATTTTTGACAATTTTTGACCAATGTTGACTATTTTTAGCCATTGTTGACCATTCTCAACGATTGTTAACTACTATTGATCATTTTTGACCATTATTGACTATTTTTGACCATTGTTGAGTGTTTTTGACCATTGTTGACTATTTTTTACCATTGTTGACTATTCTCAACTATTGTTGACTACTATTGATCATTTTTGACTATTTTGACCACGCAATAAACGCGCGCTGTCAGAGCTGGCGCGGGGAGCGCAAGGGGCGCAGGGGGCATACCGCCGGCGATGCGTTAGCTCCGCCCATTCAGCCAAAATTTCCAGATGATATCCCCACCTTAAGCTATTTGACTATACAATCTGTTCCACGAGACATAAAGCAACGTGAAACAGTAACTCAGCTTAGTCCCCAGTCACATTAGCGGATAATCTCGGAACGAGTGCGAGTATTACGGATGGATGTCATTTATACACGTCCAGTGCACACCGCGCCTTACGTCTCCCAGACATCGTGGCTATAGTAATATGGGGCAGAAATCATTTTATTCCGGATAAGCCGAAATACTCTTTTTACCCGACTACGGCGGAGGGTTATGATTTTGACCGGTATGTATGTATGTATGTATGTATGTATGTATGTGCATCTATTCCCATCTAACTTCCAAACTACTTGTCGTAATTTGACAAATGAGGTATCGATAGAAGCGGCTTAATGGCGCGCTGATTATAGGCTATGTGACGTTAAATAAAATTGCATATGGCGCCCTCTAGAGGACATAATGTCATGAACCAAAAAAAATATTTTTTTTAATTAAACCGTGTGGGGTATCAAATGAAAGAGCTTGATGAGCACATTTCAAAATTATATATATTATTATCTATAACTCCAAAATAATTAAATAAAAAGTAAGTTTAAAAACTAATACCAGACTACTGAAAAATCGCGCTCTAAAAAGTATGAAACAAGAAAATATTCTCATCTAGAGGATAGCCGTAGTCTGTTTAGGCCCTTTAGGTCAAAGTGGCATATGACCACGGACCACGGCTATCCTCTAGATGAGAATATTTTCTTGTTGCATACTTTTTAGAGCGCGATTTTGCAGTAGTCGGGTTTTAGTTTTTAAACTTATGACAAATAAGCGTACGTAGTACGTAAGCCGTTAAATGCCGTAAAAGGCTGTAAAAGTGCAGTAAAAGTAGCTATCTATTGGCTACAGCTTGGCTCTACCGCTAAAGATATATTTTATTTATAGTCGAAATTAATTTACGCAGTAAGTATGTATCATAATTTTCTTACAAAAATCCCGAGATGTTGATATTTATAAGCCATCCACATCATGACCAAGGAAATGGAGTTCTCGGCAGCATGGCGCCGCTAAACCGTCAGTTTTATGGAGACCACCCCCGAGTGACGTTCAGGGATGAGGGTGCTATCTGCACCCTCGCATAAAAACCTTACCTCATTTCCTTGAGCCGATGTTTATACCGCACGGACCGATTGGGAACTGATAAAGTATATTTCAATCTTGGATAGAGTGGCACCGAAGGGAAACAATTTTTAACCGACTTCGAAAAAGGAGCAGGTTCTATGTTCGGCTGTATGTATGTTTTTTTTTCTATTTATAACGTAGGTACTAGCTCTTCCCGCGCTGACGTGGAATTCTAGGATAAAAGGAACCTATATTTTATTCCAGAGCATAACCTACTATTCCACCAAGCCAACTAGGCGCTCGGATAGTATGCGGCTTCCCCGCCCGCATACCGCCCGCACACCCGCCACCGCCTGCGGCTTCTCGCCCGCACACTGCCGCCACTGCCTTGTTGTGCGGGTGACGTCACATTTGACAGGCGCCTAGTTAGCTTGGTGGAGTAGTACCTATGTACCAAATTTCGAAATCCGTACGGTCATTTTTGCATGATCCTAAGTTAAAATTACTTACTAACTAAGTTTCTAGTAGTTCCGTTAGCTTATCCAACTAAGTTATATACTTGCGTAATCTTAGATTCAAGCTCTACATTACTTACTTCTACGATTAATACGGAATACAAAGAAGCCGATATCGTATCTACATACAAAGCGCCGCAGCCGGTACACCGCTATCTTGGTAACAACATCAGCAAGTTACCGACGCAGACGACAGCGGTCCCAGTGCACTGAGGGAGGGCTATCCGATGGAAGAAAATACGCTGGATTACAAGTTAAATAGATTTCTAGGCGAGTCTAGTAGCATTTAACCACTGGAAAACCACTGGTCACTTATACAGGGTGAATTTGAAGTCATGGGCAATTGGGCATCCTTTTAAAAGATTCCACAAATGATTCAGAATATTTAGGGAATTGATCAACAAATCGATTGATAAAAAAATATTGCCTGAGTAAGGTATCACAGTTAACTGGTTTGCTTATTTGCTTACTCGAGCAATATTTTTTTTACAATAGGTTTATTTATTTTCCCCAAAATATTCTGAATCACGTTAGTTTAAAAAGATGCCGATGTTTTCAAATTCACCCTGTATTATCTTAGTGTATTCTTAATCGCAAATATTTGGCGGTCGACATGTTGCCGGCCATCTGTTGGTAGTGCTCTGCTCTTTTTTACAAATTCTTTGGTTGAATGACTGACGTGTTTTTAGATTAATTCCTACGTAATTCTAGGGTTAAATTATGGTATCTTCTTAAAAAATTATAAAGGCTACAGACCGAACACCGACTGGCGTAATACCAAAAGCAAGTTTGTTAGGTATAATATTGCTTTTTGACAATAGCTAGATGCACTTGCCAATTTCGGCGAACTTGGCTGGCGCACTGCCGAACTGTAAATTAAATGTACTTGACATACATTTTTTGGTCATATTATTAATGTTCACAATATACATAGGCATCATAATATTCGTTCGCCAAAGGCTTATATAAGTTTTCATAATTATACAAAATTCATGCTACGTATACCCCCACAATGTGGTGGTGTATGGCCACTCAAGCCTCTGACTACCCCCGAATGGGGATAAAAGTCGTGACGTAATATTTTTATTTTTCATGCTACGTTTCATTTTCAAAGTGACGAATGGGAAGTAAATATATAAATAACGCCAAACTAGCACACCAACTGTATGGTCCCAAACTAAGCAACGCGTATACTAAGGCTATCGTACAATAGACTGGGGTGAACCCAGTGACACCCAAACCAGGGCAAATTACGAAATGACCGTTACCGAAATTTGCCTATGGCAGGAATCGAAACCCCAACCCCCCGATGTAGTATGCCGAGCGTCCTACACTCTAACCACTTCGCCAAGTGGTCATCAAGAAGATTTCATAGGCCCCTGATTTTGTCACAACGAAACTGGACTACTTAACTGTATTGCTAATCTTGTCATGGTCGCTATAAATAAGCGAGATAACTGTATGTTTAACTGTGTCAAATTAAATTTTAGTTAGAATTTCTGCCAATAAAATTGGAACCATTACAAACAACCCTCAATTTCTTTAGTACTTTCAGTAAATGTTTATTTTTAAAAGCAGTCTATCTAGACGCCTACTCAGATATTCGTTTGATGGATTGATCAACTAATTGGCCCGTTTTAACACTTTGTTACGGAATGATTGATCGTTCGAATGTGTTTTACATTGAACGCTACAAATTGAAAAGAATCCGTCCGTTATTGGTAGTGGGTAATGTAGCGAGCAATTATTAAACGCGTCAAGTTGAGTTGAATTATGCTGATGGATTGAATTCCCGAATTGAGGTATTTTCGATAAGTAGTACGCTATCACACCTACATTCCCCGAAGGGATAGGCAGCCGTGCACTGTAGTGCAACCCATGGACCAATTACTAAGGGGACTGGCCCTAAGCAACTCGGCCGAGTGGTCGGCCTAGTACTAACATCGACATAAAACGAAGCGAGTAGTTCAACTATTTACCGGTAGATAGATCAATGAAAATGAAAAAACAATGACCACGTTTTTTTTCATACATATATCTAATAAGGGCACCTCTTTCTTTAGTCTTTACTCTGTGAGTGCAACCACACTGATGGTATTTTGGATCCAATGTACTCATTACACCGGCCACACTCCCTCTCAATGCAAGGGGGGTTCAAACTCTAGTCCACCACGGTAGCCATTATTTAACGACCTAAAGTCAATTCACCATTAATTTAAAACAAGGTTTCTTCGAATTGCCCGTTGAGTTATTACATCATTTGCCCTTTTCAGAGATCTCTCCGCCATTTTGATTAATAGGGAGGCTGTCGAATTGTAATAGGGTCCATTAATACAGGTTCAATTACCATTGTAATGAGGGTTGGCGGGCGAAAACTTTTTTCAGTGGGTCATTGACGAAGTAATTGTATTTTTTGCTCGTGACTCTACCGTGAGTTTGTACGTTTGCGAGAAGTTGTTAGTCGCTAACGTTTACGTAAAATATTTATTTAACACCGTGTCTGTGCGTACGCGTGGAATTTAAAAATAATAATATTAATGTTTACTCAGAGAGAGGCCTAAATCGGGCCTAAATCCCTCTCGCATTGTGGGTAGGCCCGTGCCCATCAGTCGTTAAAAGGGCTAAATTATTTTATTTTTAATGTGTACTCAAATAAAAGTAGCCTAACGGCCGAATACTCATACGCAACTTAAATTTGACAGCAGCTTAACTTTGACGCGCCATACAAAAACCGACAGTTAACGACGTCTCAAACTGCTAAGTGGGACTTAAATATTTAAGTAGCCTTTGAGTATTCGGCCGTAAGTAAGTTACTTCTTGTAACATTAGCTATCTGCCAGCGAAAGTCCCGACAAAACCGGTTCTGCCGTTTCGGAAATTAGCCGCAACAAACCGACAGGCAGCAAACCAATATTTTAAAAGTAGTTCAAACATGTTCATTTCAATACGGATGTTTTCAATAGAGCTGCCCTCCATGACGTGGCATAAGCCGAACTGACTCCACGCTCAATAGGCGCTGTTGATGAACAGACCCCGAAACATCTCTAATATTCATGGGACGAATGAAGAGAATGCCTAAAATGCCTATATTTTGGAGCATATTTCAAATCTCACACAAAAACACAAAAGGGTGGAATACCAAATATTAACGCTAAAATCAAATGCTAGTGGAGGTATTAACCAACTCAAAGCCCACGTTTCACCGGATAGTCAGAACCCAACGTGACAGGTGGTGAACCATGTCGCCGTGTATACAGGAACTGACTATTACCTAATCCCGAGCGATAGGTAGGTTTCCTCACGATGTTTCACTCACCGTCAGCGAACTGTAAATTATGCACATAGATGAAAATTCATCCATTGGTGCATGCCCCACCGGGGATCGAACCTGGGACCTTCTGATTGCTAGCCCAACCTATTCACCCCTAGGCTACAGTCGCTACCTACCACACCATACCTCCACTATACGGTGGTGTATGGCCACTCAAGCCTCTGATGACTACCCCCGAATGGGGATAAAATTCGTGACGTTACGTCAAATGCTAGAGGCTCAAGGCTCAAGACATTCGCGAGCAATGCCAACCCTTAGGGCCTCCGCAGACTAGCTACTTTTAGCATCGGCGATCGGCGATTTTGATGCTGCGTCTCGCTCGTTCGCGCTCGAAGAAACGCGACGCAGCATCGATACGTCACAAAATCGCCGGTCGCCGAAGCTAAAAGTAGCTAGTCTGTGAGGCCCTTAGTTGCTCTGTCTGTAGTAATAACTTAAGATTATCCCCTAAAATGAAAGAGGAAAAACTACTTCAATCCCTCAATATCTCAAACACAATCACTCTGAAGCATACGTCAGAGTTCCCGTCAATAAGCTGGCGTCACGACACGATTCAACGGTCGCTTCATTCCCATTCCGGTGGCGTGCTCACTGGGATCTCGTAGGGCTCAATATGAGATGACGATTGCAATATAGAATGTTTATGTTAAGTTTTGTATGGAAATCAGCGAAACATAGCATCGGTAGTGTGATACCCAATGGGTTTTCCGAGATAAGTAGGCTTTATGATTTCCACAAGATTAAAGAAATTATAATTTTTATTAAGGAAGTAGCAGTGGTAGCCGATTGGTTAAGCACGCGTCTTGCGGGCTTAAGGTCCTGGGTTCAAACCCTGGCTCACACCTCTGGATTTTTCGAAATCTATGTGTGAATCATAACTTTAATATGATTATCACTTGCTTACGGTGAAGGAAAACATCGTGGGGAAACCTGCATGACTTTAGACATGTGAAATCCACCAACCCGCACTGGGCCAGCGTGGTGGATTATGGCCTGAATCCCCCTCGCATTGAGGGGAGGCCCGTGCCCAGTAGTGGGACGTTAAAAGGGCTAAATTATTATTATAATATTATTATTATTATTAAGGAAGTGGTGGATGGTATGATAGACTTCCACTGAAGGTTAGATGTCAACTCCTTAAATCGTCTTTTTGCACTCGCTCGCAATTCAGTTGTTTCTGATATTTATGTTCCACAGCCATGATACCTTAAGAGCTTTTACGTGCCTATCATAATCCTTTTGTAGCACTTGATTTTGCTAAATTTAAAAGTCGTGTCAAAGGTGAGCGTAGGCGTAGGCTTTATTCCGCATAAGTTCCAGTTTCCAAAATAGTCTATGGATACGACTAAGGGCCTCCGCAGACTTGCTACTTTTAGCATCGGCGACCGGCGATTTTGTGACGTATCGATGCTGCGTCGCGTTTCTTCGAGCGCGAACAAGTGAGACGCAGCATCAAAATCGCCGATCGCCGATGCTAAAAGTAGCAAGTCTGCGGTGGGCCTAAAGGAATTAACACTACGGATAGACCTTTTAATAAGAGCTGTGTTTACAAAGATATGCTGGCAAACATCAAGCCGTAACGACTTTTTGAGTTGGCTTCTTTGTTTACTATCTCTATTAACATTCAAAATCATTGGGAAATTTCTAAACCGACAGAAACCGAACATTCTTTCATGGTTTTAGAACCAAAAGCATTCATTTTCAAATCACAGCGGATTGCAATCGACTGACAGTAAATCTGGACGCAATTCGGAGTCCGCCGGACACAACGCACCACTAATTAGTATGTCCGGCCGCTTGACTGGTGTCCGGACGGCGGCCGGACTAACTGAATGCCAATACGGTCTAGTGTGGCGTACCTATTCTACATACATATAGTGATTCGTAATGTACTGATATTTTGTTGATAAACTAAATCGTATTGTATATGTACCTATTTTATGAAAGCTTAGGGCCTCCGCAGACTAGCTACTTTTAGCATCGGCGACCGGCGATTTTGTGACGTATCGATGCTGCGTCGCGTTTCTTCGAGCGCGAACGAGCGAGACGCAGCATCAAAATCGCCGATCGCCGATGCTAAAAGTAGCTAGTCTGCGGAGGCCCTTAGCCTGAAATGGCCTTCTCGTAACTGGCTTTGACCTGGGATCGGGCCTTTGATAAATAAGAGTGTGTTATTTTGTATCTATTGCAAAGATTTTTTACCTAGGTACCTACTTGTTTTAAAACATCAACAAATCGCGTCCGTACCCAAAATTATCCGCTGTAAAACGCCCAATTGTGATACTCTTCGCCAATATTTACACTGCGCTTGATTTATTATGAAAGCTTCCCCTGGTAGCAACACGCGTGTGCACCAAACATCATTAATGTTCATATTCTATTAACATGTTGTAACAGCAAATGTGTTATGATTGAATAGCTGATGAAAGGAACGTTTAGCAAAACACAAAAATGGTTAGTTGGTTATTTTGGAATGCTTACCTACGTAACAAGAGAACGCAGGCAGGTTTCTGATGAATTGTAATTTAAACATTACGCGAAGTAAACAGTAAGCGCGGACCCGTTACTGACTAGGAAATTATGAGTTTTTAGCACTTCGTTCTTTAGATGATACAAGCATGATGATGTATGTTAACCCTACCTTATCTCTTCCAGGAGCTAGCAGCGTCGACCCCGACGCAGCGCAACTGGCGCGGCATACTCATCGCACTCCTGGTGATTGCTGCGGTCCTGGGCCTCATCGTCTTCAGCATAGCACTGCTCACGCCGGTCGGAGACGGCGGCAGAGTGCGAGGGAGAAGACCGACCCTCCACGATGTCCTCACCGAACACTACAAGCCGTTCAATGGGACGTGGTTGACGGGTGAGTCAACCTCTTTGTGAACTGTGGACGCCTAGTACTAACTGATGACTAACTGATAGAGAGACGCACTAGCAAATGCTGCCTGTTTTTTCCCCATAGCTCTGTCTCACTCTGTCAGGCATCAGATTATATCAAGGGTTATGCGACTCTTCATATAGAGTCGCTGGACTTCTTTGAGAAATTTGTGGTAATACACGATATTTTAGTTATTGGACAAGTTGACGGATTTGCTGTGGGATTTTTTACTACCAGCAGAAATATGTGATTATAGGACTTATACAGGTTCAGTTTACATAAATTTTCACATCAACCATCTTTCATAAGCCCATCATCCGAGATTTTAATCTCTGCTTCATTTAAAACAGCTTTGTACGAGCGAAGTTACAGTGTATTTACGGCAACACTCGTAAAAACGCCGTTATCTACCTATTTTATGACGTAATTTATTATAAAATATGATTTTCTTTAAAATATTATACGCGGAATACCAGTTAAACGGATTTGCGTTTGGAATTTTTTATAAAAATGGCGGCCGCACCTGGCTTTAAATTGCTAATTTGTTTGAAAAATGGTGGTGAAATGGAAATGGGAGATGTTTAATTATAAGGGTACTCTCAAGGGCTTCGCCCACACGAATTTACAAAGTCGTCTCCGCCGAGTGTAATCCTATGCAAATAAATTTTAGATTTTTAACTGTTTCGGAAAAAATATGCCAATTATTATTCTACTATTGTAGAATCACGAATCATAAAATGAGAAATTCAAAAGTATTTATCTTGTTTGCTAAATGTTATGATCATTGGAATGAAATAATACAATGTGTTCTACCTACAGAGTATCTACTTAAAGTAAATTATGTATAAAAGTTTGAAAACGATGGCCATGGCGCAACATGATCGCGGGTTTAAATGTTTAGAAGTATCAAACCAATCCTTTGAAGCTTACTGTAATAGTTTTATATGTGTAGTTATCGATGGGAAGTGGAAGACATAAATACGACATGAAACGAAGACAGCATACATCAGTAAATATAATATCAGGGCTTCTAGACATACGCCATTAAAGATCCATTAATTCGTCCAAAATGGCGGCGGGCGAACGACCCGAGACGGCCTGCAGTGTACTGACTCTTTCTTGAAGCCTTTGTTTTGTACTTGAACTTACTTCAAGTAATTATTTACCTCTCAAGACCTCTCAAGACTCGGGACTTATAACATAAAGAGAGAGAATTATTATAACATCAGGTACCTCCGATTGGAGGCCATATTACAGCTTTTGCAATAACTGAAAAATAGCCTGCAATTTTCCCCCAATTTATCTACCCCGAGATAAACAAGTATGAGTAAAACAAACAAATATTTCGCTCCGAACGGGGAGGTATTATTAAAAATAGCAAGGATATTTCTGTCAAAACATTGGGGTGCACGGCGGGAATGGGGTAGTATTAAATTTTTTTTTTTTTTTTATAAGATTAGTTTTACGGCCCCTGGGAACTAGCCCTTTGGAGCCTAACATCAGTATACTTTTATTAAATTTTTTTCTTAATTCTACCTTATAACTACCTTAAATCTACCTTATGACTACCTTATTTCTACCCCCCAAACCCTATCAGTAAAGTGGCGGATACTTTACTGACAAATTACTAGACTTCTTGTGAGAAGCCGAAAATCATGTTTCATCACTTTTGTTCCAATTGCCCACACTCACGCACATTTATGACCATATAATGGTTAATATTCCACCAATATTACACACTATAATACACGAAAACACAAGTTTTAGAAATTAAAACGAAAATGACAACATGACTTTTCCACTTCCCGCCAAAAAGCCGGTAGTATTAAAATACGTCCAGTGTTGCCATGTGATTTCATTACATGAGATATATTTTTTTTTTCGCTCTAGTCTACTCCATAGTCTCTAATATCGAATTGATAACTTGAAACCCTTACCATTACCCCTAGAAGTTGGTCTAGCTCATGTTACGGAAAGTAGTCGGTAATCAGCCTAATTAGGGTAGATGGAAAGGGGATCCTAATACAAAACGATCGCAAGAAAAATACAGTATAAACTAATTTTATAGGTCCTCAGTACAAACTTCTCTAACCAAATAATAGTAAAATTATACCAAAATGATTTATACAACAAGCAACCCTGCCAATAAGCGATAATGTTGGCATAGATGGCGCTTACGAGCTTCTCGTATCAGTGACGTCACACTGAATAACAATGGCGGAACCCGCCCATAATATTAATGATATCGGTCTCCAATAAACTTGATTTTCTTATACTATATTTTCCTTCTGTTTACTGCTTTTCAAGATTACATTCACTCGTATTTTGTGGGCGGAGGAGGTAACACATCTTAATATGTTATCTTGATATAGTCATATTTTAGCCTAGTCTCGTTTTTTTTTTATAGCTCTGAGGTGGCAAACAAGCGTACGGCCCGCCTAATGTTAAGCAGTTACCGCAGCCTATAGATGCTTGTAATACCAAAGGCATTGCTCAAATGTTGCCTACCTGAAGGGGAGTGGGACGGGGGGAGGGTATGGTCTTCCGGCTCTCACTCATCGTACGAAACGCAGCCGTAATAGCTGCTTTACGCCGATCTTCTGTGAGAGGGTGGTACTACCCCGGTCGAGCCAGCCCGTATATGAGCTGCAGTCTACTGCTGGCTACAGCTACGCTCTACCACCTTCAAAATTTTAGCCTAGTCTCGTTTTGGACCGAGAAGAGACACTATCAGGGGGAGAGAATTGTTTCTAAAGACCCTAAAACCCCGTTGGCTTTATGGAAGTTTTATGTCAAGGAGACATTACCGATCTGTATATTGAACATGTGGATTGATGGCATATCAGGAGAAAGACATGTTTGCGAAGCAAACAACTACGATGACGTAGTTATGGCAATGAGATCACTTAAATATGATGCTTATGCGATATGTTCTGGGTTTTTATGGTTGCCTGGTACATTGATCTATATACTATCATACAATTTATTAGACTACTAAACTTAAAAAATGTAGGAGAAGGTTCTGAATTCCATAGGCAGTAACTTAATAATTCCATGCTGAATTCATACTTTGCTTTTTGTATATCCATATTTTTATCCATTTCTTATCCAACCAATCCCAAATCTGCAAGAGAAATAGACCGTTACCGAGCCAATATAGAAGGTCCAATTGAATGGATTTCTGCCGTGAAATACGAGGAGGTGGGAATCGGTCCGTGGAGTGTTGAGCAAACAGGGAGTGTTTGTGAACGAACAAAAACAACTTCAGGTTTATGCGCCCCTGGTACAGATAGACGACAAACATTGTCATCAAAACAGACTAGGTAAGGATTTTTTTTGTGTCTAGACTAGATTTACACACAGCATCTGTCGGTAATCTGTTTTAGTCAAGTAGGTACCTCATAATATTCATGGTTTTTGTAGATTTGCTTCCTTCTCTATCATGTAGAGAAGGTGTCAGTATTTTAGTTGTTACCTCCAAAGCTGTGTGAATGAGGAGCAGGAGAAAGCAAAAATTAACCAATAGCATCATTTTTATTATAGCGTAACATTGTATATGACGTGATTTTGAAGCGATTTCATTGGTTCATTTTTTGCGAGGACAAAAGGTACTCTTTGACAGTGTGTACAATGCTTGAAAGGTTACCCAATTTGTGGCAATATTTTGTTTAGCGTGAGAAAAACTTGGAATTTTCGTCCGTAGCCCGAATGTTTTCCTATTTCTTTCGGCGTGTTTTTCCAGAAAATTGACGCCGCCTGCGACATGAAATATGTAAGTTCTGAGCAAAGAATCGGAGTATCAATCGTTGTTCTTTGTGAGAAAGGGAAAGATCTTATTTGTCCTTTATTTAAGTGATAAATTGAGCTTAAAAAGTACATAACTTAATTGATACCTCTTCATCTTAACGTTCCTATGAATAAAAGCTCAAGTATGTGACAGACAGACTAACAACAAATCCTAATTGGGTATTTTTTATCTTTTAGAGCTATTTTACCTTAAGTAGCTCTATGATATGTGGCAGTGGGCAGGGCACATTGCTCGTAGAACGGATGGGCGATGGAGCCGAAGAGTTCTCGAGTGGCGGCCGCGCGTTGGAAAGCGTAGCGTGGGTAGGCCTCCCACAAGGTGGACCGACGACCGTGAAGGTCGCGGGAATCCGCTGGATGCGGGCAGCGCAACACCGGTCATTGTGGCGAACCTTAGGGAATCTTGTGGGAGCCTATGTCCAGCAGTGGATGTCTTTCAGCTGAGATGATGATGATGATGATGAGTTTTATAGTACTTTGTCGCTAGCGTTTTTGCAAAATGTGTATACACCGAAATATATGGGTCATAACTAACAAATTGCCATGCACATATTTTAGATAGACTCTAGCGACGCATGGTAAAGCACATGGTACAAGCCTTCCAAAGTAGCCTGTATCTGCCCTTTAGAGAATTTGGAAGGCACTCATTTGAAATACGTGCCTATATTTTTTGTGAATAAACAAATTACCTACCCCCGAGGTAAGGGTGCGCGGCGGCTGCGGGCGGAGGGACGGACGCAGTATTAATAATAATGTGTTGGGAAGCACAGGGGCCAAATACATTTGCATTAACCTTTTTGTTGTAGCAAAAAATAAGAGATTAGAAAAACGAAATCCTTATTTTCGGCAAGTTCGTTGACCGTCGATTCGCAGCAGGCAGATTCAACTATTGTCATTTGCAACGATCACTTACTAAACGGTGAAGGCATTTACCACACATCTTCGTAAAGTTCGCTAACTCGATGGGCCAGCCTCCTAGCAACATACAGGCTTCTTTGGTTTTACAATCTCTTTATTTTTGCTCGAAAATCTTGGAATCGAGATTTAAACCAGTACCTCTTATAGCAGTATTATTTTAACCTTACCGAGAATTTTCGTAATTTGACGTATCTTATTGTCATGACAATAAGGGTCATGACATTACAAAAAGTCGCTGAAAGATCAAAATAATACTGCTATATGAGGTGGTGGTAGGGTCCCAGTGCCTTTATTCATATTTCCAAGCTTTCGACCAGACTTAGTTGTATCATCATATATTATTATTAATACATAAGATCTAGGTAGCAGACTTCAAATCCAGCTACAATATTCTAGTCAGAAATAGCTCTAAAACCCGGATTCCAAGCTAAACACAAAAGACAAACAGCTCTCCGCGCAAGCTCCCACATTCCTTTGTGAGGTAAATATCTCGCAAACGCCCGCTTTCCTCGAGACTGTCCAATTAAAAGCTCCCACTGCAGCTGCTGCCCTGGTACATCAACTTGATATGTGTGGATTTTATTTTCAACAAATATCATTTGCTTAACTGTGGAGGCAACCATCGGGAAAGCACTTCTTTCGCTAAGGGCCTCCGCAGACTTGATACTTTTAGCATCGGCGACCGGCGATTTTGTGACGTATCGATGCTGCGTCGCGTTTCTTCGAGCGCGAACGAGCGAGACGCAGCATCAAAATCGCCAATCGCCGATGCTAAAAGTAGCATGTCTGCGGTGGCCCTAAGAACTGTGTAATTTGCCAACCATCTTTGGACCAGTGGCCTCTTGTGTCCGCTATTCACGTGCGTAGAAGGCAATGGTGTATTAATATTACTTACGCAGCACTACATAGCTACCTAGGTATTCGGAAAATATATGGCTTCTACCATTCAAACAAAACTTTATCTAACCCCCCAAAAAGCACTCCAAGTAAATAACGGTATTATATTAAAGAAACATTTTTAATTTCCTTTGCAAGTGCCCGCGAACGATTCCTACAATCCCTTTGAGCAACCACAATACGCACCGAATGTACGTAAAGCACAAAGGTGTACTTTGGTTGTCTGAACTGAGGCATTCCGGAAATGGCGGAGATATTAGAGGCACAAACGGAGGCAAGATTGTCAGCCGGTGTTCATTATATTGCGTCGCCATCTCCTTTGTTAAATGCTACGGCTCCTTTGGAAAATGACGCTCCTTCTCATAGCTTTGAAACCACTTCAAAATACCAAATATGAAGGCATTTCTACAGACTTTGAAATATCTTACTAATAGACGACTATCCACGTCTGTCAGTATCATGGACCAATTACTAAGGGGACTGGCCCTAAGCAACTCGGCCGAGTGGTCGGCCTAGTACTAATATCGACATAAAACGAAGCGAGTAGTTCAACTATTTACCGGTAGATAGAACAATGAAAATGAAAAAACAATGACCACGTTTTTTTTCATACATATATCTAATAAGGGCACCTCTTTACTCCGTGGTCAGTATTTAAACATGACTCGAGTTACCTTTAAATGGTAAAAGCTGGCTCTACTGATCGTCATTCGGTAAAAAAAATCTACCGTTGAGATATCAATAACATCATTCTATCCTATCTATTTTTATTCTATCCTAAGCCAAAACATAGGGTTGTGACTTTGTTAGACAACGGTTATAAAAGTCAAGAACACTGGGAGAGTTAGAAATAATGGAGAGAGGACGTGATGTCGAGACACGCCATTTTTATTACCGTTGCACACACGTTACGTTACGTAGTTTTATTTGTTAGGGTTTTATTCCTAGTATAACATTACCTGTCTGAAAAGTAGATAAGAACTTAAAAGATAGGGTAAATAAAATACAGTTGTTAAGTGATATCTTTATACTACCCCAACTTATCTTGTATAATAAATAAATATCGCCAGACTTACGCACTACTGAAAAGGCCGTTTCCGAAATTTGCGTTCAGCAAATCGAATCGAACCCGCAACTACCCGATGCAATGAGCCGAGCGACCTACGTTTGAACCACTGCGCCAAGCGGTCGTATCTCCCAACTACTAGTATATCTCCCAACATGATAATAATGAGGTCTAACCTTCCCATATAATAAACGTACAAACGAACACTTCTTCTTCTTATCGTATGGTTTTTTTTTTTTTTTTTATAGGACTGCGGTGGCAAAAAAGCGTACGGCCCGCCTGATGTTAAGTAGTTACCGTAGCCTATAGATGCTTACAATACCAAAGGTATTGCTCGCACATTGCCGACCTGAAGGGGAGTGAGAAGGAGGGAGGGGGAGGGGGGGGTGGGCTTACGGCTCTCTCACTCATCGTACGAAACGCAGCTGTAATAGCTGCTTGACGCCGATCTTCTGTGAGAGGGTGGTACTAGCCCGGTCGAGCCAGCCCGTTTATGAGCTGCAGTCAATTGGCTACAGCTTGGCTCTACCACCTTAGTGGCCAAACCTGGTGTCAGAGTCGTTCAAGCCGCCCGAAGGCCTCTGACAAGGCTTAACGACTGCTGCCTAGATGACAACAACTGGGACCGACTTTTTACGTGCCCTCCGAAGCATGGAGACGCTCAGTTGAAATGCCACTAAATGGTCACCCATCTCTGCCTGACCTTGCTAAGCGTTGCTTAACCACCGAACGTTCACCGACGAACACTCAAAGGCTATAAGTACTCAATTTTTTAAGTACCACTTTAGAGTTTACTAAGTTTGAGATGTCGTTATCTGTCATGTTAGTATGGCGCGTCAAACTAAATCAACTCTCGGAATGCTGCCGACGAGTATTCAGCCGATAGAGAACTTCTTTCAAGATTTTGTGAAGTTTTTGATTGGTCGATCTTATGAAACTTCGAGTATACTGCGAGTAAATGTGTTCACTAATTCGAGAAAAAGCTAATGTCATTGAGAAAAAGGTTTATTATCATCAAGCTTTCAGAATAGTTTTGTACTTAATTTCATAACTTTAGATTATAGGGCATACATGCATTTATCAAGCAAAATGATCTTCCCAAAAGTAATAAAAGAAATCCTCTACAATTCCACCAAAAGATGGCATCGTTCCAAACAGCACTGCAGCAGCTATCGCCGTCATTTGAACCCGCTAACGTTCTCGAGGGGCCCGGAGCGGATGTAAGCTTTATTGAAAAACTAGCCGGCCGCGGCCCGCGGCTTCGGTCATTTGGAAAATTGGAAAAATACGGGACGGACAGGGAACCAAAGCTTGTTCATGTGAGAATTTCGCTTTTTAGGATAATGCTTTACTTTGTTGGTTATATTTTGTTATAGAGTTGGAATTTTGGCAACTTTCTTGTTAACGTTTTTGTAACAGCCGCTTTTGTGACTATAATTTAATTTTGTATCGTTGGCCACGTCGGTATATAAAAAAAAAACTACATTGCCCACTGCTGGGTAAAGATCTCCCCCAATATACTCCACATGTATCTATTCGAGGCCGCTTCCATCCAACCCTCCAGATAACAATCGAGGTTATCACATACCCACGACAAATCGTCTATAAACACATCATCATCATCATCACCTTCATCATCGGCGTTGTCAGCACAGCAGATTGTTGAATACTTCCTTCGTTCTACATTGTAATTAGTTATGGTTCCTTACCTCTTATCGCAAGACTCCTGCCCTCTGAGACAGGTGGCTTTGTCTACGAGCGTTTCTATAAATCGCTACGCTTCATGTATGGAAATGACATAAGTCGCGTGATCTACTATCGACTACACTATGAGTGTAGTCGATGAGTAGATGCTACGCTTATGCATTTAAGCGTAGCGGTATGTAGAAACGCTTGTAGACGAAGCCAGACGAAGCTCAGAGGGCTGAGAAACCAACAATGTTTGCTTGCACTTATAAACCAGTCGCACTTGCAGTCTCTATGCTTCATTAGACGTGTCTACAACACACACATGCCGCGCGAGGCTGCTCACCCACATGCCTCGCGAAGCACGGCGTTTGCCTCAGTCGCATGCCACGCGAAGCACATGGCGAGGCAACTGACACTCTAGACAGAGAAAGGTATAGCCGAGCAATCAGTTTGACACGTTTGACATCGTTCTGTCTGATGACTATGCCAAACTGGGCGAGGCAAATGACAGCGCTCAGGTGAGGCAGGACGCGCATTTGTCTCGCGCGAGGCGAGTCAAACTTCGTGAGGCAATTTGCCTCGCGCGGCATGTGACACATCTGGGGGCTTACCACGAACTCTTATCGCGATTCAATTACAGGAACGTTTTAACGTTTCAGCGACTTTTTGTGCAATGACGTACCTTATTGTCATGACAATAAGAAACGTCATTGCACAAAAATTCGCTGAAACGTTAAAACAAAACTGCTATAAGAGGTGGTGGTAAGCCCCCTGGACGTAGCTATTCGCCAACAAAACGTTCTCGCTCCGAATTGCGTTTTATTTAATAAAACACAGATGTTATTGCCACATTTACACATTCAAGTTGCAAGGGAATTATATCGTGGAATTAGGGGCCCTCACTTAATATTCACAGCGCTGCGTGTGATTGCGACAAAGGACCTAATTACTCGCTGTGAGAGATCTGGCGTTCCGGCACGAAATTTTAATTTGAATGCTGAAATATATACGATTAGCAAAGAGACAATGATCTCTTGATTAAAACGATGGGACTGGGTAGCAACTAGCTCTACCATGAATTAGGGCCCCCGCAGACTTGCTACTTTTAGCATCGGCGACCGGCGACTTTGCAATTGTTTTGATGCTGCGTCACGTTTCTTCGAGCGCGAACGAGCGAGACGCAGCATCAAAATCGCCGATCGCCGATGCTAAAAGTAGCATGTCTGCGGTGACCCTTAGAGTCGACGTAAATATTCGTATGGGGGGCTGATAGAGACGCTGTACAATTTCCCATAAACATATTTTACGTAGTTGCTAGTTACTAGCGAGTGTGAATCACGGTAGAGTCACAGAACAGATAATGTGTTTAGGATCTAGTAGCTAGCTTTCTATTTAAATACCTAAATCCAATGACATTAGAGTTTTTTACATTAATGCCTAAATCTGAGTATTTGAGAACATTGAGTTACTGTGTTAATGTTTGACGGGCCCATTGGCGTGGTTGGTAAGATTCCGCCTATCACGCTGCAGGTCGTAGGTTCGATTCCTACCCGGGACATGCATTTGTGTGCATGAACATGTCTGTATGTCCCGAGTCTGGGTGTAATCATGTATATTAAGTATGTATTTACAAACAAATAGTAGTATATGTAGTAATATCAGTTATCAGGTTTCCATAGTACAAGCTCTGCTTAGTTTGGGATCAGGTAGCCGTGTGTAAAAAGAATGTCCCAGGATATATTTATTTTATTATTATTTTATTACTGTATTTTGTTATTCACAATGCCTGCCTGCTTACATAGCGTTGTTGTTTGAAATTGTATACAATTATTATTATTATTTTTTTAAACGAGTAACGATTGTGTTTCTTACCGGCTCTTCTCATTGGCAGCAACATTACGAACCGGTGGTAACGATAAAATATTCTATATAACGATTCATAAGTGCTACCTCTAGCTTACATGAATAAAAAAAATGACTGACTTTGAACTGCTTTTAAAAGTAACTACAATAATTTCTAAATAGCGCAAGTAAATTTTTAGGGTTCCGTACCCAAAGGGTGCCAACGGGACCCTATTACTAAGCCTACGCTGTCCGTCTGTCTGTCTGTCTGTCTGTCTGTCTGTCTGTCTGTCTGTCTGTCCGTCTGTCTGTCTGTCCGTCTGTCTGTCAGCGGGCTGTATCTAACAAACGGTAATAGCTAGAGACATGAAATTTTCACAGAATGTGTATTTCTGTTGCCGCTACAACAACAAATACTAAAAATAAAATAAAACTTAAAAATAAAGGGGGTCCCCATACAATAAACTCGATATTTTTGGCGTTTTTATTGATAACTCATAAATTAAACAATATATAAAGAGAAAACTAACATTTTAACCATGAGTGATCATTATGACATATTTTAGATAAATTGTTGACAAAAAAAAGAAATGTAAAACTACATTTTTGACCCATAAATAAGTTTTAAATTAATAGTACCAGTCAAAGTAGCGCCATCTAACATTGTTATGATATCATTGGCATTACAGTGTCATAATTAGTATAATAATTCGAATGCAATACTAGAGATCATCTTAGCCGTATGGTTAAGGCGTTAGTCCACGTGTATGTGGGTATTAGGTTCGAATCTTACTATGAGTTGTTTTTTTTTTGAGTAATTCGCATTTTTTTTGTCGCTCACAGCTTAAATTAAAATAATGTTAACACTAAACTGATTTGTGCAAATACATTGTTTACGTACGTAAACATATTTGTAAATCAAGTTTCAAATGCATTCGGAGTTTCAAGCACAGAGTATTAGAACTATAGATGGCGTTGTAATAGTTTTTCACAGAATGTGTATTTATTTATTTGTGTACTTTATGTACCTATTATTGCAGGTGTGTACTAACAATTATGGGACTGAGGTGGCAAAAAAGCGTACAGCCCGCCTGATGTTGAGCAGTTTTTTTTTATGGGAGTGAGGTGGCAAAGAGTAAATAATTGTTGCTATAACAAAGATAATATAAAATAAGAACCTCATAATATATAAAATAATAGTACCGCTACGCACCACTAGATGACGCTAGATGAGCTCCTAGATCGCGCTATGGTTTCGTTTTTCAGATCGCAATATAGTCACGACCAAAATTCGCCTGCTATTGACAAGTTTTACGTTATCTCTAGGTTTCGATCGATTGGAAATTGTTGTATTGCTTTCATAGTGTCATATTTGATGGCAGAATACTCCCGTTGCCTCCGACTATAGTGTGCGGGGATTTTAATGTAGACTTACTGGAATCTAATGAGCACATGCACCTTTAAAAAAATATTTTGACCATATTGGTTTAAATTCAAAACTTCCTCGTGTTGTTACCACAACGGGTTAGACTCAAATAGATAATGTGTTTATCAATATTGACTTGAATGCAGGCACATACTGTGCACTCTTTAGTTACCATAGCCCTTTATGGATACAATTTCGAATTGAGCAATAGATTTTATCAAAACTATCCGAAAAGTCAGAATAAAGTTTGTATTTCTGTTGCCGCTGTAACAACAAATACTAAAACAGAATAAAAAAATATTTAAGTGGGGTTCCCATACAACAGACATGATTGCCGTTTTTATAGAATGGTACGGAACCCTTCGTGCGCGAGTCCGACTCGCACTTGGCCGGTTTTACAAGAGTCCTACAGTATTCTGGTTTTAAATGAGAGCCAAACTGTCATGCTCAGAGACTTGGAAAAAAGTTCGCCTCCTATTATTTCCGATGTCATTACATATTTCATTACATGTTCCCGTTCCCTTCAATTGTCTCTTTCGTTCCCTACAATGGTACGGAGACATCGTTATCTCAAGACGTGACCCAGATACATAATCACGTAAATAAGGTCCATATTTTAATGTGGTCAGCTTCCGCCCCACAGTGCATTAGCCACGTCCAGATGTGTCACATGCCGCGCGAGGAAAATTGCCTCACGAAGTTTGACTTGCCTCGCGCGAGGCAAATGCGCGTCCTGCCTCACCTGAGCGCTGTCATTTGCCTCGCCTAGTTTGGCATAGTCATCAGACAGAACGATGTCAAACGTGTCAAACTGATTGCTCGGCTATACCTTTCTCTGTCTAGAGTTTCAGTTGCCTCGCCATTTGCCTCGCGCGGCATGCGACTGAGGCAAACGTCGTGCTTCGCGAGGCATGTGGGTGAGCAGCCTCGCGCGGCATGTGTATGTTGTAGACACGTCTATTCATTCATGCCTACTACATCTGTATTTCTGTGTTGCTCATAAGTTAGGATCATGAAAAAGATGGCATATAGTTGGTCAGCCTATTTATTAGTGGGTTGTTTTTTGCATCCAGTCTTTCAGATTCTACCCCGAATATTCAATTCCGGTTTCATCCCCCAAAACTTTCCAGATTGTAGCCTTTTTAGTATCTACTTTATCCGTATTTTACCCTGACGTTCGTTGTTCCATCTATAGTACGTTTTTTTATACTTGTCCTATTTGGTAAGCAAAGATGGCGTCCAGCGGGGCGATTGCGTAACTTTATTGTCAAATTTTCAATTGGTTTCGTTCATCCTATGTCAATTATTTACGAAATCAATTGAAACATTGACAAAAAGTTACGCAATCGCCCCGCTGGACGCCATCTTTGCTTACCAAATAGGACAAGTATAAAAAAACGTACTATACATTTGACAGCCAGTATAACAGTGCTTTTGGCAACGCTATACAGTTGCACAGAACTTAAGCTGCAGCTTTAGAAATGTCTTTATAAGATTCCGCATTCTTCCTAAATAAGCATCACCAAGGGACTGTTTCACCCTTTTTTAGACATTATTAACTATGTTACAACTCTATCCTGGCAGGTATAAATGAAATTGTCGTTTTCCTTTGGGTAATTAAACTGAGATACTTTTTTAATTACTGCCATCTGAGTTCGCAATTCTGCGTAGGAGAAAATAACTGGCTTTTAAATGTTGCCTTCATCAGCACAGAGCTGAGTTGGTTAGATATGGAAACGTTTATTTAGCACTAATATTGTATTGCTTGGTACAGACTTATTCATAACAGACTTCATCATATAATCTATATTTATTCACACCACTACAGTGGTTAATAGCTACGTCCAGATGTGTCACATGCCGCGCGAGGCAAATTGCTTCACGAAGTTTGACTTGAATCGCGCAAGGCAAATGCGCGTCCTGCCTCACCTGAGCGCTGTCATTTGACTCGCCTAGTTTGGTATAGCCATCAGGCAGAACGATGTCAAACTGATTGCTCGGCTATACCTTTATCTGTCTAGAGTGTCAGTTGCCTCGCGCGGCATGCGACTGAGGCAAACGTCGTGTTTCGCGAGGCATGTGGGTGAGCAGCCTCGCGCGGCATGTGTATGTTGTAGACACGTCTATTTAGTATAGAAATAAAATAACATTAAGAAGACATGAAGAGTTCCGTAGGTTCAAACTACGTAATACTAACACTACAGTATGTACCTATTGAAGTGTTCATATCTTTTGAATATAGTTTTTGCACGTACCGTCTATACGGCAGTTGAATCGACTTTATTTCTTTACAATTATTTATACACTGGATGAAATACGCCTGACCCAGTAATTTAATGTGGGTTTCAAAAAAATATTCTCTTTTAATTATAATTGCAACATTATTTCCAATTTAGGAGATATAATTTATTCTCCAAAATTTGAAAAAAAGCACAGAACAAAATAATTGTCCGTTTCCGTTCCTATTCGAAGCAACAATCATTTAACTTTTGCATCGTCTCGTAACGATTAGACTTGTGTTGCAAAAGACTCGAGTTCTTTAGCCTCATTTTTAGGGCTCGAGCCTTTTTAAGAAACCTCGAAGGCTAAAGAACTAATTCAGCCCCGAGTCTTCGAGGCGCAGAGGAGGCTCTCGGAAATAAAGCCTTTATTTTGAAGCTCTTTCTATAAAGGCTTGGAGCCCTTTTTTATTTTAGCCCTTTGTAACCATTCTTAACTTTAGTTGAATAAGCACGACTATTCTCAACTATTGTTGACCACTATTGACCATTCTTGACTATTTTGACTATTATTGACTATTTTTTCTATTTTTGACCGTTGCTGACTATTTCGACTATTTTAGACTACATTTGAATATATTTGTCTATTTTTGATTATTTTTTACTATTTTTTACTATTTCTGACTACTTTTGACTGTTTTTGACTATGTTTGTCTATTTTTGACTGTGTTTGACTATTTATGATTATTTTTGACCATTGTTGACTATTTCGACTATTTTTGAATATTTTTAGCTATTGTTGACTATTTTTGACCATTGTTGACTATTTTGGACCATTGTTGTATATTCTTGACGTATTTTGACAATTTTTGACCATTGTTGACTATATTTGATTATTTTTTATTATTTTTGACTATTTTTGACCATTGTTGACTATTTTTGACCATTGTTGTCTATTTTTGACCATTGTTTACTATTTCGACTATTCTTGACCATTGTTGACTATTGTTGACTGTTTTTGAATATATTTGCCGATTTTTGACAATTTTTGACCATTGTGGACTATTTTTGGCCATTGTTGACTAATTTTGACGTATTTTTGACTATTTTGACTATTTTTGACATTTTTTTGGCGATTTTTGATTATTTCGACTATTCTTGACTATTGTTGACCATTGTTGATCATTGTTAACTATTTTTGACTTTTTTTGACAATTTTTGACAATTTTTGACAATTTTTGACAACTTTTGACTATTTTTGAATATTTTTGACTACTTTTGACCATTGTTGACTATTCTTGACGTATTTTGACCATTTTTGACAATTCTTGACGTATTTTGACAATTTTCGACTAAGTTTGCCAATTTTTGACTTTTTTGACTATTCTTGACTATTTTTGACTATTTCGACTATTTTTGACTATTTTTGACCATTGTTGACTATTTGTTACTATTGTTGACTTTTTTTGACGAGTTTTGACCATTTTTGACGAATTTTGACTATTTTTGGCGATTTCTGACTATTTTTGACCATTCTCGACTATTCTTGACTATTCTTGACCATCGTTGACTATTGTTGACTGTTTTTGACCATTGTTGACTATTTCGACTATTGTTGACTGTTTCTGAATATTTTTGCCGATTATTGACAATTTTTGACCATTGTGGACTATTTTTGGCCATTGTTGACGTATTTTTTACTTATTTTGACCATTTTTGACAATTTTTGACAATTTTTGACAATTTTTGACAATTTTTGACAATTCTTGACGTTTTTGACAATTTTCGACTAAGTTTGCCTATTTTTGACTTTTTTGACTATTCTTGACTATTTTTGACTATTTTGACTATTTTTGATTATTTTTGACCATTGTTGACTATTTTTTACTATTGTTGACCATTTTTGACGAATTTTGACTATTTTTGGCCTTTTCTGACAATTTTTGACCATTGTTGACTATTTCGACTATTCTTGACCATCTTTGACTATTGTTGACTGTTTTTGACCATTGTTGACTATTTCGACTAATCTTGACCATTGTTGACTATTGTTGACAGTTTTTGATTATTTTTGCCGATTTTTGACTATTTTAGACATTTTTCTGGCGATTTATGACTATTTCGACTATTGTTGACTATTTTTGACTATTTTTGACTACTTTTGACTATTTTAGACTATTTTTGACTATTCTTGACGTATTCTGACAATTTTCGACTAAGTTTGCCTATTTTTGACTTTTTCGACTATTCTTGACTATTTTTGACCATTGTTGACTATTTTTGACGTGTTTTGACAATTTTTGACGAATTTTGACTATTTTTGGCGATTTCTGACTATTTTTGACCAAAATTCGTCAAAATCGGCAAAAATATTCTTAAACAGTCAACAATGGTCAAGAATAGTGGAAATAGTCAACAATGGTCAAAAATTGACAAAAAAGAGTAAAAAATAGTAAAAAACAATCAAATATAGTCAAAAAAAATCAAATATAGTCAAAATTAGTCAAAAATCACCAAAACATAGTCAACACTCGTCAAAAATAGTCAAAAATGGTCATATTACGTAAAAAATAGGTAACTATTATATTTTGACTATTTTTTACGTATTTTGACCATTTTAGACTATTTTTTGACTATTTCGACTATTCTTGACCATTGTTGACTATTGTTGACTATTGTTGACCATTGTTGACTATTTTAACAATTTTTGACTATTTTAGACCATTGTTGACTATTTTTAGCTATTGTTGACTATTTTTGACCATAGTTGAACATTGTTGACTATATTTGATTATTTTTTATTATTGTTGACTATTTTAGACTCTCTTTTGACTATTTTTGACAATTGTTGTCTATTGTTGACTATTTCGACTATTCTTGACCATTGTTGACTAATGTTGACTGTTTTTGAATATTTATGCTGAATTTTGACGAATTTTGGTCATAAATAGTCCAAAATCTTCAAAAATCGTCAAAATTCGGTAAAAATAGGTATTCAAAAACAGTCAAAAATAGTTAAAGATGGTCAAGAATAGTCAACAATGGTCAAAAATAGTCAACAATAGCTAAAAATAGTCAACAATGGTCAAAAATAGTCAAAATAGTCAACAATGGTCAACAATAGTCAACAATGGTCAACAATAGTCAACAATGGTCAACAATAGTCAACAATGGTCAACAATAGTCAACAATAGTCGAAATAGTCAAAAAATTGTCTAAAATAATCAAAATACGTCAAAAATAGTCAACAATAGTAAAAAATAGTCAACAATGGTCAAAAATAGACAAAATAGTCAGAAATCGCCAAAAATAGTCAAACTTCGTCAAAAATTGTCAAAACACGTCAAAAATAGTCAACAATAGTAAAAAATAGTCAACAATGGTCAAAAATAGACAAAATAGTCAAAAATAGTCAAGAATAGTCAAAAAAGTAAAACATTGGCAAACTTAGTCGAAAATTGTCAAAATACGTCAAAAATTATCAAAAATGGTCAAAATTCGTCAAGAATAGTCAACAATGGTCAAAAATAGTCAAAAATAGTCAACATACGTCAAAATTGGTCAAAAATGGCCAAAAATAGTCCACAATGGTCAAAAATTGTCAAAAATCGGCAAAAATATTCAAAAACAGTCAACAATAGTCAACAATGGTCAAGAATAGTCGAAATAGTCAACAATGGTCAAAAACAGTCAACAATAGTCAACGATGGTCAAGAATAGTCGAAATAGTCAACAATAGTCAAAAATTGTCAGAAATCACCAAAAATAGTCAAAATTTGTCAAAAATTGTCAAAACACGTCAAAAATAGTCAACATTAGTAAAAAAAAGTCAACAATGGTCCAAAATAATCAAAAATAGTCAAGAATAGTCAAAAAAGTCAAAAATAGGCAAACTTAGTCGAAAATTGCCAAAAACGTCAAGAATTGTCAAAAATTATCAAAATACGTCAAGAATAGTTAACAATGGTCAAAATTGTCAAAAATTGTCAAAAATAGTCAAAAATAGTCAACAATGGTCAAGAATAGTCGAAATAGTCAAAAATCGCCAAAAAAATGTCTAAAATTGTCTAAAATTGTCAAAAATGGTCAAAATAGTCAAAATAAGTCAAAAATACGTCACCAATGGCCAAAAATAGTCCACAATGGTCAAAAATGGTCAAAAATCGGCAAAAATATTCAAAAACAGTCAACAATAGTCAACAATGGTCAAGAATAGTCGAAATAGTCAACAATGGTCAAAAACAGTCAACAATAGTCAACGATGGTCAAGAATAGTCGAGAATGGTCAAAAATAGTCAGAAATCGCCAAAAATAGTCAAAATTCGTCAAAAATGTTCAAAACACGTCAAAAATAGTCAACAAAAGTAAAAAATTGTCAACAAAAGTAAAAAATAGTCAACAATGGTCAAAAATAGTCGAAATAGTCAAAAATAGTCAAGAATAGTCAAAAAAGTCAAAAAAAGGCAAACTTAGTCGAAAATTGTCAAAATACGTCGAGAATTGTCAAAAATGGTCAAAATACGTCAAGAATAGTCAACAATGGTCAAAAATAGTCAAAAATAGTCAAAAATAGTCAAAAATAGTCAAAAATAGTCAAAAATAGTCAAAAATAGTCAAAAATATTCAAAAATAGTCAAAAATAGTCAAAAATAGTCAAAAATAGTTAAAAATAGTCAAAAATGATCAACAATGGTCAACAATAGTCAAAAATGGTCAAGAATAGTCGAAATAGTCAAAAATCGCCAAAAAAAATGTCTAAAATAGTCAAAATTTTTCAAAATTGCCAAAAATTGTCAAAATAAGTCAAAAATAGTCAAAATACGTCAAAATTAGTCAGCAATGGCCAAAAATAGTCCACAATGGTCAAAAATTGTCAAAAATCGGCAAAAATATTCAAAAACAGTCAACAATAGTCAACAATGGTCAAGAATAGTCGAAATAGTAAACAATGGTCAAAAATAGACAACAATGGTCAAAAATAGTCAAGAATAGTCGAGAATAGTCGAGAATAGTCGAGAATAGTCGAGAATAGTCGAGAATAGTTGAGAATAGTCGAGAATAGTCGAGAATAGTCGAGAATAGTCGAGAATAGTCGAGACTAGTCAGGATAGTCAAGAATAGTCAAGAATAGTCAAGAATAGTCAAAAATAGTCAAGAATAGTCAGGATAGTCAAAAAAGTCAAGAATAGTCAGGAATACATTAGACTAGCCAGGAATAGTCAGCTATAAGGCGACTCCTTCTTATACTTGCGAAGACTTAAAAAGCTCACAACAACGGAGCTCTAAAAGAACTCCGAGCCCAGAAAGGGCTCGAGGTTTATTTAAAACTCGAGTCCTTTTTTAGCCTTGAAATATTCGGAGTCGTTTTTCTTCGACGAGCCCCATAGAAAAGCTCGAGCCTCTTTGAGAGGGCTAAAAGAACTCGAGTCTTTTGCAACACTTAGAACCCACCATCTGGAGCCCGGAAGAACCTTTTTTATCATTCAATTTTATACAACCCGAAAGTTATTTTCCAAAAGAAACATAACCTTTTTCCGAACGCAAATAAGAAGTTGTTACTGACATCTTCTTGTCATCCTCTCCTAAGGGAATGCGAAGAAATAATAGTTTAATTACCGTCTCCATACGCGAACAAAAACACTCCATTTACCACCAGATTACCCTGACATCTCAAGGTTTAAAATCTACCAACATTCTCCTAAAAACACAACAAACGAAGGCCGTTTGGCAGCTCTTTTAAAACTGGTCTCGGCGCTCGCAAAACTTGGTAATTGGATTCGAAAAGTTCGTATTGATGAGGTCTTTCGATACGTTTCGCGAACCGGGGTTGGGAATTGGGAATTCAGGGATGTTTTACACGGTAACTTTCATGGAAGAGACGATGCAGCTGAAAAGAATAATAACGCCGGTAGCAATACAATGAAACAATCACAAAACACAGCATGTTATGATGGGTATACGTTGGATATATAGAGTCATCTTCCAAGGAAAACGCTGCTCTTTCATTCTCTATGGGTGGTCGCCACAGGATTACAATGTTTTCGCTGGTAGAGCTTATCACAGCATAATTACGTGACATTTTTTATTATTTATAATAAGTACTAAAATATGGTTTACATAAATAGAATATATTCTGATCCTTAAGTCATAATAAAGTTTCTTATCTATTTTTCAATTAAAACTGCCAGACGCAGCAAGTTATAGCATAGCATAGCTGATAGCAATGCTATCTATTCTGTGGCAATGCAACTACCTTCTAATAATCAAGTGCTAAACTTCTTGTCTCGTTTACCTTGTTATTTCGTCTGCGATATTTCAAGCAACCCAATTTCGTTGCTTAAAAGGGCCGAATAGATAAGTACTGCGGCGAGCGGCCTCACCGCCGTGGAAATAAACGTCAAAGTAGACAAAAGCCAGATAATAATGTGGTTGTGGCCCGAAACTCGAGCGGAACTGAGCGAATTGTCTGAGAGTTACGTCCGGGGCGGCGCTGGCACGGTGCCAGCGGGACGGTAAACAGCTGATGTGCCAAAAGTACCTATAATGTACACCTCGATATTAAGGCTTTGTCACTGAGAGAACGGATACTTTAACCACTTTGCATCAGGGTTGCAAAAAACAGGAAATTTAAAATTAAAACTGGTTAAAACGTGATTAAATCATTTAAATCAAAAACAAGGTGATTTTTTCGTAACAACCCTGCTTTGCATACAAAGCAAGGCACGTGTAGAATCTTTGTTAGGCACGCAAAACATTGTTTTGAGGCTTTTTTGGACGATTTTGGTTTGATCGCCGAAACTGCGCCGCAGAATCTTTGCAATGCTCGTACTTTTTCATGTTATGTAGATTCAAGATTCTCACGCCAGAATACTCCTACGCAACTCAAAGTGAGAGTTGCTTAACTTGGACGCGTTATAAAAAAATATAGACAACGAAGTCTCAAGCTGGTCATTGAAACTTCAAAGGTACATTAGAAATGGCAGCAGTTTTATAGTACATTACTGCTGCGGTCTCTAATGAGTGTGTTGTTGACCGCGTTGTTGATGGGCGAAAGCGCGGCGCAGCGCAGCTCCAGGCCTCCACAGCGCGGTCAGCATTGCAACCCTTGATGGACAAGCTAAAATAAAGGCCGAGACCAAAGGTCGAGGCCTTTATAGCGCGGCCAGCAAGGGTAGCTATGATGACCAAGCTTGGAGGCCGTGAGCGTAGTGAAGCTTAGCTTGAGGCCAGTATAGCGTGGTCAGCAGTACACTCATTAGAGACCAAGGCTTGTATAGTGCTTTACTCAGAAATGCGACTATTAATTTAAACAAAACTAGCTAAGTGGGTCTAAGAATTAATACAATTATATTTATATTTGTACGAACTATATCTATAGTTGTGTATTTTCTCTGTTTACGTTTCCATGGCAACGGCACGACCTACTCGTTTTAACCGTCAATCAGATTTTTAACGAACCATAAACATACCTGTTTGTTACGTTTCCATGGCAACGGTCAAATAACAGCAATATAATGACGATAATTCGGGGTAATAACACATTGTATGTCATGTAGCTCTTGCAGTACGACAAATCCGATTTTGCTCGAAGAAGGTTTGTGAAATAATGACAACATTATAAACTTTTTTGAGTAAAATATTTTTTTGAATGGGTTCCATCGTTTTTGGAATCCTAAAATAAGTTGGTCGATACGATACATATTTGCGGCATACCGTATAGTTCTTAATTACTTTACCCTTCCTCATAATTTCATAACCGTTCGAAAATTCCAACCCCTATAACACCTCATAAAGTATTCTATCCGTGATGCAGCGGACAAATTGACTTCCGGTGTGAGCAAGCCACTTCCGGCGCGGCCGGACGCGCGGCCATATTGGAGAAGCTAACAAAATGGCGGCGGCATTCTCGTTAGCAAATGGCGGTGGGAGCGGCTTGATTCAGACTAAGTTAGGCGTTAGTAGATGTTTTATAGACAGCATTTGGTGCCTGTTAGTAAATTATCTGTCTCTTCTAGTCCCTACAGGGATCCTAGACAAGTGGATTTGTCTACAAGCGTTTCTGCTAATCATTACGCTTCAATGGATGAAAATGATAAGTCACGTGATCGACTTATCCACATGTAATGTCATTTCCATAGACATTTTCATTTCATTTCCGTAGTTAAATTCATTTGTATCTTGAATGGCGGTGGCTCGTGAGCGTCACGTCGTTTCTAGGTGCAGAAATAGATCTATGAGAAAAGCTCACTTTAGGTATAATACCATCTTATAAAGTTACAATGTAGCAGGCGAGGAACAAAACAAATTATAATAATAATTATAATAATATCCTGGGACATTTTTTACACACGGCTACCTGATCCCAAACTAAGCAGAGCTTGTACTATGGAAACCAGATAACTGATATTACTACATATACTACTTTTTTATTTGTAAATATATACTTAATATACATATACACCCAGACTCGGGACATACAGACATGTTCATGCACACAAATGCATGTCCCGGGTAGGAATCGAACCTACGACCTGTAGCGTGAAAGGCGCCTCCACGCCAACCACGCCAACGGGCCCGTCAAATTATAAGGAGTATATACCTACTCACGAAGAACGAAGAATATTCTTCGGAGAGAGCCCAATTAGACCCTCTTTTAAAATAATTCGTAGATTTAAATTCAGGAAATCTAACCATACTATCGGCAGGTCATGTTTCCGACCAGAAAACCAATCTGGGGGCTTACCACAAGCTCTTATTGCGATTCAATTACAGGAACGTATTAACGTTTCAGCGACTTTTTGTGCAATGACGTACCTTATTGTCATGACAATAAGAAACGTCATTAAAACGTCGTTAAAACGTTCCTATAATTGAATCGCAATAAGAGCTTGTGGTAAGCCCCCAGGTACTCTACACAACTTTTTTTAAAACTGCCAACCAAAGCTGCTCTTTCCATATAGCCTACCACAAATAATCTTCGTTAATGACTTGCAAATAAAGCCGCCATCAATTCTACACACCCAACCCTGCCATACACACACCTCTTATAAAAACCGTCCATATTTCCCACTCAAAAAGTTAAATAATTACTTTTATTAACACACTTTAGGGGCAAGTTTAAAAAGCCGCATCGGGCCTAAGTGGGGATCCGGGTGGAGTGTGCTCGACCGGGTCCGATCCGGATATGAGCGGGCCGGATGTGCCTGGTGCCGCGAGACAGATGGTGTGTGAACTGACGGTTTGCCACGATACGATGGCATAGGGTTGCTAGAAAATAATATTATAATCCTCCTGACCGAATTTTCGCATCGCATCGGAAAGCGTATCGTAGTTAGGCCTCCCACATGGTGGTCTGACGATCTGGTGAAGGTAACGGGAATCGGCTTGATGCGGACAGCGCCAGAACGGTCATTGCGGCGAACCTTGGGGTAGGCCTATGTCCAGCAGTGGACATCTTTCGGCTGAGATGGTGGGTGGTGAATATGGTGACCGAATTATGGCCACGGCGGCCTATCTCAACGGAGATAGCATGAGATATTCTTCCCTCAATCTGATAATCCGATGGGACGGCTCCGACACGACCGGGGAGAGGTCAGGCGCACGACCAACGGCTTTGTCGTGCTCTACGAGGCACGGAGACGCTCAGCTCAAATTGTCACTAATGGTCACCCATCTTTGACTGACCTTGCCAACCGTTGCTTAACCTCTGATCAGTGATTATAACTGGCTATGATCGCGTCAAGAAAATAGTACTTGGTATACGGAACATTATAATGTAGATAAAAATTATTGGCTGACTGAGAATTGACCGCTAGGCCCGCCGTCTATTGGGACTGGAGTCGATTAATATCAATACACGCACGAATAACCCGCCAGTCACATTACCGGCGGTGATACATCAGTGTCGCGCCTCATTGGCTGAACATTACACGCTTCTAGCATTATCCCTCCCTAGTCACTACCCCTACACGACTAAACACATAAAACCTACCTATCAAATTAAGGCTAGTATTAATAAATGCATCTCAAAGTTGAGATTGATCTTAAGACGCTGTTTTTGACAGATGTCCCATACTTTAAACGTCACCATTCTCTGACTGCCAAGCGTTGCCTTAACCTCCGATTGATTACCGAACAATGATTGCAACTGGCTATGAGCACCTCTGCTGGTCAGCTTACTGCTCTAACGGTCCGTTATTGTGTTAGTGAACACGGCCCTTAATAACTCTAGTTTTGTGTGCTGTTATGTATTCAAGAAATGTTTGCCCCTTGGGGCCGCTACATTTCGTATGAAATTCATTGTCCAGGGATCTAATAAGACCACAAAACAATTATACTATTGTGATCATAATAATGAATCGTCTTTGTTGCCTTTTTGGATACCCTGATCGGTGACCAAATGCAGAGTTCAAGTTACCTTCCAAACCAAAGTATTTTCCATCCATCCAAAGGTTGTCAAACTCAACCTACGGTAGGGTTGTGGTACACACCCCGGATGGATGAACCCTCGTCAATTGATGACTACTGACGCTCACTTCGATACTACGTATCATTTTAATGACTTGCCCGTGTGAAGTGGAAACATACGGAATCGATTAAGACGATACAAGAAAAAAATGAATTTTAGTTTCGGGGTGTGGCTAGCGTCGCGTGAGCTGCCGAAGGATATATCCCTCTCGCTTAGCTAGGACAGAACAGCTATGGAGTAGACTATAGTATAGTTATTTTTTGAAGGAACAATATTGTTTAATTCGTACAATTAAAATAATATGTCCCAGTGCACCTTTTAAAATAGATGAAATGGATGAAAATATTCAAATATATTTTTTTCGTTTTATATGGGATTTTTATGTCGAGTGTATTTGAAAAAAAAAAATTAATTTCTATGTTGTTTTTATTGCTGAAGACAAAGTAAGTCAAAAGAAGACAAACGATACCTACAATATGCTGATAGATACGTATAACAATATTTCGATCGTATAATAGCCTATAACCAGCGGACGATCCAGACGCGTCCAACGATATCTCATTAGTCAAATTATTATGATAAAAATAGTTTGGACGTTATACGGGAGCAGATGAACATACATACATATCGGTCAAAATCATAACCGTAGTCGGGTAAAAATGTACATACTCTGTGTCAGTGACTGACTGCCGGATATGAGTATCTTTTTCATGTTTCGTAGGCAAAGGAATACTTTGGTACTTAACTTCGATGCCGATCATGAAGTCATCAGCGGTGTCATAATATTTATTTTTACCATATTTAATTTATTTTTTAATTTAATTTTCAGTTTTTATTAATTTTATTGATTTAACCATGCATTTATTTATTGTTTATCTTTTTATCTTTATTTTTTTATCTATCAAAATCACCCTTAGACTGGTTACCGCCACAGGTGACAAGAGGGCTGGCTCTTTCCTTGCTCAAAAAATTCGCTTGACAACAGGAACAGCTTGAATACAGGGAGGACATGCAGCCAGTATCCCACGCGGACGGTATTTGTTTAATTAGGGGTAGGTTTTTATTTTATTGTATTTTATTTTAATTTATGTTATATTATATTGTATTTTAATGATAAAACATGAAAAATAAAAAATATATTTTTATTTTTTTAAATTTAATTTTACTTTTATTTATTGTGAAATTATAATAATTTTAATAATCAATATTGGACTATGTCTGAAACAAATACATTGAATTGAATAATTTAAATACAAAAATTATCACATTAACTCGTTAAATCACGGTTTACACCCGCTAGAACGAAAAAGATCCTAACATGGTAGGTAGGACCTGAGGGTTGGCCAGTTAATTACTTAAAATACACTATATTTATTTCAAGAAAACATTCATAAGATCTGAAGGCGTCGGACTCGCACATAAAGGGTTCCGTACCACCGTAGAATAAACACATCAAAAATATCAAGTTTGAGACTTGATATTTATTTTTAAATGTTATTATATTTTTAGTATTTGTTCTGCACCGGCAACAGAAATACACATTCAGTGAAAATTTCAACTCTCTACCTGTTACGGTTCGTGAGACACAGCCCGCGCTGACAGACGGACAGACAGACAGACGGACAGCGTAGGCCTAGTAATAGGGTCCCGTTAGCACCCTTTGGAACCCTAAAAAGTAGCCTATGTTCTCCGCCAAGACCCAGTCTATCTCCATACCAAAATTCATCAACATTGGTTCAGCGGTTTAGCCGTGAAAAGGTAACAGACAGAGTTACTTTCGTTTATAATATAATAGATTGAATAGGACGGACAAACATTTTCCTATCCATATCTGTAATGTTATTTTTTACGATAATTTATTGATGTATGATATATTTATTACTTGCCCATCCATACCTACAACAAACGCAATAAAGCGACTCCATTGTTTTGACAAGCAATGTATTCCCACTGTCGGCCCAAGACCATGCTGCAAGTATATAACAGTAAGCGAAATAGGGAGTTTTTACAGAAATGACACGAATAACTATGAAATGACAAGAGATGACACAAAATGACAAGAGATGACACAAAATGACAAGAGATGAAAAGAAATTACACAAGACAAGGAAAAGCAAACGAAAATCACGCTGCAGTGCAGGTCGTAGGTTCGATTCCTGCCCAGGACATGCATTTGTGTGCATGAACATGTCCGCATGTCCCGAGTCTAGGTGTAATTAAGTGTATATTTAGTTTGTATTTACAAACAAAAAGTAGTATATGTAGTAATATCAGTTATCTGGTTTCCATAGTACAAGCTCTGCTTAGTTTGGGATCAGGTAGTCATGTGTAAAAGAATTTCCAAGGATATTTATTTATTTATCATAGGCGTCGGCGGACTGTAAATACTGTACTGTACCTGTAATGTGGCACGACCGTAATATTTTTTCGTAATATTTTTTAAAAAATCCTTCACACGTCCGACGTCGAACAAGTCCGAGCGGACACTGACAATACAAAGTTAGAGAGAGACATGGTTAGTTCAAGTACTTAAAATGTGAGATGGCGATATTGTGCGCGCGCTCGGAAATAAACAACGTAAGCGCCAAACCACATTTACTTGAATTAAAAAAAAACTACTTCATGAATTAAAATATGGTTGAAGGGTAGTTTAGATATCATTATTTGCTATGTTTTAGAAATAATTTCGTGATCTAAATCGTAAAAACATCGTGGTAGCAAGGAAAATTGTAAATAATTAGAGCTCATTTCATAATTTTTTTTTATCGAGAAAATTTCATCAAATCGTGATTTGGATTTAAAGATACTCAAGATAATATAGTCAAAAATCATACATCTAAATATAAGATTCCTAGTCCACATACTTACTTAAAGAAAAAGTAGAATAGAAAATCAACCAAATTTCGAACCCTCCTCTTAATTAAGGACGAAGACGTTGACTGTAGTTGTCTCATCATACAGTTATTATTATTTTATGTTACTAGGTGCCAAACAAGCGTACAGCCCACCTGTAGCCCGATTCACGTAACCAAAATCGTAACGATGTCTCAGCGATATAGTCGTTGATAGCCTTTTTGTATTACGAAAAGGCTATCAACCACTATATCGCTGAGACATCGTTACGGTTTTGGTTACGTGAATCGGGCCACTGATGTTAAGCAGTTACCATAGCCTATAGATGCTAGCAATATCAAAGACATCGCACGTAGCCGACCTGAAGGGCAGTGGGACAGTGGTTGTGGGGGGTTTAGGCTTCCGGCGCTCTCGCTAAATAAATAGCTAATAATAGTATATGCTGTAATAGCTACTTTACGCCGATCTTATGTGAGAGGGTGGTACTACCCCAGCTGAGCCAGCCCGTATATGAGCTGCAGTCAATTTCTACAGCAAAAATATTGCTACTGCGTAAAATTTATCCTGCTAAAGATTAGCTCCAGCATGGCTACCACCACTAAAATAAAATTAAAAAATGTAACGTCACGACTTTTATCCTCATTCGGGGGTAGTCAGAAGCTTGATTGGCCATACACCACCACATTGTGGAGGTATTAAGCCAACTCGAAGCCCACGTTTCACCAGATTGTCAGAACCCAACGTGACAGGTGGTGAACCTTGTCGCCGTGTATACAGGAACTGACTATTACCTAATCCCGAGGGATAGGTAGGTTTCCTCACGATGTTTTCCCTCACCGTCAGCGAACTGTAAATTATGCACATAGATGACAATTCATCCATTGGTGCATGCCCCACCGGGGATCGAACCTGGGACCATCCGATTGCTAGCCCAACCTGTTCACCCCTAGGCTGCAGTCGTTAAAATTAAAATTAAATAATTTTATAGAATTTACCTCTACTACGACCGACTTGTATTTTAAGTTTTTTCAAAGAATTCCAAGGGCTCCACTGTAGGTCCTCGTCAGAGACTTTAAACAGTGGTAGGGAGGCACCTTATTCACACCATAATTGGGTGATAATAATAATTTAATCAATGTTGGTATACGTGCGCGCCCCGCCCGCCCACACTCGTATGTTTCCGCCCACGTAACTTCACGTTATAGTTTGTTCAGTGAACTCTATGTGCGCTACGCCAACCTTATCCCGCCCGCCTAATTGAAGAGCGCGGGATGTAGAGACAGCCGCGGAGAGGATCCCAGCACGTAATTTGATTATTTATGAAGGATCGATACTTAGTTTTGTTAAGATAAGGATAATACGCGATATAATGAAATAAGAGAAAGGGATGAGCTTGATGAGATAAGATCAGATATTATTTGATTATACTGGCTGTTTCGAATGTGCGAAATAATACTTGGGGATTAGGACGAGGATCGGGACATAATTAAATTAAATGTTATGAAAATTCGAACACTCTTTCTAATATAATTTTCCGTCGATTTCAAAAAATGTTATATAGGAAGTGATAAGTATAACTGTATTGTTGAAATAAATTATTTGAATTTGAATTTCAATTGGTAAACATGCAAAGTGATTACAAACTTTTTGAATATGAGTGGCTGCTACTCGTAAACACTACTTTCACTATTTTATACGCCATTTGATTGTTTTCTAAGGCCACAACTTTAAAATTATAACAAAATATAAATATATCTTAGACAATAATTATGATAGGTAGTTACTTATAGTTTGTGTTGACTAAGCATCTATACCAAATATCAGCTATCGAATATGTACCTGAATTATTATTTCGGACTATTGAAACAATCTGTAAAGAGAGAAAGTACTGATAGGTCAGTATCGTTCTTCATTTGAAGCTCAAACGAAAAAAAATATCTTACAAATATCTCTACCGCGATTCAGACTCCTCTGCTATGAAATACCTACTAGTGCCCACTCCTACCGCTAGATGGCGTTACTACAAAGCCCCAATTAGTTCTGCTATGTGTTCGTAGAGTGCGCATTATTATAAAATGAACGGGGGCTTAATTAAGCCCTGCGACATCCCTTAATCCTCCTCTGGGGGCCCGGCTATTGCAGTATTACCATAAAAACCTTGATAATGGCTGGACCGTGGTGCGGGATCAGTTTCCTGGTTAAACCGTGTTATTAAAGCGGTCCATTCCATTTAATTGGCTCGTTATTGTTACAGCCTTAGCTTGTTGACCATGGCAAAACGTTTAACTGACAGGACTACTTATTCATCGTACATCGAGAGGAAACCTACCTGTTCCGCGGGATTAGGTAATAGTCAGTTCCTGTATACACGGCGACAAGGTTCACCACCTGTCACGATGGGTTCTGACTATCTGGTGAAACGTGGGCTTTGAGTTGGTTAATACCTCCACAATGTGGTGGTGTATGGCCACTCAAGGCTCTGACTACCCCCGAATGGGGATAAAAGTCGTGACGTTACATTTTACATTTACGTTACTACTTATTAGCTATAGCCTGCTGAGTTTCTTGCCGGATCTTCTCAGTCCAGGTCGCGTCTCAGACCCGGCGGTAAAATTTAAGGAAAACAATGTAAAATGACAATTTGTAAGTGCCCCCGTAGGCCTAAACAAAATAAACATTTGAATTTTGATTTCTTTTTAATTTTGTGTGTGAAATTAAAACACATATGTTTTATTTATATACTATCTGTATCAAAAGTACGAAATAATACTCCGGGGTATGCATGGGTATTAAGCAAAGAACTACCCGGTAAAGTGTTAAGTCCGAATTCATACATCTTATTGTGCATACAAATCTTAAAAATTACTTTTTAGATTTTTTTTAGGACAGCCCTTCTACACGAATAAACTCCGGCTATTTACTTTAGGTCAACGACTCCTATGTTATCTTTCGTTGCGGCCTCCCTTTGTATTAGGCCGCGCCCCCCGGTCGGCGTGCACACAAACACAAAGCGCGGCTACTTGTGTCGCTTGCGCAGCGCGGCGACCGCGCGCCTTCACACGCGTACTTTGCGGTGCCGACGGCAAGATATTATTATGTTTAATTTAGGCCTACTCATAAAAAAATCGATAGAAAGTTTTACCGTGTTATTTAAAAAATAAATAAACGTTAAATGAAGACGAGTTATGTCAAAATTAACAAGGAAAACTTGACTAGACACGCGTTCAAAACGAGTTTAACTTTATTGTGATAACACGGTCGGTGTTTAAAATTCGGTGAGTAGGTAGGTATTCAGGTTTATCAACAGATTAAAAGTACCTACCTACATACAGTTTACCTAATAAATACCATTATCACGACTGTATTCCCCGTAGGGATAGGCAAAGGCGTACCTACTGCAGTAAACGACGCTTCGTCCGAACACAACACCCTCGCTGATAATTCTGGGTCTCCCTGTACGCTAGTCATGTACCAGCTGCAATTCTAGGCTGATAGTCAGCGGGTGTTAGTTCTTGTACACGTTGGAAGTGGTAAGGATGTTGGCCATCGTCTTTCAGTGTCCGTCACACGAAATTGTGATGTACCTACATTAAATACTGTAGCACTTCGTCGTGTGCTAGTTCGCGGATTGTCGCGAAAATGATGGTACTTATCTGGTTTTCTAATTCCGTACCGGCGTGAGTAGGTATTATGTCGTCCTACTCAAGTGGACGACGAGTGAAAGCTACCAGTGCTTTGAGATCGAGGGCATAGGTTTCGAAAGCAGGTATAGCCTATAGGATGGCAACTGGCGTCGATCAGCGGGCGGCCGGCCATGGATAAAACGCCGCCGGTACAGATCCCGAGCTTGTCGCACCTTCCCGTCAGCAGCACCAACACACATCATCATTTCATAAAAACACTATTAGAATACACTCCACTATTACCACGATCGCGACCCGGCATTTTAACAAGCAACGAGATTACGTGACAGATCCTACGTAACTGAAAGACTTACTACGAACTTACAATTATTATTAGAAGTTTAGAAGGGTTCCGTAAAATAATAATAAAAAAACCAAAATGACGATGATCCATTACGGTTCTGTCAAAATAATAAATTTATTCGGAAAATAAAGATTACGTAACGATTCTGAAACAGGCCCAAAACCACGCAATTGATTAATTATGAAATTTACAATGCGCGCTATTTATTATGTTTTTCCACTAAGAAGAAGTTAAATTACTTTTTTCAATCACATTGCATGATGACGCAACTCATGCACGATGATGAATTTACACAATAAGTAAAGATTTATACCCTGAAATTCAGGGCTTGAACTAAAAAAAAAAACAAACCGACTCCACTATTTGGGGTCGGTGCCAATCTATCTTCTTACTTTTATAGTAGGTAGACCAAGATTGGCACCGACTCCAAATACTCGATAACACACCATCACGTCTGGTTTTCCCGAAGGGGTAGGCAGAGGTGGTAATAGAAATATTATTTCAGGCTTTTTAGTGATCCAGGTTTTTTTGAAGTCGGTTTGTTTTTTTTATAAAAATAATTTTATTTCACGATTTTTAGTGGCACCATACCAATGAACATTTTGGCATATTGAACCGTATGAAGTAAGTCCAACAAAAGGTAACTGCTGTAAATCTTTGAGGAATTCCCTCGACTGTCTATGGTCTCCATCATTAGACCTGTAATGGCACTTATAACCCATATGGGTGTAAAGTTCTCTGCAATACAAATGAATCAAGCCCAAACACCAGGTAATTGCTGTAAATCGTTGAGGAGTTCTCTCGACTGTCTTTTGACTCCATCATCAGACCCTTAATGACAGTCACAACCCATCTAGGTGTAAAGTGCTCATCAATACTAATTAATCAAGCCCAAACACAAGGTAGCTTCTGTAAAACGTTGAGGAGTTCCCTTGACTGTCCCTCGTCTTCATCATCAGTCCCCTAATGACAGTCACAACCCATCTAGGTGTAAAGCTCTCATCAATACAAATTAATCAAGCCCAAACACAAGGTAGCTACTGTAAAACGTTGAGGAGTTCCCTTGACTGTCCTTCGTCTTCATCATCAGACCCCTAATGACAGTCACAACCCATCTAGGTGTAAAGCTCTCATCAATACAAATTAATCAAGCCCAAACACAAGGTAGCTACTGTAAAACGTTGAGGAGTTCCCTTGACTGTCCTTCATCTTCATCATCAGACCCCTAATGACAGTCACAACCCATCTAGGTGTAAAGTTCTCATCAATACAAATTAATCAAGCCCAAACACCAGGTAATTGTTGTAAATCGTTGAGGAGTTCCCTCGACTGTCTTTCGGCTCCATCATCAGATCGACTCCAGACCTTCAAAAAATAGTAGTGCTTTAAAATACTTAATGAAAAAAATTACAAACGCACTAGTCGCTCCTACGATTTTCGAAGGTTCCCCTCGATTTCTCTGGGATGCCATCATCAGATCCTGGTTTCCTTATCATGGTACCACCGCTGGGATATCTCCTTTCCAACAAAAAAAGAATCATCATAATCGGTTCATAAACGACGAAGTTATCCGCGAACACACATAAAAAAAATATATATATATATACGGTCGAATTGAGAACCCTCCTCCTTTTTGAAGTCGGTTTAATAAAACAAAAATTGCATGCGGAACCACATGCATTTAAACTGTATTTTGTCAAAGGAAACCACTTCATATTGAGCTCGACCAATCGCGGATTTTCCGCCATTTTCAAGATATTTGTCATTGGTCGATAATCTAATTAGATCCTCCCCAAAAATGGCCACCATGTATACATATTTACCGCCATGACAATGGAATTATCATAGAATAAAGATCAGAGGCTTTTTAGATGGGACTAAGAAATCTGTTCCTACCTACCTACTCAAAGATATTATTTTAAAAATAGTGAAAATTATTGAATTGAGAAAATAAAATGTTGTTTAGCTTTTTTACTTTTAATTAACTAAGTTATTTTTTAAATGGTGGCATATTGTTTTGTTATTAGCCCTTTGGTAATTGAATAGAAAATTACGAGTTAGTAATTTGAGCTAAGAAGATATTTTTTCATGCAAGATCAAGGAAAACAAACATTTTGGTGTCTAAGTTTTACTAAACTCGATGTATTATGTTAGGTACCTACTAGTTACCTACTCAACGTTATGATATAAAACATAGGTACCATAAATGTGTTTGATTTGCCATATTTCAGTATTTATGTTAGTAGGTACAAAACATGTGTCCTATCTATCACTCCTTAATCACGTTGAAGTGTGCTTATTTACACAACCAGCTGATTTTTTAAGGGTCGCAAGACAAAAGTTTTGGTAACAATTTTGAACTCCAATAGCTCAGAAACTAGAAGAGGTAGGTATAGTTTGCTAGAACATATCGGACTACATATCAACTGACCTATATGTACCTGTAGTATTATTTCGTACTTTTGAGACACATTGTATAGAATTTAATTGAATTTATTTATAGATTTAAACCTTTTTCTTAGCCTCAAAACACGAATAAGAAGGTAGTTAGGTACGGGTACCTATAACAAAACAATACTAGTGTAATTTTGGAGATAAAAATATCTAAAATATTAAGAAAGAGCGTGTATCCCAAACTATGTACTCCGAGAGGCCCAAATACACTAGTTTCAGAAACCTGTACCTACCTACTAGATAATTCAATAGTTACAGAGTGACTGTCAGTGCAAGTAAATAGAGGGAATGCGGTCCACTGAACATTTAGGTCATGTAGAGTCGGTGGCGGGTAAGCCCACGAGTTTTTCGCAAATCCAATGTTACTGGGATGATTAGTTGAGAATTTGAGATCATAGACAGTAGGATATTTTTACTGCGTTTTTGGTTGAGTTTTATGAAAGCGTTGTAGGGCGGTGAATGAGAGGTGTGGAAGTCATTAGGGGTGGGCTATGTCCAACAGTGGACCATTACCAGCAGTGGAGTATAAGTAACGGTAAGTCTCAGACCAGCCTTTCGGCTGCGGCCCCATGCTCGTAAGGGCGAGGCCCCACTAGCGCGTTGCGCTGCATTGTCGCAACGGATCAAAGGATCGCCGGGCGAGAGACGAAGCAGGGGAGGGTGATACGCCAGTACAAATTCTTGCGACGACGCAACGCAACGCGCTAATGGAATGGGACCGGCCTCAGCGAACGCGATGCAACGCTGTCGCAAATCCCTAGAAATATATGGCGGTGGCTGCATCAGATGAGTGACATTTTTTATAGAAATCGGCCTCATGTGTCATGGTAGAGCTGGTGTCAAAAATGCAATCACATCACGGGACACGTCTCAACACGTCATGTTATGCGCGAAGCTTTGCCGTGCACCGCGCGATGCAACTCTTTGTGACGTATATCATTCGGGATTACGTGACGTCACGGTAGGGTTGGCACGGAAATTTGAACGAGAATATGTTTATTTATTTATTTAGATCGGTATTCCACTCACACTTCCATCGCGGGTGGAGTTTATGTATACCAACATTTTAAAATGTCTTGTTGATGTCTGCAGGCCGATTACGTAACTTTTTCGACAATGTTTCAATTGGTTTCGTTCATCCTGTGATGCTTTATCAATTGAAATTGATTGAAATCCAGACCCGTCCCGATTTCAATCAATTTCAATTGATAAAGCATCACAGGATGAACGAAATCAATTGAAACATTGTCGAAAAAGTTACGCAATCGGCCTGCTGATATACCCCGTGCACATTTACTTTAGTAAATATAACGGAGAAAATATACGTTAGTATAACTCAACTTTAATTAAGTAAGACAGACAGCGTCGACCTTAATTTGGTTTAAACTTAATAAAACTTGTTTAATTAGGAAAGAGTTTACTAATTATTTTTTGCTTATTCCCGGCTAATCTGATAATGACTTCTGAACGTTGTTTCCTTTTATCTCTCCCATTTTGATGACCAGAACGGGATAGCAAGACTTTCCTAAGAGACTTTTCATGTAAATAAGTTTGTAAGTGCCAGCCCTATCGTATATAATGACGTCACATCCGCAACCGGCGCAGCTGACAGATGGCCGCGACAAATAGCAGCGCCGGCCAGCGCCGGCCGCTCAGCAGTCTTGCATACTTTATGGCCGCGCCATACCACTCTAAAGGAAATCTCGGCTTTATATTGATAAGTAATGTGAGCGGTGAAAAGGTTTAAAGCTTCCTTCTGAACACCACGTTTATTATCCCGAAGGTATAGGCAGAGTTACATTGTATAGCACCCACGTTTTTCTGATAGTATTATGGTCTTATAAGGGGGACCCTCAATCCGAAGGGAATTCAGGCCATAATCTGCCACGGTCTAGGCTGGTTTAGTATAGGGGAACGAACTACACATACTATACAGGATGAATTTGAAATCATGGGCATCCTTTTACACTATGACTCTACACATGATTCAGAATATTTTGGGAAAATAAATTAAAAAATGTATTGATAAAAAAATATTGCTCGAGTAAGCAAATAAGCAAACCCGTTAACCGTTATTCCTTACCTAGGCTATAAATTTTAATCAATTGGTTTTTTGATTAATATTCCCTAAGTATTCTGAATCATGTGTATAAAATAAAATAAAAATATAACGTCACGACTTTTATCCCCATTCGGGGGTAGTCAGAGGCTTGAGTGGCCATACACCACCACATTGTGGAGGTATTAACCAACTCAAAGCTCACTTTTCACCAGATAGTCAGTACCCAACGTGACAGGTGGTGAACCTTGTCGCTGTGTATACAGGAACTGACTATTACCTAATCCCGAGGGATAGGTAGGTTTCCTCACGATGTTTTCCCTCACCGTCAGCGTACTGTAAATTATGCACATAGATGAAAATTCATCCATTGGTGCATGCCCCACCGGGGATCGAACCTGGGACCTTATGATTGCTAGCCCAACCTGTTCACCCCTAGGCTACAGTAGCAGTCGCAATCATGTGTATAATCACCCTTTAAAAGGATGCCCATGATTTCAATTTCACTCAGTAGTTGAAAGACATGTTGGTTTTCTCGCACTGTATTCATTCACCAATTTCACCATTCAGCAAGTGATAATTTTTATTTCAGTTTTCCATGAACACGGAATATCAAAAATTGTGGGTGTATTAAATAGGGTGTATCAGTAAGCCGTAGGCCTTCAAAATTAAATATACTTCGTAGTAACTTCGCCAAAATGTCGGATTAATTTAAATCTTCAGAAGTTTCAGTGACAGGTCTTGAGATTCATACAATATTCTAACCAAGACGAAACTTAATCACACAACTAGGTACCTAGGTACCAAATAAAGTTGAACTTAGTTCTGACATAGTCTAGTCACAGAATTCTGAATAAGTACTACTCCACCAAGCCAACTAGGAACTCGGATGGAATGCGGCTTCCCCGCCCGCACACCCGCCACCGCCTGCGGCTTCCCGCCCGCCACACCTCCGCACACCGCCACCGCCGCAAAGTGCGGGTGACGTCACATTTGACAGGCTCCTAGTTGGCTTGGTCGAGTAGTATGTGGGGGTGGATAATGTGCGGGGGCGGGCAGTTAGCGGAGTGCTGTTCCGTTTTCTGTGCTAACTTACAATTAGAACACTATCCGTCTTGGCCGACTACCTACTGTCTTCGTGACACACAGACACTTTGAATGGAGAACAAAAATTAGGTACACATGATTATTAAACTTTTTGCAATTAAAAATAATGTAATGGAACTCTTACTTGATGAAAAATAAATACTGACCAAATTAGTTTTTACTCTTTTCACTAGGTCATGGCTATATGGCCGGTCTAGAAGAGTGAACTATCTAGGAAATAATTTCGACGATTTAGAAAAGTGTTCAATGTCGTACCCTGTGCCTCTTCTATGGACGGCATGCCCCTGTATTGCTAAGCGTTCAGACTTCCTTTCAGGAACTGATCGATAGAATAATTTACCAATAGACCCCAAGGATTTTACAATTCTCAGTATTTCTCAGCGCTAGAGTTGAATTGTTAGGCTGTTCAAATCACACCGCCGCCCGCCGCGCCGCGCCGTGCCGCCGTGCGCGGGTGTGCTTGCCGTCCGTTCGGCCCGTGTGTCCGCAATGAAAGCTGTCCCGTGTGCCTGCCCCGACCGCGACGTGTGATTGATTGAGGTAACCCAGCGAACCCACTTTATATGTGGCCATTCACGCTCCGCCGGTTACGAACCGGAATAAAGGAGAAGTAACGTTGTTTTATGTATACACATTATTTTCATTGCGAGATGTTAAAAATGACGGTTGACATGTACTGTAACATTTAAAACGTGGGTCGTGCAATACGGCTCTGTTTACCAATTGGGCGTGTACCATGGGACTGGCCCTAAGCAACTCGGCCGAGTGGTCGGCCTAGTACTAACATCGACATAAAACGAAGCGAGTAGTTCAACTATTTACCGGTAGATAGAACAATGAAAATGAAAAAACAATGACCACGTTTTTTTTCATACATATATCTAATAAGGGCACCTCTTTCTTTAGTCTTTACTCTGTGGTGTTTACACATGCGCCGAGCTGCCGCACCCGAGTCATCGGTTATGACATTATGTGTATGCGTTTCGACGTCAAAACTGACTGCTCGGGCTCGCAACTTGCCTCTTCAAGACGCACCCAGTAACTTGTATTAGATTACAGGCTCGCATTTTACTATTAGATCCTGGATAAATGCGTTTAAAAATATTCGTCACTACTCAAATGGAACGGAATTGGTTAGTAACTAGATGATATTTAAGTTAAAAAAAAAAAACATTAATACCTACAATTATGTAACTCCATATAAGTAGGTTGCCAAGATACAGGCACTCGCCTAGTTTGGCCACCACAGAATATTGTATTGTACTTAGGTTTTTTATGAAAATAAACATTTTTTATTATTATTATAACTCCCCGAACTCAATACAAAAAAAAACAATCACTCAAGTACGCGGTGCAGGAAAGTTTCTCGAAACCCACCGCATGCCGCGTCGCGTGCTACTAATCGTCGTGTCAATAACACGCGCATGCCGCGCGAAGCAGCTTTGCTTCGCGAAGTTTGGCATGCCGCGCGCGAGGTAAATGCTCGCCCTGTCTCACCCGAGCGCGATTATTTGCCAAGCCTAGTTTGGCCTAGTCATGAGACAGGACGATGTCAAACTGATTGCCCGGGTATACCGTGCCCTGTTTAGAATGTAGATTGCCTCGCCATTAGCCTCGCGCGGCATGCGGCTGAGGCAACCGCGCGTGCTTCGTGTCGTGAGGCATGTAGGTGAGTGCATGTGCGTGTTATAGACGTAGCTTATTACTAACAAGTTTATTTTAAGTAGCGTCGTGTAGCCGCCATACAAATGCTAGTGCTATTACATTCCAAGGGGCTTACCACAAACTCTTATTGCGATTCAATTACAGGAACGTTTTAACGTTTCAGCGACTTTTTGTGCAATGACGTACCTTATTGTCATGACAATAAGAAACGTCATTACACAAAAAGTCGCTGAAACGTTAAAATAAAACTGCTATAAGAGGTGGTGGTAAGCCCCCAGCACCTCATTAATAAATGTTACTTGGTAATAATAATAATATCCTGGGACATTTTTGTACACACGGTTACCTGATCCCAAACTAAGCAGAGCTTGTACTATGGAAACCAGATAACTGATATTACTACATATACTACTTTTTTATTTGTAAACTAGCTTTTGCCCGCGACTTCGTCCGCGCAGGATATAAATTTAAAAAAATCCGTTTCTGTTTGCTGGATCCCAAATCCCGTATCCTGGATATCCCGGATCCCGTATCTCATATCCCTGATTCTGTATCCCATATTCCGTATCTCATATCCCTGATTCTGTATCCCATATTCCGTATCTCATATCCCATATTCCGTATCTCATATCCCTGATTCTGTATCACGTATCCCGTATCCCGTATCCCGTATCCCGTATCCCGTATCCCGTATCCCGTATACCGTATCCCGTATCCCGTATCCCGTATCCCGTATCCCGTATCCCGTATCCCGTATCCCGTATCCCGGTCCGTGTCCGTGTCCGTGTCCGTGTCCGTATCCCGTATCCGTATCCGTATCCGTATCCGTATCCGTATCCGTATCCGTATCCGTATCCGTATCCGTATCCGTATCCCGTATCCGTATCCATATCCGTATCCGTATCCCGTTTCACGCATCCCACATCCCGTATCCCGTATCCCGTATCCCGTATCCGTATCCCGTATCACGCACCCCACATCCCATATCCCGTATCCAACATCCCGTATCTCGTAACCCGTATCCCGTATCCCGTATCCATATCACAATCCGTATCCCGTATCACGCATCCGTATCCGTATCACGCATCCGTATCCCGTATCACGCATCCCACATCCCGTATCCCATATCCCGTATCCCGCATCCCACATCCCGTATCTCGTAACCCGTATCCCGTATCCCGTATCCGTATCACGCATACCACATCCCGTATCCCGTATCCCGCATCCCACATCCCGTATCTCGTAACCCGTATCCCGTATCCCGTATCACGTATCCCATATCCCAAATCCCGTACCCATATCGCGTATCCCGTATCCAATACCCCGTATAATTTTCAAAAACATTTTTTTTTAAGACACCTAATCACCAATTTTCATAATTCTAACTACTAAAATGACGAACTTACATTCAAACTTTCATCCCCTATTTTACCCCCTTACGGGATGTATTTTGAAAAACCCTGAAATTAATATTATTGATCTTTTAAAAGTCACCTAATCACCAATTTTTATAATTCCAACTTTAAAAAATGACGAACTTCCATACCTTAGGGTTTAAATTTTCAAAAAAGCTGAAATTATTATTTTTAATAGGTAAAAAGAAACCTAAACACAAATTTTCATTATGCTAACCTCAGAAATGACGAACTTCCATACAAACTTTCGTCCCCTATTTTAAAAACTTGAATTGCTGCGTTTTTGAAAATTCAACCCCTTAGGGGTTGAATTTTCAAAAACGCAGCAATTCAAGTTTTTTATTTTTAAAAAGGAACCTAAACACCAATTTTCATAATTCTAACTTTAAAAAATGACGAAATCCATACAAACTTTCAACCCCTATTTTACCCCCTTAGGGGTTGAATTTTCAAAAACGCAGCAATTCAAGCTTTTTATTTTTAAAAAGGAACCTAAACACCAATTTTCATAATTCTAACTTTAAAAAATGACGAACTTCCATACAAACTTTCAACCCCTATTTTAACCCCTTAGGGTTTAAATTTTCAAAAAAGCTGAAATTATTATTTTTAATAGGTAAAAAGAAACCTAAACACAAATTTTCATTATGCTAACCTCAGAAATGACGAACTTCCATACAAACTTTCGTCCCCTATTTTACCCCCTTAGGGGTTGAATTTTCAAAAACGCAGCAATTCAAGTTTTTTATTTTTAAAAAGGAACCTAAACACCAATTTTCATAACTCTAACTTCAAAAATGACGAACATCTATACAAACTTCCCAACTAACTTTCATCCCCTATTTTACCACCTTAGGGGTTGAATATTCAAAAACGCCGAAAACCATATTTTTTATTTTTAAAAAGGCACCTCAACACAAATTTTCATAATTCTAACTTGAAAAATGACGAACTTGCATACAAACTTTCATCCCCTATTTAACCCCCTTAGGGGTTGAATTTTCCAAAATCGCTTCTTATTGCTTGTCTACGTCACAAAATATATCTACTATCCAAATTTCATGTCTCTAACTTCAGTAGTTTCGGCTCGGCGTTGATGAGTCAGTCAGTCAGTCAGTCAGTCAGTCAGTCAGTCAGCATTTCCCTCTTTATATATTAGTATAGATACATACTTAATATACATATACACCCAGACTCCGGACATACAGACATGTTCATGAACACAAATGCATGTCCCGGGTAGGAATCGAACCTACGACCTGCAGCGTGAAAGGCGCCTCCGCGCCAACCACGCTAATGGGCCCGTTAAAACCAGTGTCCAAGTAACCAGTATCTTTTAAGGCCTTAAAAACATTTGTATGTATTCATGACGTATGGTTGTTTCAGACGAGGAGCTGGTGTTCAGGGACCGGTGGGGCGGCCTCACGCTGTTCAACGTGAAGAACTTCACCACACGGCTGCTCATGAATAACTCCACATTCGTGAGTAACATTACTATCTTACTTTACAACCAAGCCAACTAGGCACTCAGGAATAAATATCAATTGATAATAAGTCAATGATTCTTCGGTCCGGTCATAACGTAGTGAGCCTGGACCAATGCCTGGGCACTCCTGTGGCAGTAGCTCTCACTACGTGGTGGAAGAACCACGGAATCATTGACTTATTATCATTTGATATGTATACCTGAGTGTCTAATTAGCTTGGAGGTGTAGTACTTTACAAGGGTGTGCTAGTACAGGGGTTCTTAAACTTTAAAGATAACGGAACACCAACCAATTACCTTTTATTTTATGGAACTCCAAATCAAATGATTACAAATCAACACTGAAATTTATATAAGAACATTTTTTTAAGAAATGTTGAATATAATTGAAACACATAATTCTTAACTTATTTATTTATTTATTAGATAAAAATGTAGATTACAGTACGGAACCTTAACACCTACACCTTAAAATACAATCTTAATGAAATTATGACCACTAAAACTAGGAAAAAGAAAACTAAACATAACATACCTAAACGTTATTATAATTCAAAAAAATATAAACAAATTTTAATACTTTCTGTGCCTTATCATTAAATAAATCTAGTGCAGTGTGCTGAGTGAGCATCGAGTTCAGCAGTTTGATCGCTCTGGGTGTGGGTGCCGCGGCAGCGCGGCGCGTGCGTTATGTGCAGAATGAAATTGTTTTACTGTTTTATGAATAATTGTTTTATAGTTCGTTATTATGTCCGACAATTTACCTTGGGTAACATCCATTCTTGACCGGTATTTGTTTTTTTGTATAAACGTAGGCTGAGAAGCCTGTTTCACAACGATACGTTGTGACGAATGGGAGCAATTTTGGCCTTTTGGCCTTTTTGGCTATTTCAGGGTATTCACTCCTAACACCAACTGAACAACTGAATGCTTGTTAACTACCTACCTATTTACATAAAAGTAATGAGTCCTTCTCATCACATATTTTGCGCTATTTCAAAATAATATTTGGAACCGTGGTATTATTTAATGGCGGCGTCTACATCAGGCGCATGCCTCACCCGAGCACTCACTTTTGACATCGGAACGTATAGACATAATGTCATAATATGAGTGCTCGGGCGAGGCATGTGCGGCATCTGGACATACCTATTAGATGAGTCCATATGGCGCGCATGCCTCACCCGAGCACTCATATTATGACATTACGTCTATGCGTTCCGACGTCAAAAGTGAGTGCTCGCACGAGGCATGCGCCTGATGAAGACGCCGCCATTGGCTAATAATACATATTTTTTGCAGAACCCTGATGACTATTCTACGGAACCCCTAGGTTCCGTGGAACCCAGTTTGGGAATCCCTGTGCTAGTATCACGTTTACAGAACAAATAGATGGGATAACAACGGCTGCTGCTATATATTGTCGTGCTCAAGGCATCGCAATCTCGAACACAAAGCGATCGGTACCAACGAAATAAGATGAATGGGAGTTCACCGCTGTTTGTTTTTCATGGCGGGAATACTGTTACACCGAACTGTAATGTTCTTGGTACAGTCAGCAACGAAAGTCGCTGAACATTCTGAATTTTTCAAATCGGTTATACTCTTTATTCTACAAACGTTGGTAAACCTTTATAAAACCAAACATTAGCAACATGTCTACATTTTGTTTCGATAAGAAAAAATATGGATTTAATGCAAAACCAAAGTGTGCAAGCTATTTGAAAAACTGAGAATGTTCAGCGACTTTCGTTGCTGACCGTACCTGTACCATGGAGTTGCTAGTCGCTAGCATCTACGACAAGACTCGTGACTGTCCGAAATGTCATGGTGGAGGTCATGGTCACAGTAAAATCCTTAGGCGACGGCTAGACGTAAAGTAAATACCGTGGTCCGTCATTATTTTTCAAAAACCGTGGTCCAAACTGATCGTGTAGGCTAGTATACTGATGGATGACAGTATTTACCACGAATTTCAATTCCAGAATGACAGTTTAGCATTCCGCGTCGCGAAAGCAATAGAATGGACATGTCTTCTGAGATTGCGGATTAAACCAAGCGCTAAGGTAATATCCATACCAAGCTTTTATGTTTCATTTGACGTCTGCACTGTACGAACTACGTCACAATACTGACGGAATAAATACTGAACGTGTAGCCTGCGTCGATGGAATGACATCCATCATTATGTACCATACTGACGGACCACAGTATATACTTTACGTCTAGCCTTCGCCTTAGCCTTATCTATTCTGTGGTAAAACTCAGTCGCTCGCTGAAATTAATGTTGAAAACATGTGGGTATTGTCAATACGGCTCATCTTCCCGTGTATTATGCCTTATTTAGTTTTTGAAAATGCAAAGTTAATCGTCGAATTGTGAGATATGATTTGTTATTTTTATTTATAATTAATGAAAAAAAAATCTGCTGAAATAATACTTCAATGGGCAAATTCCTCGTATGGTCGTACCTACTGTCAAATTGCCATATACAATATTGTATGCTAGGCAAGCGACTATATGGTAGAGTTCAGATTGAAAAGCCCGGGTACCATGAATACGGTAGTACCAATTATCTTGTATAGAATGTACCCTGCAATATTGATATCTCGGCGTCTTCGTTACATACAGTGGTAAGCTAGACCGAAGGTCGAAAACGAAAGAGGTATCTTGGGGCTTGAAATTAGACTACAATATTACAATAAAACTTAATGAAAAAAGTGTAATGGAAGGATGGGACGTATGTAACAGTAAATTCTTCTAAATAAGTACTCTGGACAGGGTTGATATCGCAGTATATGCGTGCATGTAGTGTGTGAGGTGTGCGTGCATATGTATAGTATAGTGTATGTGTGTTCGTAAGAGTTGTGTGTGGAAATCTTCACATTTTATACTGGGTGAAATCGAAATCATGGGCAGTATTTTAAACGGCGATTCTACACATGATTCAGAATATTTAGGGAATATTAATCAACAAATCAATTGATAAAAAATTATTACCCAGGTAAGGTGTTATTTGCTTACCCGAGCAATATTTTTTCATCAATAGATTTTTTTATTTGTTTTCCCAAAATATTCTGAATCATGTGTAGAGTCATATTTTAAAATATTGCCCATGATTTCGATTTCACCCTGTCTAAGGTCCTCTGTATCTTCGTAACCAATAGTAAGGAGTGTTTTTTAAATAACAGACTTGCAGAGAAAGACGTTAATCTGTACTTTATGATCTTCGTGGTTCGCTGCGGTGTTACTGGTGGCTAAAGAAATCTTTAAACAAACACGCACGTTTTGTTAAACTTGGTTTTATCCTGATTTATCGACACGTATCCTGAGGAACGCGCTGAACGTGAACACAGGGTAAATGTGCCTATTTGTGAGGTGTGTGTACACCTTTTTTTAATGTCAATAGATAGATAAATAATTCTTTATTATTCCACCAATAAATAAATAACATTAAAAAAAATACATTTTACACATAAGTGTAAATGGAAGTCAATCATCATCATACCTGTCACTAGATAGGTATGATGTCGAAAATACAGACACTAGTCTGTATTTTCGAAGATGGGAGGAAGAAGAAGATACTATTTACTATACTATTTAGTTAGTGCAGAAAACTCAACCGCAAGTAAGGATGCCCAGAATAGTGTCCCCAGTAAAATAACACGCAAGTAAGCATTCCCAGTAAAATAACACGCAAGTAAGCATTCCCAGTAAAATAACACGCAAGTAAGCATTCCCAGTAAAATAACACGCAAGTAAGCATTCCCAGTAAAATAACACGCAAATAAGCGTTCCCAGTAAAATAACACGCAAGTAAGCATTCCCAGTAAAATAACACGCAAGTAAGCGTTCCCAGTAAAATAACACGCAAGTAAGCATTCCCAGTAAAATAACACGCAAGTAAGCGTTCCCATTGAAATGATACTCATAAGTGGTCGTTCACACTATGAAAACGACAGCGCATTTTCCATACATTTTACGATATAAGCAGTGGTAGCCGATTGGTTAAGCACGCGTCTTGCGGGCTTAAGGTCATGGGTTCAAACCCTGGCTCACACCCCTGGATTTTTCGAAATCTATGTGTGAATCATAACTTTAATATGATTATCACTTGCTTACGGTGAAGGTAAACATCGTGAGGAAACCTGCATGTCTTTAGACATGTGAAATCAACCAACCCGCACTGGGCCAGCGTGGTGGATTATGGCCTGAATCCCCCTCGCATTGAGGGGAGGCCCGTGCCCAGCAGTGGGACGTTAAAAGAGCAAAATTTTTTTTTTATTTTTTTTTACGATATACGTATACGAATATGGCCATTATCTTATATTCTGTCCGGTTAAATAAAACCCAAGTATGAGCTTGTTGTATTCCACCTTATACAAGACAAGTTAAAAAGTATGTAAATACAAATACGGCCGCATTCCCTACCCACCCTTACGTAAGAATACCTGTCTTCTCCCGGCGTATGTAAATTTACTTGCCTTTTACAAAGTAGGACGATAAGAAGCAACATATTATTGAAGGCTTTTGGGTACGCTTTGTGGTGCTTATCTTGAGTATGCTACGTGGATTGAAATTCTTCGATATTTTGTTATTTCAACTTCTAAATTGAGAATAGAAAGTTATGATCGACTTGCACTGGCATTACAAATCACTTTTGTTCCTTGAAATGCTCTGTAACCCCATTGTAAACTGGCTAAAATCTCTGTAAATTTGGTGGTAAGTCATTACTAAAGCCACAGAATAGATAAGGCTAAAGCTTACAAACTGATGCTTTAGTCTCACAACATACAAAAGAGCTATGATAATAATCAGAACAGAGGTAAATATTGGGTTACCTAGACGACAAAAATAATTGTAAATGGCACGAATACTATTTTGCTGCAAGAGTCAGGGCTCCTGCTAGTTTATACAATGGATGGTATAATGGATACAAATTATAAATAATAGTGAATCAAAAGGGCTTATCACTAAAAGGGGGGGGGGGGGGGGAACGAAGTGTAGCAACCTCACTCCCCAAAAGCTTTCATTTCCCGATCACGCACGGTCCGTTGGGCACTAAAGTGGGACAACGAATTTCAAGAGGTACAATTAATTCCCAGTAAAACAATATGGCGGCAAATGGCTCGTGACCGGCTGCCAGTGGCGTTTATTTAAAATGTGCGAATTCCCGTTAAATTGTTTTGTTTTGTTGATTTTTTTATGCATTGATTTATTGCTGTGAGGTTCAGGATAAATCAGTTGGGTTAACTAGGTACCTACTTTTAGCGTAGATGTATGGGTAACATATTTTTGAGGTAGCTACCTAGTAGTTTTATGTTACCGTTAGTCGTGAAAAGTGGACGATTTAGAAATAGACGCATTAGAATAGTGGACGACTTGGAAGAGTGGATGATTTAGGAAAGTGGACGATATGGGAAGTGGACAATTTGAGATGTAGACAACTTAGAAATATGGATACCCATATCCACTTTCCAAAGTCGTCTACTTCCCGAATCGTCCACTTTTCTAAGTAGGCAACTAAGGAAAGTGAACGATTTGGGATGCGACCGGCGATTTTGTGGCGTATCGATGCTGCGTCGCGTTTCTACGAGCGAGACGCAGCATCAAAATCGCCGATCGCCGATGCTAAAAGTAGCTAGTCTGCGGAGGCCCTAAGGAGAGTTGACGACATGGAAGAGTGGACGATCTAGGACGTGGCCGACTAAGGAAAGTTGACGAAGTCCTATTAAATGATAGTACAAATACATTCGGCGGATAGGATAAATAATAGTGGTCTAACTCTATCCCCCTTATTCATAGAGATTTTAGCCAGTTTACAATGGGTTTTAAAAGCATTTTTAGGAACAAATGTGTTCTGTAAGTCCACTGCAAGTCGATCATAACTTTCTATGAATAAGGGGGTATGACTCTACACGGTACCAGTAACAGACTTATGATCCACTTGTCCACAGAGAGAGCTAAACGCGGTGGACTTCAAAGTGTCAGCCGACCTGAAGTTCGTGCTGCTCATCTCTGACGTCAGACCCGGCTGGCGGCACGGCCGGCTGGCGCGGTACCACGTCTATGACGTCATCAACAGGTATGGCTCCTTGTACCAACTTAGAGTGGGACTGACCCGTAGGCTCAGGAGTGGGATAGCCCCATAGGCTCAGATGTGGGACGGCTCCATAGGTCCATGAGTGGGACAGCTTCATAGGCTCAGGAGTGGGACAGCCCCTTAGGGTCAGGAGTGGGACAGCCCCTTAGGCTCAGGAGTGGGACAGCCCCTTAGGCTCAGGAGTGGGACAGCCCCTTAGGCTCAGGAGTGGGACAGCCCCATAAGCTCAGGAGTGGGACAGCCCCATAAGCTCAGGAGTGGCTGGAGTGGAGCTCAGGAGTGGCTCAGCTTCTAACATTACCTAATGTTAGAAGTAATGAATGCGATGTAGTACTAAATAAAGAAAAACTTGAATTCGTTAATGATACTGTTTTCTTAGGTATTACGCTCGACTCCAAATTACAGTGGGGTCCACATATAAGAGCTCTCGTGAAGCGGCTCAGCTCTGCCGCCTACGCTGTTAGGAAAATTAGACAACTATCCGATATCGATACTGCGAGAATAGTCTATTTTAGTTACTTTCATAGTGTCATGTCATATGGTATATTATTGTGGGGTAGGGCGGCTGACATCGAATCTGTTTTTATTTTACAAAAGCGGGCCGTCAGGGCCGTCTATAATTTAGGTAGTCGCGACTCCTTGAGAGAACGGTTTAAGGAAATCAACATTATGACTGTCCCATGCCAATACATTTATGAAAACACATAATGTACACTAGAAAGAATTTACATCTCTTTAAAAAAATAGGTGAGAGTCATCGATATAACACTAGAAATAAAGATAAATTAGATCAACCGCACTTTCGACTTGCGAAAGTTCACACATCTTTCATGGGATACTGTGTCAAGTTTTATAATAAAATACCACCAAGCATACTTAGTCTTAGTGAAACTAAATTCAAAACTTGTGTAAAACGTACGCTATGTAAGCGGGCTTACTACACATTAGATGATTATTTGAAAGATAAAGATGCTTGGCTAGGTGCTGGTCCAGCTCCACCGGAACGGGAATAGTTCCTCAGAATTATTTGTTTTGATTTATTCCTTATTTATTTATTGTTTTCCTCTTCCTTCTCTTAATTTAGCGCTATTGACATATTAGACACAATTACCACCTTTTTAAGTTGTGGAAATCATGTATCATGTAGCCATTGACAAGCATATTTGTATGTCAATTGTAGCGGGTGTTGTCTTGCCGTACGCTTACTTAGCTTTGCTGAACTATGTCGCTGCGGTAATGGATCGGTCATGCTCACTCTAATGTCCTTGCTTGCGGTGGCTCTGTGGAACGGGTCACCCTCTTCCCTCTAAAATAGTTGAGGAGGATGATGCCGCTGCTCAAGTCATGCTCGGGTTCCGGGCGCTGCTTGCAGGGACTGGTCCGCCCATTTTCCACTTGACATCATTGTTCCTTAACTTTCAGGTTTGTTAAATTTTCACTTAAGGACGGAAGGCATCACACCAAAACAATAGTTCGAAATATTCACCTTTGGGTTTAACTGTAAAGTGGGAGTAGGCATGCACAGCTTTCTAGGCTAGTTCTTATTATTTTTTTTTGTTTATTTAAATACCTAATTTGGTTTTTTTTATTCACTATGTGTTAATGCCTGCCTGCTCACACAGCGTTGCTGTTTGAAAATGTATAAGTACAATTATTCTTTTGAAAAGAGTAACCATTGAGTTTCTTGCCGGCTCTTCTCAATGGAAGCAACATTACGAACCGGTGGTAATGCTAAAATATTGTTTATCTTGACTATTTATAAACGCTTTATTGAGCTTACATGAATAAAAAACTTTTGATTTGATTTGATTTGATTTGTGGGACAGCCCCTTAGGCTCAGGAGTGGGACAGCCCCATAAGCTCAGGAGTGGGACAGCCCCATAAGCTCAGGAGTGGGACAGCCCCTTAGGGTCAAGAGTGGTATAGCCCCTTAGGCTCAGGAGTGGGAGAGCTCCAAAGGCTCAGGAGTGGAAGAGCCCCTTAGGCTCAGGAGTGGGACAGCCCCATAAACTCAGGAGTGGGAAAAGCCCCATAAGCTCAGGAGTGGGACACTGCGGACAGCCCCTTAGGCTTAGGAGTAAGACAGGCCCCATAGGCCAAAAATATTCCAGGAACTCTTACCTAATCAAACTGACCGTATTCATTTCACGTTGAGTACTAGAGTGGATGCTCTGGCGGCAGGACCTATCGTAGGTGGTCCCTGACGCCTCGTAAGGGGTTGCCAGGTATAGTGTGCCTCTTTCTTGTAACCTTACTGTTGGTAAGGGGGCCACTATAATAAATCTCTTTAATAGGTATGGGTGTTGACCGTATTCAAACTTCATAATATCTCGTCTCCTCCAGGAATAAGATCTCGATATCTCCAGTGGAGGAGGACCGTTCAGCGCCCCTCCTGCAATACGCGGAGTGGTCTCCAGTCGGCTCCAGCCTGGTGTTCGTCCACGACAATGACATATACTACAAACCTAAGGTCCTCAAGACCCTGGTTTGCAGGATCACTAAGAATGGTAAGACATTATTCACAGGAGATCAGCATAAAGTACTTAACCTATTTCAGTTACAGCCCAATCCGCGCTCCCTTTCCTGCCTCCCTTAATTTCCTACCTCCCTTTCTTTCCTCCATGTACCCCTACCTTTTAATACAGCAAATATCTATAGGCTAAGGAAATTGCATAATAAAAACAGGAAATGTATCACGCCTATATATCCCGAAGGAGTTAAGAAAATGGTCGAACGAACCTTTTAAAAACAAGATTTGCAGGTTCAAACCCCGGCTCGCATCTCTGAAATTTTCAGCACTGGACTGGATTGAAACTAGTGTTCACACGAGCCCAGTTGCCAATAATATGGGTGCACCTTGCTTACCTCATCGGAGTATACAGATTTGATAGGCAGAGGCGAGATATGTAAATATATATTGTCTAAGATACACTGAAGAGCGACCTTCACCCATCGAATTACCGGATCAACCCTAGATTTTATCAAATAAAATATGTGTCTGAACATATACTAATAGGGTTGCCATAAAGCATATGCTCAAGGATAAAAAAAGCAAAAAGCTAAAAGCATGCATGGCTTCGTCGCGCGCAGCTGTAGTACTGCATCCTCCTCTATCGCATCAAATAGAACGCGGATGCGCAACGCTTCTCTATTATACATTTTTTTTTGCTCCATTTTTTGAATTTCAAAGCCCGCCTACCATTATTCTTGACTGGATTTTCGCAAGCAACACTATACACTATATTCGCAATAAAATTGCTTTCATTTTGATATCATTTTCATTTGGCAATCAAGTCGGTGAAAATTGTTAAAAAAAAGGATTTTATAATTTTAATTAATCATAGCCATGAGCATATTTTTTACGGCAACCCTATTGATATATGTTCAGAAACATATTTTATTTGATAAAATCTAGGGTTGATCCGGTAAGTCGATGGGTGAAGGTCGTCCTTAAGCGTATCTCGTACTATACAGGGTGAATTTTTCAAGTGTGCGTGGATGGCCAAATCCGAAACTATGAGGAATTGCGAAAAGTACTTTCGTACAAAGGAGTCTCGGGGCCGATTTTGATGAAAACTAAAACTGCATAATTGGATTTTTGAAAAAATAATATTCGTAGCCAGGAATTAAACTACATAAGTAGTTGATTTTGAAAAAGAAACCACACACTGTATTATTACACCATTCGATAGTGTCGCTGATAAGGAATGAATTCTGGGAAGTAATGACATACGGTAAACTTAAGGAAGGAGCTCATTTTAAACAAAATACTATTTTATTTCTCTTAAGTTACCTACCTATTAAACCTAAACTGATTAATTGTTCAAAATGATTGAAAATTTGTAATTAGAATATAATGTTGTGAAGATGACTGGGCTGCGAGTCTAAATTTAAAAAAAAAATGATATACTTGAAAAATTCACCTGTATACACTATCAATTGCGAATCCGTTTGTAAAAAAAGCAGCCAGACACGTACGCAAGTCAATAAACGTCCATAGAATAAAGATCCGATGAAAATATCGCTTTGTGATTGGTCGAGACGCTGAAAAAAACCTGCCTCACCCGACAATGGATGGACGGACGAGCGCGATCGATTTCCACGTCAATGGTTATACAATGTGTATTGTAATGGTAGGTAGGTATATCTCGCTTTTATCTGTATTATAAGATGCTATCAATTCGTATGTTTGCGTCAATCTTCATTAGACTTAGAGTCATAACACACCGGGACGTTATAGCGACGTCGCCAGCTACTTATCCAAACAATTTGTATTGATGGCGACGTCGCCACTACGTCGCAAGGTGTGTTACCTGCGATACATTTCAATACGAATTAGTTGGCTACAGTGGCTGGCGACGTCGCCATGGCGTCCCGGTGTGTTATGGCCCTAAGATTCCATCAATTCGTATGTTGCGTCAATCTTCATTGGACTTAATTCAGGATTTCTGTTTCCACAAATTATTGCCAATATTCATTCATTTAGGGCCTCCACAGACTAGCTACTTTTAGCATCGGCGATCGGCGATTTTGATGCTGCGTCTCGCTCGTTCGCGCTCGAAGAAACGCGACGCAGCCTCGATACGTCACAAAATCGCCGGTCGCCGATGCTAAAAGTAGCTAGTCTGCGGAGGCCCTTATTTAATTTCACGATGCCGTGCACTGTTTTGAGCGTTTGCCGCTCGGCTCAGTAGGTGCGGGTTTGATTCCCGTCAGACGCAAATTTCAGAAAAGGCCTTTTCGTTATTTACCCTGGTCTGGGTGCCACTGTGATTGCCCCCAGTCCATTGCATGGTAGCCATAGTACAAGCGTTGCTTAGTTTGGGACCATACAGTTGGTGTATGTCTGGCGATCATCATCATCATCATCATCATCATCATCATCATCATCATCATCATCATCATCATCATCATCATTTCAGCCAAAAGACGTCCACTGTTGGACATAGGCCTCCCCCAAGGTTCATATTCATATTCATATTCATTTATTTCGCATTCCACAATGTGTAAAAGGTGTTAAATACAATGTAGACCAATTGTGGACCCAGCAGGGCACAGCAAGAGTAATAAGTAGGAGAGAGGAGGATAATGACGTAATACATTTTTTTTAGATAATTATAAAATGCTGTTGAATATTATTATTATTGATTATTATTGGTTGATTATTATTATAAAAAAAAACTGTAATAATTTTAGAATTTCTTCGAAATATACAGGAAAATATTTCAATAGCTACGTCCAGAATTGTCACATGCCGAGCGAGGCAAATTGCCTCACGAAGTTTGACTAGCCTCGCGCGAGGCAAATGCGCGTCCTGCCTCACCTGAGCGCTGTCATTTGCCTCGCCTAGTTTGGCATAGTCATCAGACAGAACGATGTCAAACGTGTCAAACTGATTGCGCGGCTACACCTTTCTCTGTCTAGAGTGTCAGTTGCCTCGCCATTTGCCTCGCGCGGCATGCGACTGACGCAAACGTCGTGCTTCGCGAGGCATGTGGGTGAGCAGCCTCGCGCGGCATGTGTATGTTGTAGACACGTCTAATCGTCCACAATCCATTTTGGGTCCATTCATACAAACACTACTACTACTACTATTTTTCAAGGTAGAGCCAAGCTGTAGCCAAATGACTGCTTTTCATAAACGGGCTGGCCCCACCGGGGTAGTACCACCCTCTCACAGAAGATCGGCGTAAAGTGGCTATTACAGCTGCGTTTCCTACGATGAGTGAGAGAGCCGAAAGCCCACACCCCCCCACCCCCCTCCCTCCATCCCACTCCCCTTCAGGTCGGCAATGTGCGAGCAATGCCGTTGATATTGTAAGCATCTATAGGCTACGGTATCTGCTTAACATCAGGCGGGCCGTAGGCTTTTTGCCACCGCAGTCCAATAAAATAAAATAAAATAAAAGCACCGCTTTCCTCCACCAGGGGTCCCGGGAGTGGTCTTCAACGGCGTCCCTGACTTCCTGTACGAGACCGAAGTGCTGCGACTGGACAAAGCGCTGTGGTTCAGTCCGGACGGGCAGACGCTCATGTACGTCACGTACAACGACACCCTCGTACAACAGCACAAGTACCTGTGGTACGGGCTCGACCAGCAGGAGCCGCCCGCCTACCCCAGCATCAGGACCTTGAGGTACCCGAAGGTAGGAGA